>OU343039.1:1118982-1371593 GCA_910593735.2 Ectemnius lituratus
TTTCAGACGAAGGAAGGCTCTAATTTGACTTCTGCTTGCGGCATTCGATCCTTCTCGTCATTTTACGTCGGAATAGCGCGGTTTCCACACCCGATTACGATCCTGGGAGCCATATTACTGCAAGATAGGTTTTGGCTCTAATAGCGATTTTCTGACGAAGGAAGGCTCTGATTTGAATTCTGCTTGCGGCATTCGATCCTTCTCGTCATTTTACGTCGGAATAGCGCGGTTTCCACACCCGATTACGATCCTGGGAGCCATATTACTGCAAGATAGGTTTTGGCTCTAATAGCGATTTTCTGACGAAGGAAGTCTCTGATTTGACTTCTGCTTGCGGCATTAGATCCCTCTCGTCATTTTACGGCGGAATAGCATGTTTTCCACACGTGATTATGGTCCTCGAAGCCAGAATTCTGGGAGATAGGTTTTGGCAATAACAGCGATTTTCTGACGAAGGAACTCTCTGATTTGAATTCTGCTTGCGGCATTCGATCCCTCTCGTCATTTTACGTTGGAATAGCACGGTTTCCACACCCGATTACGATCCTGGGAGCCATATTACTGCAAGATAGGTTTTGGCTCTAATAGCGATTTTCTGACGAAGGAAGGCTCTGATTTGAATTCTGCTTGCGGCATTCGATCCTTCTCGTCATTTTACGTCGGAATAGCGCGGTTTCCACACCCCATTACGATCCTGGGAGCCAGACTACTGCAAGATAGGTTTTGGCTATAACAGCGATTTTCGGACGAAGGTAGGCACTGATTTGAATTCTGCTTGCGGCATTCGATCCCTCTCGTCATTTTACGTCGAAATAGCACGGTTTCCACACGCGATTACGGTCCTGAAGGCCAGAATACTGGAAAATAGGTTTTGGCTCTAACAGCGATTTTCTGACGAAGGAAGGCTCTGATTTGAATTCTGCTTGCGGCATTCGATTCCTCTCGTCATTTTACGTCGGAATAGCACGGTTTCCGCACGCGATTACCGTCCTGGAGGCCAGAATACTGCAAGATGGGTTTTGGCTCTAATAGCGATTTTCTGACGAAGGAAGGCTCTGATTTGACTTCTGCTTGCGGCATTAGATCCCTCTCGTCATTTTACGGCGGAATAGCATGTTTTCCACACGTGATTATGGTCCTCGAAGCCAGAATACTGGGAGATAGGTTTTGGCTCTAACAGCGATTTTCAGACGAAGGAAGGCTCTAATTTGACTTCTGCTTGCGGCATTCGATCCTTCTCGTCATTTTACGTCGGAATAGCGCGGTTTCCACACCCGATTACGGTCCTGAAGGCCAGAATACTGGAAAATAGGTTTTGGCTCTAACAGCGATTTTCTGACGAAGGAAGGCTCTGATTTGAATTCTGCTTGCGGCATTCGATTCCTCTCGTCATTTTACGTCGGAATAGCACGGTTTCCGCACGCGATTACCGTCCTGGAGGCCAGAATACTGCAAGATGGGTTTTGGCTCTAATAGCGATTTTCTGACGAAGGAAGGCTCTGATTTGACTTCTGCTTGCGGCATTCGATCCCTCTCGTCATTTTACGTCGGAATAGCACGGTTTGCGCACGCGATTACGGTCCTGGAGGCCAGAATACTGGGAGATAGGTTTTGGCTCTAACAGCGATTTTCAGACGAAGGAAGGCTCTAATTTGACTTCTGCTTGCGGCATTCGATCCTTCTCGTCATTTTACGTCGGAATAGCGCGGTTTCCACACCCGATTACGATCCTGGGAGCCATATTACTGCAAGATAGGTTTTGGCTCTAATAGCGATTTTCTGACGAAGGAAGGCTCTGATTTGAATTCTGCTTGCGGCATTCGATCCTTCTCGTCATTTTACGTCGGAATAGCGCGGTTTCCACACCCCATTACGGTCCTGGAGGCCAGAATACTGGGAGATAGGTTTTGGCTCTAACAGCGATTTTCAGACGAAGGAAGGCTCTAATTTGACTTCTGCTTGCGGCATTCGATCCTTCTCGTCATTTTACGTCGGAATAGCGCGGTTTCCACACCCGATTACGATCCGGGGAGCCATATTACTGCAAGATAGGTTTTGGCTCTAATAGCGATTTTCTGACGAAGGAAGGCTCTGATTTGAATTCTGCTTGCGGCATTCGATCCTTCTCGTCATTTTACGTCGGAATAGCGCGGTTTCCACACCCCATTACGATCCTGGGAGCCAGACTACTGCAAGATAGGTTTTGGCTATAACAGCGATTTTCGGACGAAGGTAGGCACTGATTTGAATTCTGCTTGCGGCATTCGATCCCTCTCGTCATTTTACGTCGAAATAGCACGGTTTCCACACGCGATTACGGTCCTGAAGGCCAGAATACTGGAAAATAGGTTTTGGCTCTAACAGCGATTTTCTGACGAAGGAAGGCTCTGATTTGAATTCTGCTTGCGGCATTCGATTCCTCTCGTCATTTTACGTCGGAATAGCACGGTTTCCGCACGCGATTACCGTCCTGGAGGCCAGAATACTGCAAGATGGGTTTTGGCTCTAATAGCGATTTTCTGACGAAGGAAGGCTCTGATTTGACTTCTGCTTGCGGCATTCGATCCCTCTCGTCATTTTACGTCGGAATAGCACGGTTTGCGCACGCGATTACGGTCCTGGAGGCCAGAATACTGGGAGATAGGTTTTGGCTCTAACAGCGATTTTCAGACGAAGGAAGGCTCTAATTTGACTTCTGCTTGCGGCATTCGATCCCTCTCGTCATTTTACGTCGGAATAGCACGGTTTGCGCACGCGATTACGGTCCTGGAGGCCAGAATACTGGGAGATAGGTTTTGGCTCTAACAGCGATTTTCAGACGAAGGAAGGCTCTAATTTGACTTCTGCTTGCGGCATTCGATCCTTCTCGTCATTTTACGTCGGAATAGCGCGGTTTCCACACCCGATTACGATCCTGGGAGCCATATTACTGCAAGATAGGTTTTGGCTCTAACAGCGATTTTCTGACGAAGGAAGGCTCTGATTTGAATTCTGCTTGCGGCATTCGATTCCCCTCGACATTTTACGGCGGAATAGCACGGTTTCCGCACGCGATTACGATCCTGGGAGCCATATTACTGCAAGATAGGTTTTGGCTCTAATAGCGATTTTCTGACGAAGGAAGGCTCTGATTTGAATTCTGCTTGCGGCATTCGATCCTTCTCGTCATTTTACGTCGGAATAGCGCGGTTTCCACACCCGATTACGATCCGGGGAGCCATATTACTGCAAGATAGGTTTTGGCTCTAATAGCGATTTTCTGACGAAGGAAGGCTCTGATTTGAATTCTGCTTGCGGCATTCGATTCCTCTCGTCATTTTACGTCGGAATAGCACGGTTTCCGCACGCGATTACCGTCCTGGAGGCCAGAATACTGCAAGATGGGTTTTGGCTCTAATAGCGATTTTCTGACGAAGGAAGGCTCTGATTTGACTTCTGCTTGCGGCATTCGATCCCTCTCGTCATTTTACGTCGGAATAGCACGGTTTGCGCACGCGATTACGGTCCTGGAGGCCAGAATACTGGGAGATAGGTTTTGGCTCTAACAGCGATTTTCAGACGAAGGAAGGCTCTAATTTGACTTCTGCTTGCGGCATTCGATCCTTCTCGTCATTTTACGTCGGAATAGCGCGGTTTGCGCACGCGATTACGGTCCTGGAGGCCAGAATACTGGGAGATAGGTTTTGGCTCTAACAGCGATTTTCAGACGAAGGAAGGCTCTAATTTGACTTCTGCTTGCGGCATTCGATCCTTCTCGTCATTTTACGTCGGAATAGCGCGGTTTCCACACCCGATTACGATCCTGGGAGCCATATTACTGCAAGATAGGTTTTGGCTCTAATAGCGATTTTCTGACGAAGGAAGGCTCTGATTTGAATTCTGCTTGCGGCATTCGATCCTTCTCGTCATTTTACGTCGGAATAGCACGGTTTGCGCACGCGATTACGGTCCTGGAGGCCAGAATACTGGGAGATAGGTTTTGGCTCTAACAGCGATTTTCAGACGAAGGAAGGCTCTAATTTGACTTCTGCTTGCGGCATTCGATCCTTCTCGCCATTTTACGTCGGAATAGCGCGGTTTCCACACCCGATTACGATCCGGGGAGCCATATTACTGCAAGATAGGTTTTGGCTCTAATAGCGATTTTCTGACGAAGGAAGGCTCTGATTTGAATTCTGCTTGCGGCATTCGATCCTTCTCGTCATTTTACGTCGGAATAGCGCGGTTTCCACACCCCATTACGATCCTGGGAGCCAGATTACTGCAAGATAGGTTTTGGCTATAACAGCGATTTTCGGACGAAGGTAGGCACTGATTTGACTTCTGCTTGCGGCATTCGATCCCTCTCGTCATTTTACGTCGGAATAGCACGGTTTCCGCACGCGATTACGATCCTGGGAGCCATATTACTGCAAGATAGGTTTTGGCTCTAATAGCGATTTTCTGACGAAGGAAGGCTCTGATTTGAATTCTGCTTGCGGCATTCGATCCTTCTCGTCATTTTACGTCGGAATAGCGCGGTTTCCACACCCGATTACGATCCGGGGAGCCATATTACTGCAAGATAGGTTTTGGCTCTAATAGCGATTTTCTGACGAAGGAAGGCTCTGATTTGAATTCTGCTTGCGGCATTCGATCCTTCTCGTCATTTTACGTCGGAATAGCGCGGTTTCCACACCCCATTACGATCCTGGGAGCCAGATTACTGCAAGATAGGTTTTGGCTATAACAGCGATTTTCGGACGAAGGTAGGCACTGATTTGACTTCTGCTTGCGGCATTCGATCCCTCTCGTCATTTTACGTCGGAATAGCACGGTTTCCGCACGCGATTACGATCCTGGGAGCCATATTACTGCAAGATAGGTTTTGGCTCTAATAGCGATTTTCTGACGAAGGAAGGCTCTGATTTGAATTCTGCTTGCGGCATTCGATCCTTCTCGTCATTTTACGTCGGAATAGCGCGGTTTCCACACCCGATTACGATCCGGGGAGCCATATTACTGCAAGATAGGTTTTGGCTCTAATAGCGATTTTCTGACGAAGGAAGGCTCTGATTTGAATTCTGCTTGCGGCATTCGATCCTTCTCGTCATTTTACGTCGGAATAGCGCGGTTTCCACACCCCATTACGATCCTGGGAGCCAGACTACTGCAAGATAGGTTTTGGCTATAACAGCGATTTTCGGACGAAGGTAGGCACTGATTTGAATTCTGCTTGCGGCATTCGATTCCTCTCGTCATTTTACGTCGGAATAGCACGGTTTCCGCACGCGATTACCGTCCTGGAGGCCAGAATACTGCAAGATGGGTTTTGGCTCTAATAGCGATTTTCTGACGAAGGAAGGCTCTGATTTGACTTCTGCTTGCGGCATTCGATCCCTCTCGTCATTTTACGTCGGAATAGCACGGTTTGCGCACGCGATTACGGTCCTGGAGGCCAGAATACTGGGAGATAGGTTTTGGCTCTAACAGCGATTTTCAGACGAAGGAAGGCTCTAATTTGACTTCTGCTTGCGGCATTCGATCCTTCTCGTCATTTTACGTCGGAATAGCGCGGTTTCCACACCCGATTACGATCCTGGGAGCCATATTACTGCAAGATAGGTTTTGGCTCTAATAGCGATTTTCTGACGAAGGAAGGCTCTGATTTGAATTCTGCTTGCGGCATTCGATCCTTCTCGTCATTTTACGTCGGAATAGCACGGTTTGCGCACGCGATTACCGTCCTGGAGGCCAGAATACTGCAAGATAGGTTTTGGCTCTAATAGCGATTTTCTGACGAAGGAAGGCTCTGATTTGAATTCTGCTTGCGGCATTCGATCCCTCTCGTCATTTTACGTCGGAATAGCATGTTTTCCGCACGGGATTACGGTCTTCGAAGCCATATTACTGCAAGATAGGTTTTGGCTCTAATAGCGATTTTCTGACGAAGGAAGGCTCTGATTTGAATTCTGCTTGCGGCATTCGATCCCTCTCGTCATTTTACGTCGGAATAGCGCGGTTTCCACACCCGATTACGATCCTGGGAGCCAGATTACTGCAAGATAGGTTTTGGCTATAACAGCGATTTTCGGACGAAGGTAGGCACTGATTTGACTTCTGCTTGCGGCATTCGATCCCTCTCGTCATTTTACGTCGGAATAGCACGGTTTGCGCACGCGATTATGGTCCTGGAGGCCAGAATACTGCAAGATAGGTTTTGGCTCTAACAGCGATTTTCAGACGAAGGAAGGCTCTAATTTGACTTCTGCTTGCGGCATTCGATCCTTCTCGTCATTTTACGTCGGAATAGCGCGGTTTCCACACCCGATTACGATCCTGGGAGCCATATTACTGCAAGATAGGTTTTGGCTCTAATAGCGATTTTCTGACGAAGGAAGGCTCTGATTTGAATTCTGCTTGCGGCATTCGATCCCTCTCGTCATTTTACGTCGGAATAGCACGGTTTGCGCACGCGATTATGGTCCTGGAGGCCAGAATACTGGGAGATAGGTTTTGGCTCTAACAGCGATTTTCAGACGAAGGAAGGCTCTAATTTGACTTCTGCTTGCGGCATTCGATCCTTCTCGTCATTTTACGTCGGAATAGCGCGGTTTCCACACCCGATTACGATCCTGGGAGCCATATTACTGCAAGAGAGGTTTTGGCTCTAATAGCGATTTTCTGACGAAGGAAGGCTCTGATTTGACTTCTGCTTGCGGCACTAGATCCCTCTCGTCATTTTACGGCGGAATAGCGCGGTTTCCACACCCGATTACGATCCTGGGAGCCAGACTACTGCAAGATAGGTTTTGGCTATAACAGCGATTTTCGGACGAAGGTAGGCACTGATTTGAATTCTGCTTGCGGCATTCGATTCCTCTCGTCATTTTACGTCGGAATAGCACGGTTTCCGCACGCGATTACCGTCCTGGAGGCCAGAATACTGCAAGATGGGTTTTGGCTCTAATAGCGATTTTCTGACGAAGGAAGGCTCTGATTTGACTTCTGCTTGCGGCATTCGATCCCTCTCGTCATTTTACGTCGGAATAGCACGGTTTGCGCACGCGATTACGGTCCTGGAGGCCAGAATACTGGGAGATAGGTTTTGGCTCTAACAGCGATTTTCAGACGAAGGAAGGCTCTAATTTGACTTCTGCTTGCGGCATTCGATCCTTCTCGTCATTTTACGTCGGAATAGCGCGGTTTCCAAACCCGATTACGATCCTGGGAGCCATATTACTGCAAGATAGGTTTTGGCTCTAATAGCGATTTTCTGACGAAGGAAGGCTCTGATTTGAATTCTGCTTGCGGCATTCGATCCTTCTCGTCATTTTACGTCGGAATAGCACGGTTTGCGCACGCGATTACCGTCCTGGAGGCCAGAATACTGCAAGATAGGTTTTGGCTCTAATAGCGATTTTCTGACGAAGGAAGGCTCTGATCTGAATTCTGCTTGCGGCATTCGATCCCTCTCGTCATTTTACGTCGGAATAGCATGTTTTCCGCACGGGATTACGGTCTTCGAAGCCATATTACTGCAAGATAGGTTTTGGCTCTAATAGCGATTTTCTGACGAAGGAAGGCTCCGATTTGAATTCTGCTTGCGGCATTCGATCCTTCTTGTCATTTTACGTCGGAATAGCGCGGTTTCCACACCCGATTACGATCCTGGGAGCCAGATTACAGCAAGATAGGTTTTGGCTATAACAGCGATTTTCGGACGAAGGTAGGCACTGATTTGACTTCTGCTTGCGGCATTCGATCCCTCTCGTCATTTTACGTCGGAATAGCACGGTTTGCGCACGCGATTATGGTCCTGGAGGCCAGAATACTGCAAGATAGGTTTTGGCTCTAACAGCGATTTTCAGACGAAGGAAGGCTCTAATTTGACTTCTGCTTGCGGCATTCGATCCTTCTCGTCATTTTACGTCGGAATAGCGCGGTTTCCACACCCGATTACGATCCTGGGAGCCATATTACTGCAAGATAGGTTTTGGCTCTAATAGCGATTTTCTGACGAAGGAAGGCTCTGATTTGAATTCTGCTTGCGGCATTCGATCCCTCTCGTCATTTTACGTCGGAATAGCACGGTTTGCGCACGCGATTATGGTCCTGGAGGCCAGAATACTGGGAGATAGGTTTTGGCTCTAACAGCGATTTTCAGACGAAGGAAGGCTCTAATTTGACTTCTGCTTGCGGCATTCGATCCTTCTCGTCATTTTACGTCGGAATAGCGCGGTTTCCACACCCGATTACGATCCTGGGAGCCATATTACTGCAAGAGAGGTTTTGGCTCTAATAGCGATTTTCTGACGAAGGAAGGCTCTGATTTGACTTCTGCTTGCGGCACTAGATCCCTCTCGTCATTTTACGGCGGAATAGCGCGGTTTCCACACCCGATTACGATCCTGGGAGCCATATTACTGCAAGATAGGTTTTGGCTCTAATAGCGATTTTCTGACGAAGGAAGGCTCTGATTTGAATTCTGCTTGGCGGCATTCGATCCCTCTCGTCATTTTACGTCGGAATAGCATGTTTTCCGCACGGGATTACGGTCTTCGAAGCCATATTACTGCAAGATAGGTTTTGGCTCTAATAGCGATTTTCTGACAAAGGAAGGCTCTGATTTGAATTCTGCTTGCGGCATTCGATCCCTCTCGTCATTTTACGTCGGAATAGCACGGTTTGCGCTCGCGATTATGGTCCTGGAGGCCAGAATACTGGGAGATAGGTTTTGGCTCTAACAGCGATTTTCAGACGAAGGAAGGCTCTAATTTGACTTCTGCTTGCGGCATTCGATCCTTCTCGTCATTTTACGTCGGAATAGCGCGGTTTCCACACCCGATTACGATCCTGGGAGCCATATTACTGCAAGAGAGGTTTTGGCTCTAATAGCGATTTTCTGACGAAGGAAGGCTCTGATTTGACTTCTGCTTGCGGCACTAGATCCCTCTCGTCATTTTACGGCGGAATAGCGCGGTTTCCACACCCGATTACGATCCTGGGAGCCATATTACTGCAAGATAGGTTTTGGCTCTAATAGCGATTTTCTGACGAAGGAAGGCTCTGATTTGAATTCTGCTTGCGGCATTCGATCCCTCTCGTCATTTTACGTCGGAATAGCACGGTTTGCGCACGCGATTATGGTCCTGGAGGCCAGAATACTGGGAGATAGGTTTTGGCTCTAACAGCGATTTTCAGACGAAGGAAGGCTCTAATTTGACTTCTGCTTGCGGCATTCGATCCTTCTCGTCATTTTACGTCGGAATAGCGCGGTTTCCACACCCGATTACGATCCTGGGAGCCATATTACTGCAAGATAGGTTTTGGCTCTAATAGCGATTTTCTGACGAAGGAAGGCTCTGATTTGAATTCTGCTTGCGGCATTCGATCCCTCTCGTCATTTTACGTCGGAATAGCACGGTTTGCGCACGCGATTATGGTCCTGGAGGCCAGAATACTGGGAGATAGGTTTTGGCTCTAACAGCGATTTTCAGACGAAGGAAGGCTCTAATTTGACTTCTGCTTGCGGCATTCGATCCTTCTCGTCATTTTACGTCGGAATAGCGCGGTTTCCACACCCGATTACGATCCTGGGAGCCATATTACTGCAAGAGAGGTTTTGGCTCTAATAGCGATTTTCTGACGAAGGAAGGCTCTGATTTGACTTCTGCTTGCGGCATTAGATCCCTCTCGTCATTTTACGGCGGAATAGCGCGGTTTCCACACCCGATTACGATCCTGGGAGCCATATTACTGCAAGATAGGTTTTGGCTCTAATAGCGATTTTCTGACGAAGGAAGGCTCTGATTTGAATTCTGCTTGGCGGCATTCGATCCCTCTCGTCATTTTACGTCGGAATAGCATGTTTTCCGCACGGGATTACGGTCTTCGAAGCCATATTACTGCAAGATAGGTTTTGGATCTAATAGCGATTTTCTGACAAAGGAAGGCTCTGATTTGAATTCTGCTTGCGGCATTCGATCCCTCTCGTCATTTTACGTCGGAATAGCACGGTTTGCGCACGCGATTATGGTCCTGGAGGCCAGAATACTGGGAGATAGGTTTTGGCTCTAACAGCGATTTTCAGACGAAGGAAGGCTCTAATTTGACTTCTGCTTGCGGCATTCGATCCTTCTCGTCGTTTTACGTCGGAATAGCGCGGTTTCCACACCCGATTACGATCCTGGGAGCCATATTACTGCAAGAGAGGTTTTGGCTCTAATAGCGATTTTCTGACGAAGGAAGGCTCTGATTTGAATTCTGCTTGCGGCATTCGATCCCTCTCGTCATTTTACGTCGGAATAGCATGTTTTCCGCACGGGATTACGGTCTTCGAAGCCATATTACTGCAAGATAGGTTTTGGCTCTAATAGCGATTTTCTGACGAAGGAAGGCTCTGATTTGAATTCTGCTTGCGGCATTCGATCCTTCTTGTCATTTTACGTCGGAATAGCGCGGTTTCCACACCCGATTACGATCCTGGGAGCCAGATTACAGCAAGATAGGTTTTGGCTATAACAGCGATTTTCGGACGAAGGTAGGCACTGATTTGACTTCTGCTTGCGGCATTCGATCCCTCTCGTCATTTTACGTCGGAATAGCACGGTTTGCGCACGCGATTATGGTCCTGGAGGCCAGAATACTGGGAGATAGGTTTTGGCTCTAACAGCGATTTTCAGACGAAGGAAGGCTCTAATTTGACTTCTGCTTGCGGCATTCGATCCTTCTCGTCATTTTACGTCGGAATAGCGCGGTTTCCACACCCGATTACGATCCTGGGAGCCATATTACTGCAAGATAGGTTTTGGCTCTAATAGCGATTTTCTGACGAAGGAAGGCTCTGATTTGAATTCTGCTTGCGGCATTCGATCCCTCTCGTCATTTTACGTCGGAATAGCACGGTTTGCGCACGCGATTATGGTCCTGGAGGCCAGAATACTGGGAGATAGGTTTTGGCTCTAACAGCGATTTTCAGACGAAGGAAGGCTCTAATTTGACTTCTGCTTGCGGCATTCGATCCTTCTCGTCATTTTACGTCGGAATAGCGCGGTTTCCACACCCGATTACGATCCTGGGAGCCATATTACTGCAAGAGAGGTTTTGGCTCTAATAGCGATTTTCTGACGAAGGAAGGCTCTGATTTGACTTCTGCTTGCGGCATTAGATCCCTCTCGTCATTTTACGGCGGAATAGCGCGGTTTCCACACCCGATTACGATCCTGGGAGCCATATTACTGCAAGATAGGTTTTGGCTCTAATAGCGATTTTCTGACGAAGGAAGGCTCTGATTTGAATTCTGCTTGGCGGCATTCGATCCCTCTCGTCATTTTACGTCGGAATAGCATGTTTTCCGCACGGGATTACGGTCTTCGAAGCCATATTACTGCAAGATAGGTTTTGGATCTAATAGCGATTTTCTGACAAAGGAAGGCTCTGATTTGAATTCTGCTTGCGGCATTCGATCCCTCTCGTCATTTTACGTCGGAATAGCACGGTTTGCGCACGCGATTATGGTCCTGGAGGCCAGAATACTGGGAGATAGGTTTTGGCTCTAACAGCGATTTTCAGACGAAGGAAGGCTCTAATTTGACTTCTGCTTGCGGCATTCGATCCTTCTCGTCGTTTTACGTCGGAATAGCGCGGTTTCCACACCCGATTACGATCCTGGGAGCCATATTACTGCAAGAGAGGTTTTGGCTCTAATAGCGATTTTCTGACGAAGGAAGGCTCTGATTTGAATTCTGCTTGCGGCATTCGATCCCTCTCGTCATTTTACGTCGGAATAGCATGTTTTCCGCACGGGATTACGGTCTTCGAAGCCATATTACTGCAAGATAGGTTTTGGCTCTAATAGCGATTTTCTGACGAAGGAAGGCTCTGATTTGAATTCTGCTTGCGGCATTCGATCCTTCTTGTCATTTTACGTCGGAATAGCGCGGTTTCCACACCCGATTACGATCCTGGGAGCCAGATTACAGCAAGATAGGTTTTGGCTATAACAGCGATTTTCGGACGAAGGTAGGCACTGATTTGACTTCTGCTTGCGGCATTCGATCCCTCTCGTCATTTTACGTCGGAATAGCACGGTTTGCGCACGCGATTATGGTCCTGGAGGCCAGAATACTGCAAGATAGGTTTTGGCTCTAACAGCGATTTTCAGACGAAGGAAGGCTCTAATTTGACTTCTGCTTGCGGCATTCGATCCTTCTCGTCATTTTACGTCGGAATAGCGCGGTTTCCACACCCGATTACGATCCTGGGAGCCATATTACTGCAAGATAGGTTTTGGCTCTAATAGCGATTTTCTGACGAAGGAAGGCTCTGATTTGAATTCTGCTTGCGGCATTCGATCCCTCTCGTCATTTTACGTCGGAATAGCATGTTTTCCGCACGGGATTACGGTCTTCGAAGCCATATTACTGCAAGATAGGTTTTGGCTCTAATAGCGATTTTCTGACGAAGGAAGGCTCTGATTTGAATTCTGCTTGCGGCATTCGATCCTTCTTGTCATTTTACGTCGGAATAGCGCGGTTTCCACACCCGATTACGATCCTGGGAGCCAGATTACAGCAAGATAGGTTTTGGCTATAACAGCGATTTTCGGACGAAGGTAGGCACTGATTTGACTTCTGCTTGCGGCATTCGATCCCTCTCGTCATTTTACGTCGGAATAGCACGGTTTGCGCACGCGATTATGGTCCTGGAGGCCAGAATACTGCAAGATAGGTTTTGGCTCTAACAGCGATTTTCAGACGAAGGAAGGCTCTAATTTGACTTCTGCTTGCGGCATTCGATCCTTCTCGTCATTTTACGTCGGAATAGCGCGGTTTCCACACCCGATTACGATCCTGGGAGCCATATTACTGCAAGATAGGTTTTGGCTCTAATAGCGATTTTCTGACGAAGGAAGGCTCTGATTTGAATTCTGCTTGCGGCATTCGATCCCTCTCGTCATTTTACGTCGGAATAGCACGGTTTGCGCACGCGATTATGGTCCTGGAGGCCAGAATACTGGGAGATAGGTTTTGGCTCTAACAGCGATTTTCAGACGAAGGAAGGCTCTAATTTGACTTCTGCTTGCGGCATTCGATCCTTCTCGTCGTTTTACGTCGGAATAGCGCGGTTTCCACACCCGATTACGATCCTGGGAGCCATATTACTGCAAGAGAGGTTTTGGCTCTAATAGCGATTTTCTGACGAAGGAAGGCTCTGATTTGACTTCTGCTTGCGGCATTCGATCCCTCTCGTCATTTTACGTCGGAATAGCATGTTTTCCGCACGGGATTACGGTCTTCGAAGCCATATTACTGCAAGATAGGTTTTGGCTCTAAGAGCGATTTTCAGACGAAGGAAGGCTCTAATTTGACTTCTGCTTGCGGCATTAGATCCCTCTCGTCATTTTACGGCAGAATAGCGCGGTTTCCACACCCGATTACGATCCTGGGAGCCATATTACTGCAAGATAGGTTTTGGCTCTAATAGCGATTTTCTGACGAAGGAAGGCTCTGATTTGACTTCTGTTTGCGGCATTCGATCCGTCTCGTCATTTTACGTCGGAATAGCACGGTTTCCACACCCGATTACGATCCTGGGAGCCATATTACTGCAAGAGAGGTTTTGGCTCTAATAGCGATTTTCTGACGAAGGAAGGCTCTGATTTGACTTCTGCTTGCGGCATTCGATCCCTCTCGTCATTTTACGTCGGAATAGCATGTTTTCCGCACGGGATTACGGTCTTCGAAGCCATATTACTGCAAGATAGGTTTTGGCTCTAAGAGCGATTTTCAGACGAAGGAAGGCTCTAATTTGACTTCTGCTTGCGGCATTCGATCCTTCTCGTCGTTTTACGTCGGAATAGCGCGGTTTCCACACCCGATTACGATCCTGGGAGCCATATTACTGCAAGAGAGGTTTTGGCTCTAATAGCGATTTTCTGACGAAGGAAGGCTCTGATTTGACTTCTGTTTGCGGCATTCGATCCGTCTCGTCATTTTACGTCGGAATAGCACGGTTTCCACACCCGATTACGATCCTGGGAGCCATATTACTGCAAGAGAGGTTTTGGCTCTAATAGCGATTTTCTGACGAAGGAAGGCTCTGATTTGAATTCTGCTTGCGGCATTCGATCCCTCTCGTCATTTTACGTCGGAATAGCACGGTTTGCGCACGCGATTATGGTCCTGGAGGCCAGAATACTGGGAGATAGGTTTTGGCTCTAACAGCGATTTTCAGACGAAGGAAGGCTCTAATTTGACTTCTGCTTGCGGCATTCGATCCTTCTCGTCGTTTTACGTCGGAATAGCGCGGTTTCCACACCCGATTACGATCCTGGGAGCCATATTACTGCAAGATAGGTTTTGGCTCTAATAGCGATTTTCTGACGAAGGAAGGCTCTGATTTGACTTCTGCTTGCGGCATTCGATCCCTCTCGTCATTTTACGTCGGAATAGCATGTTTTCCGCACGGGATTACGGTCTTCGAAGCCATATTACTGCAAGATAGGTTTTGGCTCTAAGAGCGATTTTCAGACGAAGGAAGGCTCTAATTTGACTTCTGCTTGCGGCATTAGATCCCTCTCGTCATTTTACGGCGGAATAGCGCGGTTTCCACACCCGATTACGATCCTGGGAGCCATATTACTGCAAGATAGGTTTTGGCTCTAATAGCGATTTTCTGACGAAGGAAGGCTCTGATTTGACTTCTGTTTGCGGCATTCGATCCGTCTCGTCATTTTACGTCGGAATAGCACGGTTTGCGCACGCGATTACCGTCCTGGAGGCCAGAATACTGCAAGATAGGTTTTGGCTCTAATAGCGATTTTCTGACGAAGGAAGGCTCTGATTTGAATTCTGCTTGCGGCATTCGATCCCTCTCGTCATTTTACGTCGGAATAGCATGTTTTCCGCACGGGATTACGGTCTTCGAAGCCATATTACTGCAAGATAGGTTTTGGCTCTAATAGCGATTTTCTGACGAAGGAAGGCTCTGATTTGAATTCTGCTTGCGGCATTCGATCCTTCTTGTCATTTTACGTCGGAATAGCGCGGTTTCCACACCCGATTACGATCCTGGGAGCCAGATTACTGCAAGATAGGTTTTGGCTATAACAGCGATTTTCGGACGAAGGTAGGCACTGATTTGACTTCTGCTTGCGGCATTCGATCCCTCTCGTCATTTTACGTCGGAATAGCATGTTTTCCGCACGCGATTATGGTCCTGGAGGCCAGAATACTGCAAGATAGGTTTTGGCTCTAACAGCGATTTTCAGACGAAGGAAGGCTCTAATTTGACTTCTGCTTGCGGCATTCGATCCTTCTCGTCATTTTACGTCGGAATAGCGCGGTTTCCACACCCGATTACGATCCTGGGAGCCATATTACTGCAAGATAGGTTTTGGCTCTAATAGCGATTTTCTGACGAAGGAAGGCTCTGATTTGAATTCTGCTTGCGGCATTCGATCCCTCTCGTCATTTTACGTCGGAATAGCACGGTTTGCGCACGCGATTATGGTCCTGGAGGCCAGAATACTGGGAGATAGGTTTTGGCTCTAACAGCGATTTTCAGACGAAGGAAGGCTCTAATTTGACTTCTGCTTGCGGCATTCGATCCTTCTCGTCATTTTACGTCGGAATAGCGCGGTTTCCACACCCGATTACGATCCTGGGAGCCATATTACTGCAAGAGAGGTTTTGGCTCTAATAGCGATTTTCTGACGAAGGAAGGCTCTGATTTGACTTCTGCTTGCGGCACTAGATCCCTCTCGTCATTTTACGGCGGAATAGCGCGGTTTCCACACCCGATTACGATCCTGGGAGCCATATTACTGCAAGATAGGTTTTGGCTCTAATAGCGATTTTCTGACGAAGGAAGGCTCTGATTTGAATTCTGCTTGGCGGCATTCGATCCCTCTCGTCATTTTACGTCGGAATAGCATGTTTTCCGCACGGGATTACGGTCTTCGAAGCCATATTACTGCAAGATAGGTTTTGGCTCTAAGAGCGATTTTCAGACGAAGGAAGGCTCTAATTTGACTTCTGCTTGCGGCATTCGATCCTTCTCGTCGTTTTACGTCGGAATAGCGCGGTTTCCACACCCGATTACGATCCTGGGAGCCATATTACTGCAAGAGAGGTTTTGGCTCTAATAGCGATTTTCTGACGAAGGAAGGCTCTGATTTGACTTCTGTTTGCGGCATTCGATCCGTCTCGTCATTTTACGTCGGAATAGCACGGTTTCCACACCCGATTACGATCCTGGGAGCCATATTACTGCAAGAGAGGTTTTGGCTCTAATAGCGATTTTCTGACGAAGGAAGGCTCTGATTTGAATTCTGCTTGCGGCATTCGATCCCTCTCGTCATTTTACGTCGGAATAGCACGGTTTGCGCACGCGATTATGGTCCTGGAGGCCAGAATACTGGGAGATAGGTTTTGGCTCTAACAGCGATTTTCAGACGAAGGAAGGCTCTAATTTGACTTCTGCTTGCGGCATTCGATCCTTCTCGTCGTTTTACGTCGGAATAGCGCGGTTTCCACACCCGATTACGATCCTGGGAGCCATATTACTGCAAGAGAGGTTTTGGCTCTAATAGCGATTTTCTGACGAAGGAAGGCTCTGATTTGACTTCTGCTTGCGGCATTCGATCCCTCTCGTCATTTTACGTCGGAATAGCATGTTTTCCGCACGGGATTACGGTCTTCGAAGCCATATTACTGCAAGATAGGTTTTGGCTCTAAGAGCGATTTTCAGACGAAGGAAGGCTCTAATTTGACTTCTGCTTGCGGCATTAGATCCCTCTCGTCATTTTACGGCGGAATAGCGCGGTTTCCACACCCGATTACGATCCTGGGAGCCATATTACTGCAAGATAGGTTTTGGCTCTAATAGCGATTTTCTGACGAAGGAAGGCTCTGATTTGACTTCTGTTTGCGGCATTCGATCCGTCTCGTCATTTTACGTCGGAATAGCACGGTTTCCGCACGCGATTACCGTCCTGGAGGCCAGAATACTGCAAGATAGGTTTTGGCTCTAATAGCGATTTTCTGACGAAGGAAGGCTCTGATTTGAATTCTGCTTGCGGCATTCGATCCCTCTCGTCATTTTACGTCGGAATAGCATGTTTTCCGCACGGGATTACGGTCTTCGAAGCCATATTACTGCAAGATAGGTTTTGGCTCTAATAGCGATTTTCTGACGAAGGAAGGCTCTGATTTGAATTCTGCTTGCGGCATTCGATCCTTCTTGTCATTTTACGTCGGAATAGCGCGGTTTCCACACCCGATTACGATCCTGGGAGCCAGATTACAGCAAGATAGGTTTTGGCTATAACAGCGATTTTCGGACGAAGGTAGGCACTGATTTGACTTCTGCTTGCGGCATTCGATCCCTCTCGTCATTTTACGTCGGAATAGCATGTTTTCCGCACGCGATTATGGTCCTGGAGGCCAGAATACTGCAAGATAGGTTTTGGCTCTAACAGCGATTTTCAGACGAAGGAAGGCTCTAATTTGACTTCTGCTTGCGGCATTCGATCCTTCTCGTCATTTTACGTCGGAATAGCGCGGTTTCCACACCCGATTACGATCCTGGGAGCCATATTACTGCAAGATAGGTTTTGGCTCTAATAGCGATTTTCTGACGAAGGAAGGCTCTGATTTGAATTCTGCTTGCGGCATTCGATCCCTCTCGTCATTTTACGTCGGAATAGCACGGTTTGCGCACGCGATTATGGTCCTGGAGGCCAGAATACTGGGAGATAGGTTTTGGCTCTAACAGCGATTTTCAGACGAAGGAAGGCTCTAATTTGACTTCTGCTTGCGGCATTCGATCCTTCTCGTCATTTTACGTCGGAATAGCGCGGTTTCCACACCCGATTACGATCCTGGGAGCCATATTACTGCAAGAGAGGTTTTGGCTCTAATAGCGATTTTCTGACGAAGGAAGGCTCTGATTTGACTTCTGCTTGCGGCACTAGATCCCTCTCGTCATTTTACGGCGGAATAGCGCGGTTTCCACACCCGATTACGATCCTGGGAGCCATATTACTGCAAGATAGGTTTTGGCTCTAATAGCGATTTTCTGACGAAGGAAGGCTCTGATTTGAATTCTGCTTGGCGGCATTCGATCCCTCTCGTCATTTTACGTCGGAATAGCACGGTTTCCGCACGGGATTACGGTCTTCGAAGCCATATTACTGCAAGATAGGTTTTGGCTCTAATAGCGATTTTCTGACAAAGGAAGGCTCTGATTTGAATTCTGCTTGCGGCATTCGATCCCTCTCGTCATTTTACGTCGGAATAGCACGGTTTGCGCACGCGATTATGGTCCTGGAGGCCAGAATACTGGGAGATAGGTTTTGGCTCTAACAGCGATTTTCAGACGAAGGAAGGCTCTAATTTGACTTCTGCTTGCGGCATTAGATCCCTCTCGTCATTTTACGGCGGAATAGCATGTTTTCCACACGTGATTATGGTCCTCGAAGCCAGAATACTGGGAGATAGGTTTTGGCAATAACAGCGATTTTCTGACGAAGGAAGGCTCTGATTTGAATTCTGCTTGCGGCATTCGATCCTTCTCGTCATTTTACGTCGGAATAGCGCCGTTTCCACACCCGATTACGATCCTGGGAGCCATATTACTGCAAGATAGGTTTTGGCTCTAATAGCGATTTTCTGACGAAGGAAGGCTCTGATTTGAATTCTGCTTGCGGCATTCGATCCCTCTCGTCATTTTACGTCGGAATAGCATGTTTTCCGCACGGGATTACGGTCTTCGAAGCCATATTACTGCAAGATAGGTTTTGGCTCTAAGAGCGATTTTCAGACGAAGGAAGGCTCTAATTTGACTTCTGCTTGCGGCATTCGATCCTTCTCGTCATTTTACGTCGGAATAACGCGGTTTCCACACCCGATTACGATCCTGGGAGCCATATTACTGCAAGAGAGGTTTTGGCTCTAATAGCGATTTTCTGACGAAGGAAGGCTCTGATTTGACTTCTGTTTGCGGCATTCGATCCTTCTCGTCATTTTACGTCGGAATAGCGCGGTTTCCACACCCGATTACGATCCTGGGAGCCATATTACTGCAAGATAGGTTTTGGCTCTAATAGCGATTTCCTGACGATGGAAGGCTCAGGTTTGATTTCTGCTTGCGGCATTCGATCCCTCTCGTCATTTTACGGCGGAATAGCATGTTTTCCACACGTGATTATGGTCCTCGAAGCCAGAATACTGGGAGATAGGTTTTGGCAATAACAGCGATTTTCTGACGAAGGAAGGCTCTGATTTGAATTCTGCTTGCGGCATTCGATCCTTCTCGTCATTTTACGTCGGAATAGCGCGGTTTCCACACCCGATTACGATCCTGGGAGCCATATTACTGCAAGATAGGTTTTGGCTCTAATAGCGATTTTCTGACGAAGGAAGGCTCTGATTTGACTTCTGTTTGCGGCATTCGATCCTTCTCGTCATTTTACGTCGGAATAGCGCGGTTTCCACACCCGATTACGATCCTGGGAGCCATATTACTGCAAGATAGGTTTTGGCTCTAATAGCGATTTTCTGACAAAGGAAGGCTCTGATTTGACTTCTGCTTGCGGCATTAGATCCCTCTCGTCATTTTACGGCGGAATAGCGCGGTTTCCACACCCGATTACGATCCTGGGAGCCATATTACTGCAAGATAGGTTTTGGCTCTAATAGCGATTTTCTGACGAAGGAAGGCTCTGATTTGAATTCTGCTTGCGGCATTCGATCCCTCTCGTCATTTTACGTCGGAATAGCATGTTTTCCGCACGGGATTACGGTCTTCGAAGCCATATTACTGCAAGATAGGTTTTGGCTCTAATAGCGATTTTCTGACGAAGGAAGGCTCTGATTTGAATTCTGCTTGCGGCATTCGATCCTTCTCGTCATTTTACGTCGGAATAGCGCGGTTTCCACACCCGATTACGATCCTGGGAGCCATATTACTGCAAGAGAGGTTTTGGCTCTAATAGCGATTTTCTGACGAAGGAAGGCTCTGATTTGACTTCTGCTTGCGGCACTAGATCCCTCTCGTCATTTTACGGCGGAATAGCGCGGTTTCCACACCCGATTACGATCCTGGGAGCCATATTACTGCAAGATAGGTTTTGGCTCTAATAGCGATTTTCTGACGAAGGAAGGCTCTGATTTGAATTCTGCTTGGCGGCATTCGATCCCTCTCGTCATTTTACGTCGGAATAGCATGTTTTCCGCACGGGATTACGGTCTTCGAAGCCATATTACTGCAAGATAGGTTTTGGCTCTAATAGCGATTTTCTGACAAAGGAAGGCTCTGATTTGACTTCTGCTTGCGGCATTCGATCCCTCTCGTCATTTTACGTCGGAATAGCACGGTTTGCGCACGCGATTATGGTCCTGGAGGCCAGAATACTGGGAGATAGGTTTTGGCTCTAACAGCGATTTTCAGACGAAGGAAGGCTCTAATTTGACTTCTGCTTGCGGCATTAGATCCCTCTCGTCATTTTACGGCGGAATAGCATGTTTTCCACACGTGATTATGGTCCTCGAAGCCAGAATACTGGGAGATAGGTTTTGGCAATAACAGCGATTTTCTGACGAAGGAAGGCTCTGATTTGAATTCTGCTTGCGGCATTCGATCCTTCTCGTCATTTTACGTCGGAATAGCGCCGTTTCCACACCCGATTACGATCCTGGGAGCCATATTACTGCAAGATAGGTTTTGGCTCTAATAGCGATTTTCTGACGAAGGAAGGCTCTGATTTGAATTCTGCTTGCGGCATTCGATCCCTCTCGTCATTTTACGTCGGAATAGCATGTTTTCCGCACGGGATTACGGTCTTCGAAGCCATATTACTGCAAGATAGGTTTTGGCTCTAAGAGCGATTTTCAGACGAAGGAAGGCTCTAATTTGACTTCTGCTTGCGGCATTCGATCCTTCTCGTCATTTTACGTCGGAATAACGCGGTTTCCACACCCGATTACGATCCTGGGAGCCATATTACTGCAAGAGAGGTTTTGGCTCTAATAGCGATTTTCTGACGAAGGAAGGCTCTGATTTGACTTCTGTTTGCGGCATTCGATCCTTCTCGTCATTTTACGTCGGAATAGCGCGGTTTCCACACCCGATTACGATCCTGGGAGCCAGATTACTGCAAGATAGGTTTTGGCTCTAATAGCGATTTCCTGACGATGGAAGGCTCAGGTTTGATTTCTGCTTGCGGCATTAGATCCCTCTCGTCATTTTACGGCGGAATAGCATGTTTTCCACACGTGATTATGGTCCTCGAAGCCAGAATACTGGGAGATAGGTTTTGGCAATAACAGCGATTTTCTGACGAAGGAAGGCTCTGATTTGAATTCTGCTTGCGGCATTCGATCCTTCTCGTCATTTTACGTCGGAATAGCGCGGTTTCCACACCCGATTACGATCCTGGGAGCCATATTACTGCAAGATAGGTTTTGGCTCTAATAGCGATTTTCTGACGAAGGAAGGCTCTGATTTGACTTCTGTTTGCGGCATTCGATCCTTCTCGTCATTTTACGTCGGAATAGCGCGGTTTCCACACCCGATTACGATCCTGGGAGCCATATTACTGCAAGATAGGTTTTGGCTCTAATAGCGATTTTCTGACAAAGGAAGGCTCTGATTTGACTTCTGCTTGCGGCATTAGATCCCTCTCGTCATTTTACGGCGGAATAGCGCGGTTTCCACACCCGATTACGATCCTGGGAGCCATATTACTGCAAGATAGGTTTTGGCTCTAATAGCGATTTTCTGACGAAGGAAGGCTCTGATTTGAATTCTGCTTGCGGCATTCGATCCCTCTCGTCATTTTACGTCGGAATAGCATGTTTTCCGCACGGGATTACGGTCTTCGAAGCCATATTACTGCAAGATAGGTTTTGGCTCTAATAGCGATTTTCTGACGAAGGAAGGCTCTGATTTGAATTCTGCTTGCGGCATTCGATCCTTCTTGTCATTTTACGTCGGAATAGCGCGGTTTCCACACCCGATTACGATCCTGGGAGCCATATTACTGCAAGATAGGTTTTGGCTCTAATAGCGATTTTCTGACGAACGAAGGCTCTGATTTGACTTCTGCTTCCGGCATTCGATCCCTCTCGTCATTTTACGGCGGAATAGCATGTTTTCCACACGTGATTATGGTCCTCGAAGCCAGAATACTGGGAGATAGGTTTTGGCAATAACAGCGATTTTCTGACGAAGGAAGGCTCTGATTTGAATTCTGCTTGCGGCATTCGATCCCTCTCGTCATTTTACGTCGGAATAGCACGGTTTCCGCACGGGATTACGGTCTTCGAAGCCAGAATACTGGGAGATAAGTTTTGGCTATAACAACGATTTTCGGACGAAGGAAGGCTCTGATTTGAATTCTCCTTACGACATTCGATTCCTCTCGTCATTTTACGTCGGAATAGCGCGTTTTCCACTACCCATTACGATCCTGGGAGCCAGACTACTGCAAGATAGGTTTTGGCTATAACAGCGATTTTCGGACGAAGGTAGGCACTGATTTGAATTCTGCTTGCGGCATTCGATCCCTCTCGTCATTTTACGTCGGAATAGCACGGTTTCCGCACGCGATTACCGTCCTGGAGGCCAGAATACTGGGAGATAGGTTTTGGCAATAACAGCGATTTTCTGACGAAGGAAGGCTCTGATTTGACTTCTGCTTGCGGCATTCGATCCCTCTCGTCATTTTACGGCGGAATAGCATGTTTTCCACACGTGATTATGGTCCTCGAAGCCAGAATACTGGGAGATAGGTTTTGGCAATAACAGCGATTTTCTGACGAAGGAAGGCTCTGATTTGAATTCTGCTTGCGGCATTCGATCCCTCTCGTCATTTTACGTCGAAATAGCACGGTTTCCACACGCGATTACGGTCCTGAAGGCCAGAATACTGGAAGATAGGTTTTGGCTCTAACAGCGGTTTTCTGACGAAGGAAGGCTCTGATTTGAATTCTGCTTGCGGCATTCGATCCCTCTCGTCATTTTACGGCGGAATAGCATGTTTTCCACACGTGATTATGGTCCTCGAAGCCAGAATACTGGGAGATAGGTTTTGGCAATAACAGCGATTTTCTGACGAAGGAAGGCTCTGATTTGAATTCTCCTTACGACATTCGATTCCTCTCGTCATTTTACGTCGGAATAGCGCGTTTTCCACTACCCATTACGATCCTGGGAGCCAGATTACTGCAAGATAGGTTTTGGCTATAACAGCGATTTTCGGACGAAGGTAGGCACTGATTTGAATTCTGCTTGCGGCATTCGATCCCTCTCGTCATTTTACGTCGGAATAGCACGGTTTCCGCACGCGATTACCGTCCTGGAGGCCAGAATACTGGGAGATAGGTTTTGGCAATAACAGCGATTTTCTGACGAAGGAAGGCTCTGATTTGACTTCTGCTTGCGGCATTCGATCCCTCTCGTCATTTTACGGCGGAATAGCATGTTTTCCACACGTGATTATGGTCCTCGAAGCCAGAATACTGGGAGATAGGTTTTGGCAATAACAGCGATTTTCTGACGAAGGAAGGCTCTGATTTGAATTCTGCTTGCGGCATTCGATCCCTCTCGTCATTTTACGGCGGAATAGCATGTTTTCCACACGTGATTATGGTCCTCGAAGCCAGAATACTGGGAGATAGGTTTTGGCAATAACAGCGATTTTCTGACGAAGGAAGGCTCTGATTTGAATTCTGCTTGCGGCATTCGATCCCTCTCGTCATTTTACGTCGGAATAGCACGGTTTGCGCACGCGATTATGGTCCTGGAGGCCAGAATACTGGGAGATAGGTTTTGGCTCTAACAGCGATTTTCAGACGAAGGAAGGCTCTAATTTGACTTCTGCTTGCGGCATTCGATCCTTCTCGTCGTTTTACGTCGGAATAGCGCGGTTTCCACACCCGATTACGATCCTGGGAGCCATATTACTGCAAGAGAGGTTTTGGCTCTAATAGCGATTTTCTGACGAAGGAAGGCTCTGATTTGAATTCTGCTTGCGGCATTCGATCCCTCTCGTCATTTTACGTCGGAATAGCACGGTTTGCGCACGCGATTATGGTCCTGGAGGCCAGAATACTGGGAGATAGGTTTTGGCTCTAACAGCGATTTTCAGACGAAGGAAGGCTCTAATTTGACTTCTGCTTGCGGCATTCGATCCTTCTCGTCGTTTTACGTCGGAATAGCGCGGTTTCCACACCCGATTACGATCCTGGGAGCCATATTACTGCAAGAGAGGTTTTGGCTCTAATAGCGATTTTCTGACGAAGGAAGGCTCTGATTTGACTTCTGCTTGCGGCATTCGATCCCTCTCGTCATTTTACGTCGGAATAGCATGTTTTCCGCACGGGATTACGGTCTTCGAAGCCATATTACTGCAAGATAGGTTTTGGCTCTAAGAGCGATTTTCAGACGAAGGAAGGCTCTAATTTGACTTCTGCTTGCGGCATTAGATCCCTCTCGTCATTTTACGGCGGAATAGCGCGGTTTCCACACCCGATTACGATCCTGGGAGCCATATTACTGCAAGATAGGTTTTGGCTCTAATAGCGATTTTCTGACGAAGGAAGGCTCTGATTTGACTTCTGTTTGCGGCATTCGATCCGTCTCGTCATTTTACGTCGGAATAGCACGGTTTGCGCACGCGATTACCGTCCTGGAGGCCAGAATACTGCAAGATAGGTTTTGGCTCTAATAGCGATTTTCTGACGAAGGAAGGCTCTGATTTGAATTCTGCTTGCGGCATTCGATCCCTCTCGTCATTTTACGTCGGAATAGCATGTTTTCCGCACGGGATTACGGTCTTCGAAGCCATATTACTGCAAGATAGGTTTTGGCTCTAATAGCGATTTTCTGACGAAGGAAGGCTCTGATTTGAATTCTGCTTGCGGCATTCGATCCTTCTTGTCATTTTACGTCGGAATAGCGCGGTTTCCACACCCGATTACGATCCTGGGAGCCAGATTACTGCAAGATAGGTTTTGGCTATAACAGCGATTTTCGGACGAAGGTAGGCACTGATTTGACTTCTGCTTGCGGCATTCGATCCCTCTCGTCATTTTACGTCGGAATAGCATGTTTTCCGCACGCGATTATGGTCCTGGAGGCCAGAATACTGCAAGATAGGTTTTGGCTCTAACAGCGATTTTCAGACGAAGGAAGGCTCTAATTTGACTTCTGCTTGCGGCATTCGATCCTTCTCGTCATTTTACGTCGGAATAGCGCGGTTTCCACACCCGATTACGATCCTGGGAGCCATATTACTGCAAGATAGGTTTTGGCTCTAATAGCGATTTTCTGACGAAGGAAGGCTCTGATTTGAATTCTGCTTGCGGCATTCGATCCCTCTCGTCATTTTACGTCGGAATAGCACGGTTTGCGCACGCGATTATGGTCCTGGAGGCCAGAATACTGGGAGATAGGTTTTGGCTCTAACAGCGATTTTCAGACGAAGGAAGGCTCTGATTTGACTTCTGCTTGCGGCATTCGATCCTTCTCGTCATTTTACGTCGGAATAGCGCGGTTTCCACACCCGATTACGATCCTGGGAGCCATATTACTGCAAGAGAGGTTTTGGCTCTAATAGCGATTTTCTGACGAAGGAAGGCTCTGATTTGACTTCTGCTTGCGGCACTAGATCCCTCTCGTCATTTTACGGCGGAATAGCGCGGTTTCCACACCCGATTACGATCCTGGGAGCCATATTACTGCAAGATAGGTTTTGGCTCTAATAGCGATTTTCTGACGAAGGAAGGCTCTGATTTGAATTCTGCTTGGCGGCATTCGATCCCTCTCGTCATTTTACGTCGGAATAGCACGGTTTCCGCACGGGATTACGGTCTTCGAAGCCATATTACTGCAAGATAGGTTTTGGCTCTAATAGCGATATTCTGACAAAGGAAGGCTCTGATTTGACTTCTGCTTGCGGCATTCGATCCCTCTCGTCATTTTACGTCGGAATAGCACGGTTTGCGCACGCGATTATGGTCCTGGAGGCCAGAATACTGGGAGATAGGTTTTGGCTCTAACAGCGATTTTCAGACGAAGGAAGGCTCTAATTTGACTTCTGCTTGCGGCATTAGATCCCTCTCGTCATTTTACGGCGGAATAGCATGTTTTCCACACGTGATTATGGTCCTCGAAGCCAGAATACTGGGAGATAGGTTTTGGCAATAACAGCGATTTTCTGACGAAGGAAGGCTCTGATTTGAATTCTGCTTGCGGCATTCGATCCTTCTCGTCATTTTACGTCGGAATAGCGCCGTTTCCACACCCGATTACGATCCTGGGAGCCATATTACTGCAAGATAGGTTTTGGCTCTAATAGCGATTTTCTGACGAAGGAAGGCTCTGATTTGAATTCTGCTTGCGGCATTCGATCCCTCTCGTCATTTTACGTCGGAATAGCATGTTTTCCGCACGGGATTACGGTCTTCGAAGCCATATTACTGCAAGATAGGTTTTGGCTCTAAGAGCGATTTTCAGACGAAGGAAGGCTCTAATTTGACTTCTGCTTGCGGCATTCGATCCTTCTCGTCATTTTACGTCGGAATAACGCGGTTTCCACACCCGATTACGATCCTGGGAGCCATATTACTGCAAGAGAGGTTTTGGCTCTAATAGCGATTTTCTGACGAAGGAAGGCTCTGATTTGACTTCTGTTTGCGGCATTCGATCCGTCTCGTCATTTTACGTCGGAATAGCGCGGTTTCCACACCCGATTACGATCCTGGGAGCCAGATTACTGCAAGATAGGTTTTGGCTCTAATAGCGATTTCCTGACGATGGAAGGCTCAGGTTTGATTTCTGCTTGCGGCATTAGATCCCTCTCGTCATTTTACGGCGGAATAGCATGTTTTCCACACGTGATTATGGTCCTCGAAGCCAGAATACTGGGAGATAGGTTTTGGCAATAACAGCGATTTTCTGACGAAGGAAGGCTCTGATTTGAATTCTGCTTGCGGCATTCGATCCTTCTCGTCATTTTACGTCGGAATAGCGCGGTTTCCACACCCGATTACGATCCTGGGAGCCATATTACTGCAAGATAGGTTTTGGCTCTAATAGCGATTTTCTGACGAAGGAAGGCTCTGATTTGACTTCTGTTTGCGGCATTCGATCCTTCTCGTCATTTTACGTCGGAATAGCGCGGTTTCCACACCCGATTACGATCCTGGGAGCCATATTACTGCAAGATAGGTTTTGGCTCTAATAGCGATTTTCTGACAAAGGAAGGCTCTGATTTGACTTCTGCTTGCGGCATTAGATCCCTCTCGTCATTTTACGGCGGAATAGCGCGGTTTCCACACCCGATTACGATCCTGGGAGCCATATTACTGCAAGATAGGTTTTGGCTCTAATAGCGATTTTCTGACGAAGGAAGGCTCTGATTTGAATTCTGCTTGCGGCATTCGATCCCTCTCGTCATTTTACGTCGGAATAGCATGTTTTCCGCACGGGATTACGGTCTTCGAAGCCATATTACTGCAAGATAGGTTTTGGCTCTAATAGCGATTTTCTGACGAAGGAAGGCTCTGATTTGAATTCTGCTTGCGGCATTCGATCCTTCTTGTCATTTTACGTCGGAATAGCGCGGTTTCCACACCCGATTACGATCCTGGGAGCCATATTACTGCAAGATAGGTTTTGGCTCTAATAGCGATTTTCTGACGAACGAAGGCTCTGATTTGACTTCTGCTTCCGGCATTCGATCCCTCTCGTCATTTTACGGCGGAATAGCATGTTTTCCACACGTGATTATGGTCCTCGAAGCCAGAATACTGGGAGATAGGTTTTGGCAATAACAGCGATTTTCTGACGAAGGAAGGCTCTGATTTGAATTCTGCTTGCGGCATTCGATCCCTCTCGTCATTTTACGTCGGAATAGCACGGTTTCCGCACGGGATTACGGTCTTCGAAGCCAGAATACTGGGAGATAAGTTTTGGCTATAACAACGATTTTCGGACGAAGGAAGGCTCTGATTTGAATTCTCCTTACGACATTCGATTCCTCTCGTCATTTTACGTCGGAATAGCGCGTTTTCCACTACCCATTACGATCCTGGGAGCCAGACTACTGCAAGATAGGTTTTGGCTATAACAGCGATTTTCGGACGAAGGTAGGCACTGATTTGAATTCTGCTTGCGGCATTCGATCCCTCTCGTCATTTTACGTCGGAATAGCACGGTTTCCGCACGCGATTACCGTCCTGGAGGCCAGAATACTGGGAGATAGGTTTTGGCAATAACAGCGATTTTCTGACGAAGGAAGGCTCTGATTTGACTTCTGCTTGCGGCATTCGATCCCTCTCGTCATTTTACGGCGGAATAGCATGTTTTCCACACGTGATTATGGTCCTCGAAGCCAGAATACTGGGAGATAGGTTTTGGCAATAACAGCGATTTTCTGACGAAGGAAGGCTCTGATTTGAATTCTGCTTGCGGCATTCGATCCCTCTCGTCATTTTACGTCGAAATAGCACGGTTTCCACACGCGATTACGGTCCTGAAGGCCAGAATACTGGAAGATAGGTTTTGGCTCTAACAGCGGTTTTCTGACGAAGGAAGGCTCTGATTTGAATTCTGCTTGCGGCATTCGATCCCTCTCGTCATTTTACGGCGGAATAGCATGTTTTCCACACGTGATTATGGTCCTCGAAGCCAGAATACTGGGAGATAGGTTTTGGCAATAACAGCGATTTTCTGACGAAGGAAGGCTCTGATTTGAATTCTCCTTACGACATTCGATTCCTCTCGTCATTTTACGTCGGAATAGCGCGTTTTCCACTACCCATTACGATCCTGGGAGCCAGTCTACTGCAAGATAGGTTTTGGCTATAACAGCGATTTTCGGACGAAGGTAGGCACTGATTTGAATTCTGCTTGCGGCATTCGATCCCTCTCGTCATTTTACGTCGGAATAGCACGGTTTCCGCACGCGATTACCGTCCTGGAGGCCAGAATACTGGGAGATAGGTTTTGGCAATAACAGCGATTTTCTGACGAAGGAAGGCTCTGATTTGACTTCTGCTTGCGGCATTCGATCCCTCTCGTCATTTTACGGCGGAATAGCATGTTTTCCACACGTGATTATGGTCCTCGAAGCCAGAATACTGGGAGATAGGTTTTGGCAATAACAGCGATTTTCTGACGAAGGAAGGCTCTGATTTGAATTCTGCTTGCGGCATTCGATCCCTCTCGTCATTTTACGGCGGAATAGCATGTTTTCCACACGTGATTATGGTCCTCGAAGCCAGAATACTGGGAGATAGGTTTTGGCAATAACAGCGATTTTCTGACGAAGGAAGGCTCTGATTTGAATTCTCCTTACGACATTCGATTCCTCTCGTCATTTTACGTCGGAATAGCGCGTTTTCCACTACCCATTACGATCCTGGGAGCCAGTCTACTGCAAGATAGGTTTTGGCTATAACAGCGATTTTCGGACGAAGGTAGGCACTGATTTGAATTCTGCTTGCGGCATTCGATCCCTCTCGTCATTTTACGTCGGAATAGCACGGTTTCCGCACGCGATTACCGTCCTGGAGGCCAGAATACTGGGAGATAGGTTTTGGCAATAACAGCGATTTTCTGACGAAGGAAGGCTCTGATTTGACTTCTGCTTGCGGCATTCGATCCCACTCGTCATTTTACGGCGGAATAGCATGTTTTCCACACGTGATTATGGTCCTCGAAGCCAGAATACTGGGAGATAGGTTTTGGCAAGAACAGCGATTTTCTGACGAAGGAAGGCTCTGATTTGAATTCTGCTTGCGGCATTCGATCCCTCTCGTCATTTTACGGCGGAATAGCATGTTTTCCACACGTGATTATGGTCCTCGAAGCCAGAATACTGGGAGATAGGTTTTGGCAATAACAGCGATTTTCTGACGAAGGAAGGCTCTGATTTGAATTCTGCTTGCGGCATTCGATCCCTCTCGTCATTTTACGTCGGAATAGCACGGTTTCCGCACGCGATTACCGTCCTGGAGGCCAGAATACTGGGAGATAGGTTTTGGCAATAACAGCGATTTTCTGACGAAGGAAGGCTCTGATTTGACTTCTGCTTGCGGCATTCGATCCCTCTCGTCATTTTACGGCGGAATAGCATGTTTTCCACACGTGATTATGGTCCTCGAAGCCAGAATACTGGGAGATAGGTTTTGGCAATAACAGCGATTTTCTGACGAAGGAAGGCTCTGATTTGAATTCTGCTTGCGGCATTCGATCCCTCTCGTCATTTTACGTCGAAATAGCACGGTTTCCACACGCGATTACGGTCCTGAAGGCCAGAATACTGGAAGATAGGTTTTGGCTCTAACAGCGGTTTTCTGACGAAGGAAGGCTCTGATTTGAATTCTGCTTGCGGCATTCGATCCCTCTCGTCATTTTACGGCGGAATAGCATGTTTTCCACACGTGATTATGGTCCTCGAAGCCAGAATACTGGGAGATAGGTTTTGGCAATAACAGCGATTTTCTGACGAAGGAAGGCTCTGATTTGAATTCTCCTTACGACATTCGATTCCTCTCGTCATTTTACGTCGGAATAGCGCGTTTTCCACTACCCATTACGATCCTGGGAGCCAGACTACTGCAAGATAGGTTTTGGCTATAACAGCGATTTTCGGACGAAGGTAGGCACTGATTTGAATTCTGCTTGCGGCATTCGATCCCTCTCGTCATTTTACGTCGGAATAGCACGGTTTCCGCACGCGATTACCGTCCTGGAGGCCAGAATACTGGGAGATAGGTTTTGGCAATAACAGCGATTTTCTGACGAAGGAAGGCTCTGATTTGACTTCTGCTTGCGGCATTCGATCCCTCTCGTCATTTTACGGCGGAATAGCATGTTTTCCACACGTGATTATGGTCCTCGAAGCCAGAATACTGGGAGATAGGTTTTGGCAATAACAGCGATTTTCTGACGAAGGAAGGCTCTGATTTGAATTCTGCTTGCGGCATTCGATCCCTCTCGTCATTTTACGGCGGAATAGCATGTTTTCCACACGTGATTATGGTCCTCGAAGCCAGAATACTGGGAGATAGGTTTTGGCAATAACAGCGATTTTCTGACGAAGGAAGGCTCTGATTTGAATTCTCCTTACGACATTCGATTCCTCTCGTCATTTTACGTCGGAATAGCGCGTTTTCCACTACCCATTACGATCCTGGGAGCCAGACTACTGCAAGATAGGTTTTGGCTATAACAGCGATTTTCGGACGAAGGTAGGCACTGATTTGAATTCTGCTTGCGGCATTCGATCCCTCTCGTCATTTTACGTCGGAATAGCACGGTTTCCGCACGCGATTACCGTCCTGGAGGCCAGAATACTGGGAGATAGGTTTTGGCAATAACAGCGATTTTCTGACGAAGGAAGGCTCTGATTTGACTTCTGCTTGCGGCATTCGATCCCTCTCGTCATTTTACGGCGGAATAGCATGTTTTCCACACGTGATTATGGTCCTCGAAGCCAGAATACTGGGAGATAGGTTTTGGCAAGAACAGCGATTTTCTGACGAAGGAAGGCTCTGATTTGAATTCTGCTTGCGGCATTCGATCCCTCTCGTCATTTTACGGCGGAATAGCATGTTTTCCACACGTGATTATGGTCCTCGAAGCCAGAATACTGGGAGATAGGTTTTGGCAATAACAGCGATTTTCTGACGAAGGAAGGCTCTGATTTGAATTCTGCTTGCGGCATTCGATCCCTCTCGTCATTTTACGGCGGAATAGCATGTTTTCCACACGTGATTATGGTCCTCGAAGCCAGAATACTGGGAGATAGGTTTTGGCAATAACAGCGATTTTCTGACGAAGGAAGGCTCTGATTTGAATTCTGCTTGCGGCATTCGATCCCTCTCGTCATTTTACGTCGGAATAGCACGGTTTCCGCACGGGATTACGGTCTTCGAAGCCAGAATACTGGGAGATAAGTTTTGGCTATAACAACGATTTTCGGACGAAGGAAGGCTCTGATTTGAATTCTCCTTACGACATTCGATTCCTCTCGTCATTTTACGTCGGAATAGCGCGTTTTCCACTACCCATTACGATCCTGGGAGCCAGACTACTGCAAGATAGGTTTTGGCTATAACAGCGATTTTCGGACGAAGGTAGGCACTGATTTGAATTCTGCTTGCGGCATTCGATCCCTCTCGTCATTTTACGTCGGAATAGCACGGTTTCCGCACGCGATTACCGTCCTGGAGGCCAGAATACTGGGAGATAGGTTTTGGCAATAACAGCGATTTTCTGACGAAGGAAGGCTCTGATTTGAATTCTGCTTGCGGCATTCGATCCCTCTCGTCATTTTGCGTCGGAATAGCACGGTTTCCGCACGGGATTACGGTCTTCGAAGCCAGAATACTGGGAGATAAGTTTTGGCTATAACAACGATTTTCGGACGAAGGAAGGCTCTGATTTGAATTCTCCTTACGACATTCGATTCCTCTCGTCATTTTACGTCGGAATAGCGCGTTTTCCACTACCCATTACGATCCTGGGAGCCAGACTACTGCAAGATAGGTTTTGGCTATAACAGCGATTTTCGGACGAAGGTAGGCACTGATTTGAATTCTGCTTGCGGCATTCGATCCCTCTCGTCATTTTACGTCGGAATAGCACGGTTTCCGCACGCGATTACCGTCCTGGAGGCCAGAATACTGGGAGATAGGTTTTGGCAATAACAGCGATTTTCTGACGAAGGAAGGCTCTGATTTGACTTCTGCTTGCGGCATTCGATCCCTCTCGTCATTTTACGGCGGAATAGCATGTTTTCCACACGTGATTATGGTCCTCGAAGCCAGAATACTGGGAGATAGGTTTTGGCAATAACAGCGATTTTCTGACGAAGGAAGGCTCTGATTTGAATTCTGCTTGCGGCATTCGATCCCTCTCGTCATTTTACGTCGAAATAGCACGGTTTCCACACGCGATTACGGTCCTGAAGGCCAGAATACTGGAAGATAGGTTTTGGCTCTAACAGCGGTTTTCTGACGAAGGAAGGCTCTGATTTGAATTCTGCTTGCGGCATTCGATCCCTCTCGTCATTTTACGGCGGAATAGCATGTTTTCCACACGTGATTATGGTCCTCGAAGCCAGAATACTGGGAGATAGGTTTTGGCAATAACAGCGATTTTCTGACGAAGGAAGGCTCTGATTTGAATTCTCCTTACGACATTCGATTCCTCTCGTCATTTTACGTCGGAATAGCGCGTTTTCCACTACCCATTACGATCCTGGGAGCCAGACTACTGCAAGATAGGTTTTGGCTATAACAGCGATTTTCGGACGAAGGTAGGCACTGATTTGAATTCTGCTTGCGGCATTCGATCCCTCTCGTCATTTTACGTCGGAATAGCACGGTTTCCGCACGCGATTACCGTCCTGGAGGCCAGAATACTGGGAGATAGGTTTTGGCAATAACAGCGATTTTCTGACGAAGGAAGGCTCTGATTTGACTTCTGCTTGCGGCATTCGATCCCTCTCGTCATTTTACGGCGGAATAGCATGTTTTCCACACGTGATTATGGTCCTCGAAGCCAGAATACTGGGAGATAGGTTTTGGCAATAACAGCGATTTTCTGACGAAGGAAGGCTCTGATTTGAATTCTGCTTGCGGCATTCGATCCCTCTCGTCATTTTACGGCGGAATAGCATGTTTTCCACACGTGATTATGGTCCTCGAAGCCAGAATACTGGGAGATAGGTTTTGGCAATAACAGCGATTTTCTGACGAAGGAAGGCTCTGATTTGAATTCTCCTTACGACATTCGATTCCTCTCGTCATTTTACGTCGGAATAGCGCGTTTTCCACTACCCATTACGATCCTGGGAGCCAGTCTACTGCAAGATAGGTTTTGGCTATAACAGCGATTTTCGGACGAAGGTAGGCACTGATTTGAATTCTGCTTGCGGCATTCGATCCCTCTCGTCATTTTACGTCGGAATAGCACGGTTTCCGCACGCGATTACCGTCCTGGAGGCCAGAATACTGGGAGATAGGTTTTGGCAAGAACAGCGATTTTCTGACGAAGGAAGGCTCTGATTTGAATTCTGCTTGCGGCATTCGATCCCTCTCGTCATTTTACGGCGGAATAGCATGTTTTCCACACGTGATTATGGTCCTCGAAGCCAGAATACTGGGAGATAGGTTTTGGCAATAACAGCGATTTTCTGACGAAGGAAGGCTCTGATTTGAATTCTGCTTGCGGCATTCGATCCCTCTCGTCATTTTACGGCGGAATAGCATGTTTTCCACACGTGATTATGGTCCTCGAAGCCAGAATACTGGGAGATAGGTTTTGGCAATAACAGCGATTTTCTGACGAAGGAAGGCTCTGATTTGAATTCTGCTTGCGGCATTCGATCCCTCTCGTCATTTTACGTCGGAATAGCACGGTTTCCGCACGGGATTACGGTCTTCGAAGCCAGAATACTGGGAGATAAGTTTTGGCTATAACAACGATTTTCGGACGAAGGAAGGCTCTGATTTGAATTCTCCTTACGACATTCGATTCCTCTCGTCATTTTACGTCGGAATAGCGCGTTTTCCACTACCCATTACGATCCTGGGAGCCAGACTACTGCAAGATAGGTTTTGGCTATAACAGCGATTTTCGGACGAAGGTAGGCACTGATTTGAATTCTGCTTGCGGCATTCGATCCCTCTCGTCATTTTACGTCGGAATAGCACGGTTTCCGCACGCGATTACCGTCCTGGAGGCCAGAATACTGGGAGATAGGTTTTGGCAATAACAGCGATTTTCTGACGAAGGAAGGCTCTGATTTGAATTCTGCTTGCGGCATTCGATCCCTCTCGTCATTTTGCGTCGGAATAGCACGGTTTCCGCACGGGATTACGGTCTTCGAAGCCAGAATACTGGGAGATAAGTTTTGGCTATAACAACGATTTTCGGACGAAGGAAGGCTCTGATTTGAATTCTCCTTACGACATTCGATTCCTCTCGTCATTTTACGTCGGAATAGCGCGTTTTCCACTACCCATTACGATCCTGGGAGCCAGACTACTGCAAGATAGGTTTTGGCTATAACAGCGATTTTCGGACGAAGGTAGGCACTGATTTGAATTCTGCTTGCGGCATTCGATCCCTCTCGTCATTTTACGTCGGAATAGCACGGTTTCCGCACGCGATTACCGTCCTGGAGGCCAGAATACTGGGAGATAGGTTTTGGCAATAACAGCGATTTTCTGACGAAGGAAGGCTCTGATTTGACTTCTGCTTGCGGCATTCGATCCCTCTCGTCATTTTACGGCGGAATAGCATGTTTTCCACACGTGATTATGGTCCTCGAAGCCAGAATACTGGGAGATAGGTTTTGGCAATAACAGCGATTTTCTGACGAAGGAAGGCTCTGATTTGAATTCTGCTTGCGGCATTCGATCCCTCTCGTCATTTTACGTCGAAATAGCACGGTTTCCACACGCGATTACGGTCCTGAAGGCCAGAATACTGGAAGATAGGTTTTGGCTCTAACAGCGGTTTTCTGACGAAGGAAGGCTCTGATTTGAATTCTGCTTGCGGCATTCGATCCCTCTCGTCATTTTACGGCGGAATAGCATGTTTTCCACACGTGATTATGGTCCTCGAAGCCAGAATACTGGGAGATAGGTTTTGGCAATAACAGCGATTTTCTGACGAAGGAAGGCTCTGATTTGAATTCTCCTTACGACATTCGATTCCTCTCGTCATTTTACGTCGGAATAGCGCGTTTTCCACTACCCATTACGATCCTGGGAGCCAGACTACTGCAAGATAGGTTTTGGCTATAACAGCGATTTTCGGACGAAGGTAGGCACTGATTTGAATTCTGCTTGCGGCATTCGATCCCTCTCGTCATTTTACGTCGGAATAGCACGGTTTCCGCACGCGATTACCGTCCTGGAGGCCAGAATACTGGGAGATAGGTTTTGGCAATAACAGCGATTTTCTGACGAAGGAAGGCTCTGATTTGACTTCTGCTTGCGGCATTCGATCCCTCTCGTCATTTTACGGCGGAATAGCATGTTTTCCACACGTGATTATGGTCCTCGAAGCCAGAATACTGGGAGATAGGTTTTGGCAATAACAGCGATTTTCTGACGAAGGAAGGCTCTGATTTGAATTCTGCTTGCGGCATTCGATCCCTCTCGTCATTTTACGGCGGAATAGCATGTTTTCCACACGTGATTATGGTCCTCGAAGCCAGAATACTGGGAGATAGGTTTTGGCAATAACAGCGATTTTCTGACGAAGGAAGGCTCTGATTTGAATTCTCCTTACGACATTCGATTCCTCTCGTCATTTTACGTCGGAATAGCGCGTTTTCCACTACCCATTACGATCCTGGGAGCCAGTCTACTGCAAGATAGGTTTTGGCTATAACAGCGATTTTCGGACGAAGGTAGGCACTGATTTGAATTCTGCTTGCGGCATTCGATCCCTCTCGTCATTTTACGTCGGAATAGCACGGTTTCCGCACGCGATTACCGTCCTGGAGGCCAGAATACTGGGAGATAGGTTTTGGCAATAACAGCGATTTTCTGACGAAGGAAGGCTCTGATTTGACTTCTGCTTGCGGCATTCGATCCCTCTCGTCATTTTACGGCGGAATAGCATGTTTTCCACACGTGATTATGGTCCTCGAAGCCAGAATACTGGGAGATAGGTTTTGGCAAGAACAGCGATTTTCTGACGAAGGAAGGCTCTGATTTGAATTCTGCTTGCGGCATTCGATCCCTCTCGTCATTTTACGGCGGAATAGCATGTTTTCCACACGTGATTATGGTCCTCGAAGCCAGAATACTGGGAGATAGGTTTTGGCAATAACAGCGATTTTCTGACGAAGGAAGGCTCTGATTTGAATTCTGCTTGCGGCATTCGATCCCTCTCGTCATTTTACGTCGGAATAGCACGGTTTCCGCACGCGATTACCGTCCTGGAGGCCAGAATACTGGGAGATAGGTTTTGGCAATAACAGCGATTTTCTGACGAAGGAAGGCTCTGATTTGACTTCTGCTTGCGGCATTCGATCCCTCTCGTCATTTTACGGCGGAATAGCATGTTTTCCACACGTGATTATGGTCCTCGAAGCCAGAATACTGGGAGATAGGTTTTGGCAATAACAGCGATTTTCTGACGAAGGAAGGCTCTGATTTGAATTCTGCTTGCGGCATTCGATCCCTCTCGTCATTTTACGTCGAAATAGCACGGTTTCCACACGCGATTACGGTCCTGAAGGCCAGAATACTGGAAGATAGGTTTTGGCTCTAACAGCGGTTTTCTGACGAAGGAAGGCTCTGATTTGAATTCTGCTTGCGGCATTCGATCCCTCTCGTCATTTTACGGCGGAATAGCATGTTTTCCACACGTGATTATGGTCCTCGAAGCCAGAATACTGGGAGATAGGTTTTGGCAATAACAGCGATTTTCTGACGAAGGAAGGCTCTGATTTGAATTCTCCTTACGACATTCGATTCCTCTCGTCATTTTACGTCGGAATAGCGCGTTTTCCACTACCCATTACGATCCTGGGAGCCAGACTACTGCAAGATAGGTTTTGGCTATAACAGCGATTTTCGGACGAAGGTAGGCACTGATTTGAATTCTGCTTGCGGCATTCGATCCCTCTCGTCATTTTACGTCGGAATAGCACGGTTTCCGCACGCGATTACCGTCCTGGAGGCCAGAATACTGGGAGATAGGTTTTGGCAATAACAGCGATTTTCTGACGAAGGAAGGCTCTGATTTGACTTCTGCTTGCGGCATTCGATCCCTCTCGTCATTTTACGGCGGAATAGCATGTTTTCCACACGTGATTATGGTCCTCGAAGCCAGAATACTGGGAGATAGGTTTTGGCAATAACAGCGATTTTCTGACGAAGGAAGGCTCTGATTTGAATTCTGCTTGCGGCATTCGATCCCTCTCGTCATTTTACGGCGGAATAGCATGTTTTCCACACGTGATTATGGTCCTCGAAGCCAGAATACTGGGAGATAGGTTTTGGCAATAACAGCGATTTTCTGACGAAGGAAGGCTCTGATTTGAATTCTCCTTACGACATTCGATTCCTCTCGTCATTTTACGTCGGAATAGCGCGTTTTCCACTACCCATTACGATCCTGGGAGCCAGTCTACTGCAAGATAGGTTTTGGCTATAACAGCGATTTTCGGACGAAGGTAGGCACTGATTTGAATTCTGCTTGCGGCATTCGATCCCTCTCGTCATTTTACGTCGGAATAGCACGGTTTCCGCACGCGATTACCGTCCTGGAGGCCAGAATACTGGGAGATAGGTTTTGGCAATAACAGCGATTTTCTGACGAAGGAAGGCTCTGATTTGACTTCTGCTTGCGGCATTCGATCCCTCTCGTCATTTTACGGCGGAATAGCATGTTTTCCACACGTGATTATGGTCCTCGAAGCCAGAATACTGGGAGATAGGTTTTGGCAAGAACAGCGATTTTCTGACGAAGGAAGGCTCTGATTTGAATTCTGCTTGCGGCATTCGATCCCTCTCGTCATTTTACGGCGGAATAGCATGTTTTCCACACGTGATTATGGTCCTCGAAGCCAGAATACTGGGAGATAGGTTTTGGCAATAACAGCGATTTTCTGACGAAGGAAGGCTCTGATTTGAATTCTGCTTGCGGCATTCGATCCCTCTCGTCATTTTACGGCGGAATAGCATGTTTTCCACACGTGATTATGGTCCTCGAAGCCAGAATACTGGGAGATAGGTTTTGGCAATAACAGCGATTTTCTGACGAAGGAAGGCTCTGATTTGAATTCTGCTTGCGGCATTCGATCCCTCTCGTCATTTTACGTCGGAATAGCACGGTTTCCGCACGGGATTACGGTCTTCGAAGCCAGAATACTGGGAGATAAGTTTTGGCTATAACAACGATTTTCGGACGAAGGAAGGCTCTGATTTGAATTCTCCTTACGACATTCGATTCCTCTCGTCATTTTACGTCGGAATAGCGCGTTTTCCACTACCCATTACGATCCTGGGAGCCAGACTACTGCAAGATAGGTTTTGGCTATAACAGCGATTTTCGGACGAAGGTAGGCACTGATTTGAATTCTGCTTGCGGCATTCGATCCCTCTCGTCATTTTACGTCGGAATAGCACGGTTTCCGCACGCGATTACCGTCCTGGAGGCCAGAATACTGGGAGATAGGTTTTGGCAATAACAGCGATTTTCTGACGAAGGAAGGCTCTGATTTGAATTCTGCTTGCGGCATTCGATCCCTCTCGTCATTTTGCGTCGGAATAGCACGGTTTCCGCACGGGATTACGGTCTTCGAAGCCAGAATACTGGGAGATAAGTTTTGGCTATAACAACGATTTTCGGACGAAGGAAGGCTCTGATTTGAATTCTCCTTACGACATTCGATTCCTCTCGTCATTTTACGTCGGAATAGCGCGTTTTCCACTACCCATTACGATCCTGGGAGCCAGACTACTGCAAGATAGGTTTTGGCTATAACAGCGATTTTCGGACGAAGGTAGGCACTGATTTGAATTCTGCTTGCGGCATTCGATCCCTCTCGTCATTTTACGTCGGAATAGCACGGTTTCCGCACGCGATTACCGTCCTGGAGGCCAGAATACTGGGAGATAGGTTTTGGCAATAACAGCGATTTTCTGACGAAGGAAGGCTCTGATTTGACTTCTGCTTGCGGCATTCGATCCCTCTCGTCATTTTACGTCGAAATAGCACGGTTTCCACACGCGATTGCGGTCCTGAAGGCCAGAATACTGGAAGATAGGTTTTGGCTCTAACAGCGATTTTCTGACGAAGGAAGGCTCTGATTTGACTTCTGCTTGCGGCATTCGATCCCTCTCGTCATTTTACGGCGGAATAGCATGTTTTCCACACGTGATTATGGTCCTCGAAGCCAGAATACTGGGAGATAGGTTTTGGCAATAACAGCGATTTTCTGACGAAGGAAGGCTCTGATTTGAATTCTGCTTGCGGCATTCGATCCCTCTCGTCATTTTACGTCGAAATAGCACGGTTTCCACACGCGATTACGGTCCTGAAGGCCAGAATACTGGAAGATAGGTTTTGGCTCTAACAGCGATTTTCGGCCGAAGGTAGGCACTGATTTGAATTCTGCTTGCGGCATTCGATCCCTCTCGTCATTTTACGTCGGAATAGCACGGTTTCCGCACGCGATTACCGTCCTGGAGGCCAGAATACTGGGAGATAGGTTTTGGCAATAACAGCGATTTTCTGACGAAGGAAGGCTCTGATTTGACTTCTGCTTGCGGCATTCGATCCCTCTCGTCATTTTACGGCGGAATAGCATGTTTTCCACACGTGATTATGGTCCTCGAAGCCAGAATACTGGGAGATAGGTTTTGGCAATAACAGCGATTTTCTGACGAAGGAAGGCTCTGATTTGAATTCTGCTTGCGGCATTCGATCCCTCTCGTCATTTTACGTCGAAATAGCACGGTTTCCACACGCGATTACAGTCCTGAAGGCCAGAATACTGGAAGATAGGTTTTGGCTCTAACAGCGATTTTCTGACGAAGGAAGTCTCTGATTTGACTTCTGCTTGCGGCATTCGATCCCTCTCGTCATTTTACGGCGGAATAGCATGTTTTCCACACGTGATTATGGTCCTCGAAGCCAGAATACTGGGAGATAGGTTTTGGCAATAACAGCGATTTTCTGACGAAGGATGGCTCTGATTTGAATTCTGCTTGCGGCATTCGATCCCTCTCGTCATTTTACGTCGGAATAGCACGGTTTCCGCACGGGATTACGGTCTTCGAAGCCAGAATACTGGGAGATAAGTTTTGGCTATAACAACGATTTTCGGACGAAGGAAGGCTCTGATTTGAATTCTCCTTACGACATTCGATTCCTCTCGTCATTTTACGTCGGAATAGCGCGTTTTCCACTACCCATTACGATCCTGGGAGCCAGACTACTGCAAGATAGGTTTTGGCTATAACAGCGATTTTCGGACGAAGGTAGGCACTGATTTGAATTCTGCTTGCGGCATTCGATCCCTCTCGTCATTTTACGTCGGAATAGCACGGTTTCCGCACGCGATTACCGTCCTGGAGGCCAGAATACTGGGAGATAGGTTTTGGCAATAACAGCGATTTTCTGACGAAGGAAGGCTCTGATTTGACTTCTGCTTGCGGCATTCGATCCCTCTCGTCATTTTACGGCGGAATAGCATGTTTTCCACACGTGATTATGGTCCTCGAAGCCAGAATACTGGGAGATAGGTTTTGGCAATAACAGCGATTTTCTGACGAAGGAAGGCTCTGATTTGAATTTTGCTTGCGGCATTCGATCCCTCTCGTCATTTTACGTCGGAATAGCACGGTTTCCGCACGGGATTACGGTCTTCGAAGCCAGATTACTGGGAGATAAGTTTTGGCTATAACAACGATTTTCGGACGAAGGAAGGCTCTGATTTGAATTCTCCTTACGACATTCGATTCCTCTCGTCATTTTACGTCGGAATAGCGCGTTTTCCACTACCCATTACGATCCTGGGAGCCAGACTACTGCAAGATAGGTTTTGGCTATAACAGCGATTTTCGGACGAAGGTAGGCACTGATTTGAATTCTGCTTGCGGCATTCGATCCCTCTCGTCATTTTACGTCGAAATAGCACGGTTTCCACACGCGATTACGGTCCTGAAGGCCAGAATACTGGAAGATAGGTTTTGGCTCTAACAGCGGTTTTCTGACGAAGGAAGGCTCTGATTTGAATTCTGCTTGCGGCATTCGATCCCTCTCGTCATTTTACGTCGGAATAGCACGGTTTCCGCACGGGATTACGGTCTTCGAAGCCAGAATACTGGGAGATAAGTTTTGGCTATAACAACGATTTTCGGACGAAGGAAGGCTCTGATTTGAATTCTCCTTACGACATTCGATTCCTCTCGTCATTTTACGTCGGAATAGCGCGTTTTCCACTACCCATTACGATCCTGGGAGCCAGACTACTGCAAGATAGGTTTTGGCTATAACAGCGATTTTCGGACAAAGGTAGGCACTGATTTGAATTCTGCTTGCGGCATTCGATCCCTCTCGTCATTTTACGTCGGAATAGCACGGTTTCCGCACGCGATTACCGTCCTGGAGGCCAGAATACTGGGAGATAGGTTTTGGCAATAACAGCGATTTTCTGACGAAGGAAGGCTCTGATTTGACTTCTGCTTGCGGCATTCGATCCCTCTCGTCATTTTACGGCGGAATAGCATGTTTTCCACACGTGATTATGGTCCTCGAAGCCAGAATACTGGGAGATAGGTTTTGGCAATAACAGCGATTTTCTGACGAAGGAAGGCTCTGATTTGAATTCTGCTTGCGGCATTCGATCCCTCTCGTCATTTTACGTCGAAATAGCACGGTTTCCACACGCGATTACGGTCCTGAAGGCCAGAATACTGGAAGATAGGTTTTGGCTCTAACAGCGATTTTCTGACGAAGGAAGTCTCTGATTTGACTTCTGCTTGCGGCATTCGATCCCTCTCGTCATTTTACGTCGGAATAGCACGGTTTCCGCACGCGATTATGGTCCTCGAAGCCAGAATACTGGGAGATAGGTTTTGGCAATAACAGCGATTTTCTGACGAAGGATGGCTCTGATTTGAATTCTGCTTGCGGCATTCGATCCCTCTCGTCATTTTACGTCGGAATAGCACGGTTTCCGCACGGGATTACGGTCTTCGAAGCCAGAATACTGGGAGATAAGTTTTGGCTATAACAACGATTTTCGGACGAAGGAAGGCTCTGATTTGAATTCTCCTTACGACATTCGATTCCTCTCGTCATTTTACGTCGGAATAGCGCGTTTTCCACTACCCATTACGATCCTGGGAGCCAGACTACTGCAAGATAGGTTTTGGCTATAACAGCGATTTTCGGACGAAGGTAGGCACTGATTTGAATTCTGCTTGCGGCATTCGATCCCTCTCGTCATTTTACGTCGGAATAGCACGGTTTCCGCACGCGATTACCGTCCTGGAGGCCAGAATACTGGGAGATAGGTTTTGGCAATAACAGCGATTTTCTGACGAAGGAAGGCTCTGATTTGACTTCTGCTTGCGGCATTCGATCCCTCTCGTCATTTTACGGCGGAATAGCATGTTTTCCACACGTGATTATGGTCCTCGAAGCCAGAATACTGGGAGATAGGTTTTGGCAATAACAGCGATTTTCTGACGAAGGAAGGCTCTGATTTGAATTTTGCTTGCGGCATTCGATCCCTCTCGTCATTTTACGTCGGAATAGCACGGTTTCCGCACGGGATTACGGTCTTCGAAGCCAGATTACTGGGAGATAAGTTTTGGCTATAACAACGATTTTCGGACGAAGGAAGGCTCTGATTTGAATTCTCCTTACGACATTCGATTCCTCTCATCATTTTACGTCGGAATAGCGCGTTTTCCACTACCCATTACGATCCTGGGAGCCAGACTACTGCAAGATAGGTTTTGGCTATAACAGCGATTTTCGGACGAAGGTAGGCACTGATTTGAATTCTGCTTGCGGCATTCGATCCCTCTCGTCATTTTACGTCGAAATAGCACGGTTTCCACACGCGATTACGGTCCTGAAGGCCAGAATACTGGAAGATAGGTTTTGGCTCTAACAGCGGTTTTCTGACGAAGGAAGGCTCTGATTTGAATTCTGCTTGCGGCATTCGATCCCTCTCGTCATTTTACGTCGGAATAGCACGGTTTCCGCACGGGATTACGGTCTTCGAAGCCAGAATACTGGGAGATAAGTTTTGGCTATAACAACGATTTTCGGACGAAGGAAGGCTCTGATTTGAATTCTCCTTACGACATTCGATTCCTCTCGTCATTTTACGTCGGAATAGCGCGTTTTCCACTACCCATTACGATCCTGGGAGCCAGATTACTGCAAGATAGGTTTTGGCTATAACAGCGATTTTCGGACGAAGGTAGGCACTGATTTGAATTCTGCTTGCGGCATTCGATCCCTCTCGTCATTTTACGTCGAAATAGCACGGTTTCCACACGCGATTACGGTCCTGAAGGCCAGAATACTGGAAGATAGGTTTTGGCTCTAACAGCGATTTTCTGACGAAGGAAGGCTCTGATTTGACTTCTGCTTGCGGCATTCGATCCCTCTCGTCATTTTACGGCGGAATAGCATGTTTTCCACACGGGATTACGGTCTTCGAAGCCAGAATACTGGGAGATAAGTTTTGGCTATAACAACGATTTTCGGACGAAGGAAGGCTCTGATTTGAATTCTCCTTACGACATTCGATTCCTCTCGTCATTTTACGTCGGAATAGCGCGTTTTCCACTACCCATTACGATCCTGGGAGCCAGACTACTGCAAGATAGGTTTTGGCTATAACAGCGATTTTCGGACGAAGGTAGGCACTGATTTGAATTCTGCTTGCGGCATTCGATCCCTCTCGTCATTTTACGTCGGAATAGCACGGTTTCCGCACGCGATTACCGTCCTGGGAGCCAGACTACTGCAAGATAGGTTTTGGCTATAACAGCGATTTTCGGACGAAGGTAGGCACTGATTTGAATTCTGCTTGCGGCATTCGATCCCTCTCGTCATTTCACGTCAGAATAGCACGGTTTCCGCACGCGATTACCGTCCTGGAGGCCAGAATACTGGGAGATAGGTTTTGGCAATAACAGCGATTTTCTGACGAAGGAAGGCTCTGATTTGACTTCTGCTTGCGGCATTCGATCCCTCTCGTCATTTTACGTCGAAATAGCACGGTTTCCACACGCGATTACGGTCCTGAAGGCCAGAATACTGGAAGATAGGTTTTGGCTCTAACAGCGATTTTCTGACGAAGGAAGGCTCTGATTTGACTTCTGCTTGCGGCATTCGATCCCTCTCGTCATTTTACGGCGGAATAGCATGTTTTCCACACGTGATTATGGTCCTCGAAGCCAGAATACTGGGAGATAGGTTTTGGCAATAACAGCGATTTTCTGACGAAGGAAGGCTCTGATTTGAATTCTGCTTGCGGCATTCGATCCCTCTCGTCATTTTACGTCGGAATAGCACGGTTTCCGCACGGGATTACGGTCTTCGAAGCCAGAATACTGGGAGATAAGTTTTGGCTATAACAACGATTTTCGGACGAAGGAAGGCTCTGATTTGAATTCTCCTTACGACATTCGATTCCTCTCGTCATTTTACGTCGGAATAGCGCGTTTTCCACTACCCATTACGATCCTGGGAGCCAGACTACTGCAAGATAGGTTTTGGCTATAACAGCGATTTTCGGACGAAGGTAGGCACTGATTTGAATTCTGCTTGCGGCATTCGATCCCTCTCGTCATTTTACGTCGGAATAGCACGGTTTCCGCACGCGATTACCGTCCTGGAGGCCAGAATACTGGGAGATAGGTTTTGGCAATAACAGCGATTTTCTGACGAAGGAAGGCTCTGATTTGACTTCTGCTTGCGGCATTCGATCCCTCTCGTCATTTTACGGCGGAATAGCATGTTTTCCACACGTGATTATGGTCCTCGAAGCCAGAATACTGGGAGATAGGTTTTGGCAATAACAGCGATTTTCTGACGAAGGAAGGCTCTGATTTGAATTCTGCTTGCGGCATTCGATCCCTCTCGTCATTTTACGGCGGAATAGCATGTTTTCCACACGTGATTATGGTCCCCGAAGCCAGAATACTGGGAGATAGGTTTTGGCAATAACAGCGATTTTCTGACGAAGGAAGGCTCTGATTTGAATTCTGCTTGCGGCATTCGATCCCTCTCGTCATTTTACGTCGGAATAGCACGGTTTCCGCACGGGATTACGGTCTTCGAAGCCAGAATACTGGGAGATAAGTTTTGGCTATAACAACGATTTTCGGACGAAGGAAGGCTCTGATTTGAATTCTCCTTACGACATTCGATTCCTCTCGTCATTTTACGTCGGAATAGCGCGTTTTCCACTACCCATTACGATCCTGGGAGCCAGACTACTGCAAGATAGGTTTTGGCTATAACAGCGATTTTCGGACGAAGGTAGGCACTGATTTGAATTCTGCTTGCGGCATTCGATCCCTCTCGTCATTTTACGTCGGAATAGCACGGTTTCCGCACGCGATTACCGTCCTGGAGGCCAGAATACTGGGAGATAGGTTTTGGCAATAACAGCGATTTTCTGACGAAGGAAGGCTCTGATTTGACTTCTGCTTGCGGCATTCGATCCCTCTCGTCATTTTACGGCGGAATAGCATGTTTTCCACACGTGATTATGGTCCTCGAAGCCAGAATACTGGGAGATAGGTTTTGGCAATAACAGCGATTTTCTGACGAAGGAAGGCTCTGATTTGAATTCTGCTTGCGGCATTCGATCCCTCTCGTCATTTTACGTCGAAATAGCACGGTTTCCACACGCGATTACGGTCCTGAAGGCCAGAATACTGGAAGATAGGTTTTGGCTCTAACAGCGGTTTTCTGACGAAGGAAGGCTCTGATTTGAATTCTGCTTGCGGCATTCGATCCCTCTCGTCATTTTACGTCGGAATAGCACGGTTTCCGCACGGGATTACGATCTTCGAAGCCAGAATACTGGGAGATAAGTTTTGGCTATAACAACGATTTTCGGACGAAGGAAGGCTCTGATTTGACTTCTGCTTGCGGCATTCGACCCCTCTCGTCATTTTACGGCGGAATAGCATGTTTTCCACACGTGATTATGGTCCTCGAAGCCAGAATACTGGGAGATAGGTTTTGGCAATAACAGCGATTTTCTGACGAAGGAAGGCTCTGATTTGAATTCTGCTTGCGGCATTCGATCCCTCTCGTCATTTTACGTCGAAATAGCACGGTTTCCACACGCGATTACGGTCCTGAAGGCCAGAATACTGGAAGATAGGTTTTGGCTCTAACAGCGATTTTCTGACGAAGGAAGGCTCTGATTTGACTTCTGCTTGCGGCATTCGATTCCTCTCGTCATTTTACGGCGGAATAGCATGTTTTCCACACGTGATTATGGTCCTCGAAGCCAGAATACTGGGAGATAGGTTTTGGCAATAACAGCGATTTTCTGACGAAGGATGGCTCTGATTTGAATTCTGCTTGCGGCATTCGATCCCTCTCGTCATTTTACGTCGGAATAGCACGGTTTCCGCACGGGATTACGGTCTTCGAAGCCAGAATACTGGGAGATAAGTTTTGGCTATAACAACGATTTTCGGACGAAGGAAGGCTCTGATTTGAATTCTCCTTACGACATTCGATTCCTCTCGTCATTTTACGTCGGAATAGCGCGTTTTCCACTACCCATTACGATCCTGGGAGCCAGACTACTGCAAGATAGGTTTTGGCTATAACAGCGATTTTCGGACGAAGGTAGGCACTGATTTGAATTCTGCTTGCGGCATTCGATCCCTCTCGTCATTTTACGTCGGAATAGCACGGTTTCCGCACGCGATTACCGTCCTGGAGGCCAGAATACTGGGAGATAGGTTTTGGCAATAACAGCGATTTTCTGACGAAGGAAGGCTCTGATTTGACTTCTGCTTGCGGCATTCGATCCCTCTCGTCATTTTACGGCGGAATAGCACGGTTTCCGCACGGGATTACGGTCTTCGAAGCCAGATTACTGGGAGATAAGTTTTGGCTATAACAACGATTTTCGGACGCAGGAAGGCTCTGATTTGAATTCTCCTTACGACATTCGATTCCTCTCGTCATTTTACGTCGGAATAGCGCGTTTTCCACTACCCATTACGATCCTGGGAGCCAGACTACTGCAAGATAGGTTTTGGCTATAACAGCGATTTTCGGACGAAGGTAGGCACTGATTTGAATTCTGCTTGCGGCATTCGATCCCTCTCGTCATTTTACGGCGGAATAGCATGTTTTCCACACGTGATTATGGTCCTCGAAGCCAGAATACTGGGAGATAGGTTTTGGCAATAACAGCGATTTTCTGACGAAGGAAGGCTCTGATTTGAATTCTGCTTGCGGCATTCGATCCCTCTCGTCATTTTACGTCGAAATAGCACGGTTTCCACACGCGATTACGGTCCTGAAGGCCAGAATACTGGAAGATAGGTTTTGGCTCTAACAGCGATTTTCTGACGAAGGAAGGCTCTGATTTGAATTCTGCTTGCGGCATTCGATCCCTCTCGTCATTTTACGTCGAAATAGCACGGTTTCCACACGCGATTACGGTCCTGAAGGCCAGAATACTGGAAGATAGGTTTTGGCAATAACAGCGATTTTCTGACGAAGGATGGCTCTGATTTGAATTCTGCTTGCGGCATTCGATCCCTCTCGTCATTTTACGTCGGAATAGCACGGTTTCCGCACGGGATTACGGTCTTCGAAGCCAGAATACTGGGAGATAAGTTTTGGCTATAACAACGATTTTCGGACGAAGGAAGGCTCTGATTTGAATTCTCCTTACGACATTCGATTCCTCTCGTCATTTTACGTCGGAATAGCGCGTTTTCCACTACCCATTACGATCCTGGGAGCCAGACTACTGCAAGATAGGTTTTGGCTATAACAGCGATTTTCGGACGAAGGTAGGCACTGATTTGAATTCTGCTTGCGGCATTCGATCCCTCTCGTCATTTTACGTCGGAATAGCACGGTTTCCGCACGCGATTACCGTCCTGGAGGCCAGAATACTGGGAGATAGGTTTTGGCAATAACAGCGATTTTCTGACGAAGGAAGGCTCTGATTTGACTTCTGCTTGCGGCATTCGATCCCTCTCGTCATTTTACGTCGAAATAGCACGGTTTCCACACGCGATTACGGTCCTGAAGGCCAGAATACTGGAAGATAGGTTTTGGCTCTAACAGCGATTTTCTGACGAAGGAAGGCTCTGATTTGACTTCTGCTTGCGGCATTCGATCCCTCTCGTCATTTTACGGCGGAATAGCATGTTTTCCACACGTGATTATGGTCCTCGAAGCCAGAATACTGGGAGATAGGTTTTGGCAATAACAGCGATTTTCTGACGAAGGAAGGCTCTGATTTGAATTCTGCTTGCGGCATTCGATCCCTCTCGTCATTTTACGGCGGAATAGCATGTTTTCCACACGTGATTATGGTCCTCGAAGCCAGAATACTGGGAGATAGGTTTTGGCAATAACAGCGATTTTCTGACGAAGGAAGGCTCTGATTTGAATTCTGCTTGCGGCATTCGATCCCTCTCGTCATTTTACGTCGGAATAGCACGGTTTCCGCACGGGATTACGGTCTTCGAAGCCAGAATACTGGGAGATAAGTTTTGGCTATAACAACGATTTTCGGACGAAGGAAGGCTCTGATTTGAATTCTCCTTACGACATTCGATTCCTCTCGTCATTTTACGTCGGAATAGCGCGTTTTCCACTACCCATTACGATCCTGGGAGCCAGACTACTGCAAGATAGGTTTTGGCTATAACAGCGATTTTCGGACGAAGGTAGGCACTGATTTGAATTCTGCTTGCGGCATTCGATCCCTCTCGTCATTTTACGTCGGAATAGCACGGTTTCCGCACGCGATTACCGTCCTGGAGGCCAGAATACTGGGAGATAGGTTTTGGCAATAACAGCGATTTTCTGACGAAGGAAGGCTCTGATTTGACTTCTGCTTGCGGCATTCGATCCCTCTCGTCATTTTACGGCGGAATAGCATGTTTTCCACACGTGATTATGGTCCTCGAAGCCAGAATACTGGGAGATAGGTTTTGGCAATAACAGCGATTTTCTGACGAAGGAAGGCTCTGATTTGAATTCTGGTTGCAGCATTCGATCCCTCTCGTCATTTTACGGCGGAATAGCATGTTTTCCACACGGGATTACGGTCTTCGAAGCCAGAATACTGGGAGATAAGTTTTGGCTATAACAACGATTTTCGGACGAAGGAAGGCTCTGATTTGAATTCTCCTTACGACATTCGATTCCTCTCGTCATTTTACGTCGGAATAGCACGGTTTCCGCACGGGATTACGGTCTTCGAAGCCAGAATACTGGGAGATAAGTTTTGGCTATAACAACGATTTTCGGACGAAGGAAGGCTCTGATTTGAATTCTCCTTACGACATTCGATTCCTCTCGTCATTTTACGTCGGAATAGCGCGTTTTCCACTACCCATTACGATCCTGGGAGCCAGACTACTGCAAGATAGGTTTTGGCTATAACAGCGATTTTCGGACGAAGGTAGGCACTGATTTGAATTCTGCTTGCGGCATTCGATCCCTCTCGTCATTTTACGTCGGAATAGCACGGTTTCCGCACGCGATTACCGTCCTGGAGGCCAGAATACTGGGAGATAGGTTTTGGCAATAACAGCGATTTTCTGACGAAGGAAGGCTCTGATTTGACTTCTGCTTGCGGCATTCGATCCCTCTCGTCATTTTACGTCGAAATAGCACGGTTTCCACACGCGATTACGGTCCTGAAGGCCAGAATACTGGAAGATAGGTTTTGGCTCTAACAGCGATTTTCTGACGAAGGAAGGCTCTGATTTGACTTCTGCTTGCGGCATTCGATCCCTCTCGTCATTTTACGGCGGAATAGCATGTTTTCCACACGTGATTATGGTCCTCGAAGCCAGAATACTGGGAGATAGGTTTTGGCAATAACAGCGATTTTCTGACGAAGGAAGGCTCTGATTTGAATTCTGCTTGCGGCATTCGATCCCTCTCGTCATTTTACGGCGGAATAGCATGTTTTCCACACGTGATTATGGTCCTCGAAGCCAGAATACTGGGAGATAGGTTTTGGCAATAACAGCGATTTTCTGACGAAGGAAGGCTCTGATTTGAATTCTGCTTGCGGCATTCGATCCCTCTCGTCATTTTACGTCGGAATAGCACGGTTTCCGCACGGGATTACGGTCTTCGAAGCCAGAATACTGGGAGATAAGTTTTGGCTATAACAACGATTTTCGGACGAAGGAAGGCTCTGATTTGAATTCTCCTTACGACATTCGATTCCTCTCGTCATTTTACGTCGGAATAGCGCGTTTTCCACTACCCATTACGATCCTGGGAGCCAGACTACTGCAAGATAGGTTTTGGCTATAACAGCGATTTTCGGACGAAGGTAGGCACTGATTTGAATTCTGCTTGCGGCATTCGATCCCTCTCGTCATTTTACGTCGAAATAGCACGGTTTCCACACGCGATTACGGTCCTGAAGGCCAGAATACTGGAAGATAGGTTTTGGCTCTAACAGCGATTTTCTGACGAAGGAAGGCTCTGATTTGACTTCTGCTTGCGGCATTCGATCCCTCTCGTCATTTTACGGCGGAATAGCATGTTTTCCACACGTGATTATGGTCCTCGAAGCCAGAATACTGGGAGATAGGTTTTGGCAATAACAGCGATTTTCTGACGAAGGAAGGCTCTGATTTGAATTCTGCTTGCGGCATTCGATCCCTCTCGTCATTTTACGTCGGATTAGCACGGTTTCCACACGGGATTACGGTCCTCGAAGCCAGAATACTGGGAGATAAGTTTTGGCTATAACAACGATTTTCGGACGAAGGAAGGCTCTGATTTGAATTCTCCTTACGACATTCGATTCCTCTCGTCATTTTACGTCGGAATAGCGCGTTTTCCACTACCCATTACGATCCTGGGAGCCAGACTACTGCAAGATAGGTTTTGGCTATAACAGCGATTTTCGGACGAAGGTAGGCACTGATTTGAATTCTGCTTGCGGCATTCGATCCCTCTCGTCATTTTACGTCGGAATAGCACGGTTTCCGCACGCGATTACCGTCCTGGAGGCCAGAATACTGGGAGATAGGTTTTGGCAATAACAGCGATTTTCTGACGAAGGAAGGCTCTGATTTGACTTCTGCTTGCGGCATTCGATCCCTCTCGTCATTTTACGGCGGAATAGCATGTTTTCCACACGTGATTATGGTCCTCGAAGCCAGAATACTGGGAGATAGGTTTTGGCAATAACAGCGATTTTCTGACGAAGGAAGGCTCTGATTTGAATTCTGCTTGCGGCATTCGATCCCTCTCGTCATTTTACGGCGGAATAGCATGTTTTCCACACGTGATTATGGTCCTCGAAGCCAGAATACTGGGAGATAGGTTTTGGCAATAACAGCGATTTTCTGACGAAGGAAGGCTCTGATTTGAATTCTGCTTGCGGCATTCGATCCCTCTCGTCATTTTACGTCGGAATAGCACGGTTTCCGCACGGGATTACGGTCTTCGAAGCCAGAATACTGGGAGATAAGTTTTGGCTATAACAACGATTTTCGGACGAAGGAAGGCTCTGATTTGAATTCTCCTTACGACATTCGATTCCTCTCGTCATTTTACGTCGGAATAGCGCGTTTTCCACTACCCATTACGATCCTGGGAGCCAGACTACTGCAAGATAGGTTTTGGCTATAACAGCGATTTTCGGACGAAGGTAGGCACTGATTTGAATTCTGCTTGCGGCATTCGATCCCTCTCGTCATTTTACGTCGGAATAGCACGGTTTCCGCACGCGATTACCGTCCTGGGAGCCAGACTACTGCAAGATAGGTTTTGGCTATAACAGCGATTTTCGGACGAAGGTAGGCACTGATTTGAATTCTGCTTGCGGCATTCGATCCCTCTCGTCATTTCACGTCGGAATAGCACGGTTTCCGCACGCGATTACCGTCCTGGAGGCCAGAATACTGGGAGATAGGTTTTGGCAATAACAGCGATTTTCTGACGAAGGAAGGCTCTGATTTGACTTCTGCTTGCGGCATTCGATCCCTCTCGTCATTTTACGTCGAAATAGCACGGTTTCCACACGCGATTACGGTCCTGAAGGCCAGAATACTGGAAGATAGGTTTTGGCTCTAACAGCGATTTTCTGACGAAGGAAGGCTCTGATTTGACTTCTGCTTGCGGCATTCGATCCCTCTCGTCATTTTACGGCGGAATAGCATGTTTTCCACACGTGATTATGGTCCTCGAAGCCAGAATACTGGGAGATAGGTTTTGGCAATAACAGCGATTTTCTGACGAAGGAAGGCTCTGATTTGAATTCTGCTTGCGGCATTCGATCCCTCTCGTCATTTTACGTCGGAATAGCACGGTTTCCGCACGGGATTACGGTCTTCGAAGCCAGAATACTGGGAGATAAGTTTTGGCTATAACAACGATTTTCGGACGAAGGAAGGCTCTGATTTGAATTCTCCTTACGACATTCGATTCCTCTCGTCATTTTACGTCGGAATAGCGCGTTTTCCACTACCCATTACGATCCTGGGAGCCAGACTACTGCAAGATAGGTTTTGGCTATAACAACGATTTTCGGACGAAGGAAGGCTCTGATTTGAATTCTCCTTACGACATTCGATTCCTCTCGTCATTTTACGTCGGAATAGCGCGTTTTCCACTACCCATTACGATCCTGGGAGCCAGACTACTGCAAGATAGGTTTTGGCTATAACAGCGATTTTCGGACGAAGGTAGGCACTGATTTGAATTCTGCTTGCGGCATTCGATCCCTCTCGTCATTTTACGTCGAAATAGCACGGTTTCCACACGCGATTACGGTCCTGAAGGCCAGAATACTGGAAGATAGGTTTTGGCTCTAACAGCGATTTTCTGACGAAGGAAGGCTCTGATTTGACTTCTGCTTGCGGCATTCGATCCCTCTCGTCATTTTACGGCGGAATAGCATGTTTTCCACACGTGATTATGGTCCTCGAAGCCAGAATACTGGGAGATAGGTTTTGGCAATAACAGCGATTTTCTGACGAAGGAAGGCTCTGATTTGAATTCTGCTTGCGGCATTCGATCCCTCTCGTCATTTTACGTCGGATTAGCACGGTTTCCGCACGGGATTACGGTCTTCGAAGCCAGAATACTGGGAGATAAGTTTTGGCTATAACAACGATTTTCGGACGAAGGAAGGCTCTGATTTGAATTCTCCTTACGACATTCGATTCCTCTCGTCATTTTACGTCGGAATAGCGCGTTTTCCACTACCCATTACGATCCTGGGAGCCAGACTACTGCAAGATAGGTTTTGGCTATAACAGCGATTTTCGGACGAAGGTAGGCACTGATTTGAATTCTGCTTGCGGCATTCGATCCCTCTCGTCATTTTACGTCGGAATAGCACGGTTTCCGCACGCGATTACCGTCCTGGAGGCCAGAATACTGGGAGATAGGTTTTGGCAATAACAGCGATTTTCTGACGAAGGAAGGCTCTGATTTGACTTCTGCTTGCGGCATTCGATCCCTCTCGTCATTTTACGGCGGAATAGCATGTTTTCCACACGTGATTATGGTCCTCGAAGCCAGAATACTGGGAGATAGGTTTTGGCAATAACAGCGATTTTCTGACGAAGGAAGGCTCTGATTTGAATTCTGCTTGCGGCATTCGATCCCTCTCGTCATTTTACGGCGGAATAGCATGTTTTCCACACGTGATTATGGTCCTCGAAGCCAGAATACTGGGAGATAGGTTTTGGCAATAACAGCGATTTTCTGACGAAGGAAGGCTCTGATTTGAATTCTGCTTGCGGCATTCGATCCCTCTCGTCATTTTACGTCGGAATAGCACGGTTTCCGCACGGGATTACGGTCTTCGAAGCCAGAATACTGGGAGATAAGTTTTGGCTATAACAACGATTTTCGGACGAAGGAAGGCTCTGATTTGAATTCTCCTTACGACATTCGATTCCTCTCGTCATTTTACGTCGGAATAGCGCGTTTTCCACTACCCATTACGATCCTGGGAGCCAGACTACTGCAAGATAGGTTTTGGCTATAACAGCGATTTTCGGACGAAGGTAGGCACTGATTTGAATTCTGCTTGCGGCATTCGATCCCTCTCGTCATTTTACGTCGGAATAGCACGGTTTCCGCACGCGATTACCGTCCTGGGAGCCAGACTACTGCAAGATAGGTTTTGGCTATAACAGCGATTTTCGGACGAAGGTAGGCACTGATTTGAATTCTGCTTGCGGCATTCGATCCCTCTCGTCATTTCACGTCGGAATAGCACGGTTTCCGCACGCGATTACCGTCCTGGAGGCCAGAATACTGGGAGATAGGTTTTGGCAATAACAGCGATTTTCTGACGAAGGAAGGCTCTGATTTGACTTCTGCTTGCGGCATTCGATCCCTCTCGTCATTTTACGTCGAAATAGCACGGTTTCCACACGCGATTACGGTCCTGAAGGCCAGAATACTGGAAGATAGGTTTTGGCTCTAACAGCGATTTTCTGACGAAGGAAGGCTCTGATTTGACTTCTGCTTGCGGCATTCGATCCCTCTCGTCATTTTACGGCGGAATAGCATGTTTTCCACACGTGATTATGGTCCTCGAAGCCAGAATACTGGGAGATAGGTTTTGGCAATAACAGCGATTTTCTGACGAAGGAAGGCTCTGATTTGAATTCTGCTTGCGGCATTCGATCCCTCTCGTCATTTTACGTCGGAATAGCACGGTTTCCGCACGGGATTACGGTCTTCGAAGCCAGAATACTGGGAGATAAGTTTTGGCTATAACAACGATTTTCGGACGAAGGAAGGCTCTGATTTGAATTCTCCTTACGACATTCGATTCCTCTCGTCATTTTACGTCGGAATAGCGCGTTTTCCACTACCCATTACGATCCTGGGAGCCAGACTACTGCAAGATAGGTTTTGGCTATAACAGCGATTTTCGGACGAAGGTAGGCACTGATTTGAATTCTGCTTGCGGCATTCGATCCCTCTCGTCATTTTACGTCGGAATAGCACGGTTTCCGCACGCGATTACCGTCCTGGAGGCCAGAATACTGGGAGATAGGTTTTGGCAATAACAGCGATTTTCTGACGAAGGAAGGCTCTGATTTGACTTCTGCTTGCGGCATTCGATCCCTCTCGTCATTTTACGGCGGAATAGCATGTTTTCCACACGTGATTATGGTCCTCGAAGCCAGAATACTGGGAGATAGGTTTTGGCAATAACAGCGATTTTCTGACGAAGGAAGGCTCTGATTTGAATTCTGCTTGCGGCATTCGATCCCTCTCGTCATTTTACGGCGGAATAGCATGTTTTCCACACGTGATTATGGTCCTCGAAGCCAGAATACTGGGAGATAGGTTTTGGCAATAACAGCGATTTTCTGACGAAGGAAGGCTCTGATTTGAATTCTGCTTGCGGCATTCGATCCCTCTCGTCATTTTACGTCGGAATAGCACGGTTTCCGCACGGGATTACGGTCTTCGAAGCCAGAATACTGGGAGATAAGTTTTGGCTATAACAACGATTTTCGGACGAAGGTAGGCACTGATTTGAATTCTGCTTGCGGCATTCGATCCCTCTCGTCATTTTACGTCGGAATAGCACGGTTTCCGCACGCGATTACCGTCCTGGAGGCCAGAATACTGGGAGATAGGTTTTGGCAATAACAGCGATTTTCTGACGAAGGAAGGCTCTGATTTGACTTCTGCTTGCGGCATTCGATCCCTCTCGTCATTTTACGGCGGAATAGCATGTTTTCCACACGTGATTATGGTCCTCGAAGCCAGAATACTGGGAGATAGGTTTTGGCAATAACAGCGATTTTCTGACGAAGGAAGGCTCTGATTTGAATTCTGCTTGCGGCATTCGATCCCTCTCGTCATTTTACGTCGAAATAGCACGGTTTCCACACGCGATTACGGTCCTGAAGGCCAGAATACTGGAAGATAGGTTTTGGCTCTAACAGCGGTTTTCTGACGAAGGAAGGCTCTGATTTGAATTCTGCTTGCGGCATTCGATCCCTCTCGTCATTTTACGTCGGAATAGCACGGTTTCCGCACGGGATTACGGTCTTCGAAGCCAGAATACTGGGAGATAAGTTTTGGCTATAACAACGATTTTCGGACGAAGGAAGGCTCTGATTTGAATTCTCCTTACGACATTCGATTCCTCTCGTCATTTTACGTCGGAATAGCGCGTTTTCCACTACCCATTACGATCCTGGGAGCCAGACTACTGCAAGATAGGTTTTGGCTATAACAGCGATTTTCGGACGAAGGTAGGCACTGATTTGAATTCTGCTTGCGGCATTCGATCCCTCTCGTCATTTTACGTCGGAATAGCACGGTTTCCGCACGCGATTACCGTCCTGGAGGCCAGAATACTGGGAGATAGGTTTTGGCAATAACAGCGATTTTCTGACGAAGGAAGGCTCTGATTTGACTTCTGCTTGCGGCATTCGATCCCTCTCGTCATTTTACGGCGGAATAGCATGTTTTCCACACGTGATTATGGTCCTCGAAGCCAGAATACTGGGAGATAGGTTTTGGCAATAACAGCGATTTTCTGACGAAGGAAGGCTCTGATTTGAATTCTGCTTGCGGCATTCGATCCCTCTCGTCATTTTACGTCGAAATAGCACGGTTTCCACACGCGATTACGGTCCTGAAGGCCAGAATACTGGAAGATAGGTTTTGGCTCTAACAGCGATTTTCTGACGAAGGAAGGCTCTGATTTGAATTCTGCTTGCGGCATTCGATCCCTCTCGTCATTTTACGTCGAAATAGCACGGTTTCCACACGCGATTACGGTCCTGAAGGCCAGAATACTGGAAGATAGGTTTTGGCTCTAACAGCGATTTTCTGACGAAGGAAGGCTCTGATTTGACTTCTGCTTGCGGCATTCGATCCCTCTCGTCATTTTACGGCGGAATAGCATGTTTTCCACACGTGATTATGGTCCTCGAAGCCAGAATACTGGGAGATAGGTTTTGGCAATAACAGCGATTTTCTGACGAAGGATGGCTCTGATTTGAATTCTGCTTGCGGCATTCGATCCCTCTCGTCATTTTACGTCGGAATAGCACGGTTTCCGCACGCGATTACCGTCCTGGAGGCCAGAATACTGGGAGATAGGTTTTGGCAATAACAGCGATTTTCTGACGAAGGAAGGCTCTGATTTGACTTCTGCTTGCGGCATTCGATCCCTCTCGTCATTTTACGGCGGAATAGCATGTTTTCCACACGTGATTATGGTCCTCGAAGCCAGAATACTGGGAGATAGGTTTTGGCAATAACAGCGATTTTCTGACGAAGGAAGGCTCTGATTTGAATTCTGCTTGCGGCATTCGATCCCTCTCGTCATTTTACGGCGGAATAGCATGTTTTCCACACGTGATTATGGTCCTCGAAGCCAGAATACTGGGAGATAGGTTTTGGCAATAACAGCGATTTTCTGACGAAGGAAGGCTCTGATTTGACTTCTGCTTGCGGCATTCGATCCCTCTCGTCATTTTACGGCGGAATAGCATGTTTTCCACACGTGATTATGGTCCTCGAAGCCAGAATACTGGGAGATAGGTTTTGGCAATAACAGCGATTTTCTGACGAAGGAAGGCTCTGATTTGAATTCTGCTTGCGGCATTCGATCCCTCTCGTCATTTTACGTCGAAATAGCACGGTTTCCACACGCGATTACGGTCCTGAAGGCCAGAATACTGGAAGATAGGTTTTGGCTCTAACAGCGGTTTTCTGACGAAGGAAGGCTCTGATTTGAATTCTGCTTGCGGCATTCGATCCCTCTCGTCATTTTACGTCGGAATAGCACGGTTTCCGCACGGGATTACGGTCTTCGAAGCCAGAATACTGGGAGATAAGTTTTGGCTATAACAACGATTTTCGGACGAAGGAAGGCTCTGATTTGAATTCTCCTTACGACATTCGATTCCTCTCGTCATTTTACGTCGGAATAGCGCGTTTTCCACTACCCATTACGATCCTGGGAGCCAGACTACTGCAAGATAGGTTTTGGCTATAACAGCGATTTTCGGACGAAGGTAGGCACTGATTTGAATTCTGCTTGCGGCATTCGATCCCTCTCGTCATTTTACGTCGGAATAGCACGGTTTCCGCACGCGATTACCGTCCTGGGAGCCAGACTACTGCAAGATAGGTTTTGGCTATAACAGCGATTTTCGGACGAAGGTAGGCACTGATTTGAATTCTGCTTGCGGCATTCGATCCCTCTCGTCATTTCACGTCGGAATAGCACGGTTTCCGCACGCGATTACCGTCCTGGAGGCCAGAATACTGGGAGATAGGTTTTGGCAATAACAGCGATTTTCTGACGAAGGAAGGCTCTGATTTGACTTCTGCTTGCGGCATTCGATCCCTCTCGTCATTTTACGGCGGAATAGCATGTTTTCCACACGTGATTATGGTCCTCGAAGCCAGAATACTGGGAGATAGGTTTTGGCAATAACAGCGATTTTCTGACGAAGGAAGGCTCTGATTTGAATTCTGCTTGCGGCATTCGATCCCTCTCGTCATTTTACGTCGAAATAGCACGGTTTCCACACGCGATTACGGTCCTGAAGGCCAGAATACTGGAAGATAGGTTTTGGCTCTAACAGCGATTTTCTGACGAAGGAAGGCTCTGATTTGAATTCTGCTTGCGGCATTCGATCCCTCTCGTCATTTTACGTCGAAATAGCACGGTTTCCACACGCGATTACGGTCCTGAAGGCCAGAATACTGGAAGATAGGTTTTGGCTCTAACAGCGATTTTCTGACGAAGGAAGGCTCTGATTTGAATTCTGCTTGCGGCATTCGATCCCTCTCGTCATTTTACGTCGAAATAGCACGGTTTCCACACGCGATTACGGTCCTGAAGGCCAGAATACTGGAAGATAGGTTTTGGCTCTAACAGCGATTTTCTGACGAAGGAAGGCTCTGATTTGACTTCTGCTTGCGGAATTCGATCCCTCTCGTCATTTTACGGCGGAATAGCATGTTTTCCACACGTGATTATGGTCCTCGAAGCCAGAATACTGGGAGATAGGTTTTGGCAATAACAGCGATTTTCTGACGAAGGAAGGCTCTGATTTGAATTCTGCTTGCGGCATTCGATCCCTCTCGTCATTTTACGTCGAAATAGCACGGTTTCCACACGCGATTACGGTCCTGAAGGCCAGAATACTGGAAGATAGGTTTTGGCTCTAACAGCGGTTTTCTGACGAAGGAAGGCTCTGATTTGAATTCTGCTTGCGGCATTCGATCCCTCTCGTCATTTTACGTCGGAATAGCACGGTTTCCGCACGGGATTACGGTCTTCGAAGCCAGAATACTGGGAGATAAGTTTTGGCTATAACAACGATTTTCGGACGAAGGAAGGCTCTGATTTGAATTCTCCTTACGACATTCGATTCCTCTCGTCATTTTACGTCGGAATAGCGCGTTTTCCACTACCCATTACGATCCTGGGAGCCAGACTACTGCAAGATAGGTTTTGGCTATAACAGCGATTTTCGGACGAAGGTAGGCACTGATTTGAATTCTGCTTGCGGCATTCGATCCCTCTCGTCATTTTACGTCGGAATAGCACGGTTTCCGCACGCGATTACCGTCCTGGAGGCCAGAATACTGGGAGATAGGTTTTGGCAATAACAGCGATTTTCTGACGAAGGAAGGCTCTGATTTGACTTCTGCTTGCGGCATTCGATCCCTCTCGTCATTTTACGGCGGAATAGCATGTTTTCCACACGTGATTATGGTCCTCGAAGCCAGAATACTGGGAGATAGGTTTTGGCAATAACAGCGATTTTCTGACGAAGGAAGGCTCTGATTTGAATTCTGCTTGCGGCATTCGATCCCTCTCGTCATTTTACGTCGAAATAGCACGGTTTCCACACGCGATTACGGTCCTGAAGGCCAGAATACTGGAAGATAGGTTTTGGCTCTAACAGCGATTTTCTGACGAAGGAAGGCTCTGATTTGAATTCTGCTTGCGGCATTCGATCCCTCTCGTCATTTTACGTCGAAATAGCACGGTTTCCACACGCGATTACGGTCCTGAAGGCCAGAATACTGGAAGATAGGTTTTGGCTCTAACAGCGATTTTCTGACGAAGGAAGGCTCTGATTTGAATTCTGCTTGCGGCATTCGATCCCTCTCGTCATTTTACGTCGAAATAGCACGGTTTCCACACGCGATTACGGTCCTGAAGGCCAGAATACTGGAAGATAGGTTTTGGCTCTAACAGCGATTTTCTGACGAAGGAAGGCTCTGATTTGACTTCTGCTTGCGGAATTCGATCCCTCTCGTCATTTTACGGCGGAATAGCATGTTTTCCACACGTGATTATGGTCCTCGAAGCCAGAATACTGGGAGATAGGTTTTGGCAATAACAGCGATTTTCTGACGAAGGATGGCTCTGATTTGAATTCTGCTTGCGGCATTCGATCCCTCTCGTCATTTTACGTCGGAATAGCACGGTTTCCGCACGCGATTACCGTCCTGGAGGCCAGAATACTGGGAGATAGGTTTTGGCAATAACAGCGATTTTCTGACGAAGGAAGGCTCTGATTTGACTTCTGCTTGCGGCATTCGATCCCTCTCGTCATTTTACGGCGGAATAGCATGTTTTCCACACGTGATTATGGTCCTCGAAGCCAGAATACTGGGAGATAGGTTTTGGCAATAACAGCGATTTTCTGACGAAGGAAGGCTCTGATTTGAATTCTGCTTGCGGCATTCGATCCCTCTCGTCATTTTACGTCGAAATAGCACGGTTTCCACACGCGATTACGGTCCTGAAGGCCAGAATACTGGAAGATAGGTTTTGGCTCTAACAGCGGTTTTCTGACGAAGGAAGGCTCTGATTTGAATTCTGCTTGCGGCATTCGATCCCTCTCGTCATTTTACGTCGGAATAGCACGGTTTCCGCACGGGATTACGGTCTTCGAAGCCAGAATACTGGGAGATAAGTTTTGGCTATAACAACGATTTTCGGACGAAGGAAGGCTCTGATTTGAATTCTCCTTACGACATTCGATTCCTCTCGTCATTTTACGTCGGAATAGCGCGTTTTCCACTACCCATTACGATCCTGGGAGCCAGACTACTGCAAGATAGGTTTTGGCTATAACAGCGATTTTCGGACGAAGGTAGGCACTGATTTGAATTCTGCTTGCGGCATTCGATCCCTCTCGTCATTTTACGTCGGAATAGCACGGTTTCCGCACGCGATTACCGTCCTGGAGGCCAGAATACTGGGAGATAGGTTTTGGCAATAACAGCGATTTTCTGACGAAGGAAGGCTCTGATTTGACTTCTGCTTGCGGCATTCGATCCCTCTCGTCATTTTACGGCGGAATAGCATGTTTTCCACTCGTGATTATGGTCCTCGAAGCCAGAATACTGGGAGATAGGTTTTGGCAATAACAGCGATTTTCTGACGAAGGAAGGCTCTGATTTGAATTCTGCTTGCGGCATTCGATCCCTCTCGTCATTTTACGTCGAAATAGCACGGTTTCCACACGCGATTACGGTCCTGAAGGCCAGAATACTGGAAGATAGGTTTTGGCTCTAACAGCGATTTTCTGACGAAGGAAGTCTCTGATTTGACTTCTGCTTGCGGCATTCGATCCCTCTCGTCATTTTACGGCGGAATAGCATGTTTTCCACACGTGATTATGGTCCTCGAAGCCAGAATAGTGGGAGATAGGTTTTGGCAATAACAGCGATTTTCTGACGAAGGATGGCTCTGATTTGAATTCTGCTTGCGGCATTCGATCCCTCTCGTCATTTTACGTCGGAATAGCACGGTTTCCGCACGGGATTACGGTCTTCGAAGCCAGAATACTGGGAGATAAGTTTTGGCTATAACAACGATTTTCGGACGAAGGAAGGCTCTGATTTGAATTCTCCTTACGACATTCGATTCCTCTCGTCATTTTACGTCGGAATAGCGCGTTTTCCACTACCCATTACGATCCTGGGAGCCAGACTACTGCAAGATAGGTTTTGGCTATAACAGCGATTTTCGGACGAAGGAAGGCTCTGATTTGACTTCTGCTTGCGGCATTCGATCCCTCTCGTCATTTTACGGCGGAATAGCATGTTTTCCACACGTGATTATGGTCCTCGAAGCCAGAATACTGGGAGATAGGTTTTGGCAATAACAGCGATTTTCTGACGAAGGAAGGCTCTGATTTGAATTTTGCTTGCGGCATTCGATCCCTCTCGTCATTTTACGTCGGAATAGCACGGTTTCCGCACGGGATTACGGTCTTCGAAGCCAGATTACTGGGAGATAAGTTTTGGCTATAACAACGATTTTCGGACGAAGGAAGGCTCTGATTTGAATTCTCCTTACGACATTCGATTCCTCTCGTCATTTTACGTCGGAATAGCGCGTTTTCCACTACCCATTACGATCCTGGGAGCCAGACTACTGCAAGATAGGTTTTGGCTATAACAGCGATTTTCGGACGAAGGTAGGCACTGATTTGAATTCTGCTTGCGGCATTCGATCCCTCTCGTCATTTTACGTCGGAATAGCACGGTTTCCGCACGCGATTACCGTCCTGGAGGCCAGAATACTGGGAGATAGGTTTTGGCAATAACAGCGATTTTCTGACGAAGGAAGTCTCTGATTTGACTTCTGCTTGCGGCATTCGATCCCTCTCGTCATTTTACGGCGGAATAGCATGTTTTCCACACGTGATTATGGTCCTCGAAGCCAGAATACTGGGAGATAGGTTTTGGCAATAACAGCGATTTTCTGACGAAGGAAGGCTCTGATTTGAATTCTGCTTGCGGCATTCGATCCCTCTCGTCATTTTACGTCGGAATAGCACGGTTTCCGCACGGGATTACGGTCTTCGAAGCCAGAATACTGGGAGATAAGTTTTGGCTATAACAACGATTTTCGGACGAAGGAAGGCTCTGATTTGAATTCTCCTTACGACATTCGATTCCTCTCGTCATTTTACGTCGGAATAGCGCGTTTTCCACTACCCATTACGATCCTGGGAGCCAGACTACTGCAAGATAGGTTTTGGCTATAACAGCGATTTTCGGACGAAGGTAGGCACTGATTTGAATTCTGCTTGCGGCATTCGATCCCTCTCGTCATTTTACGTCGGAATAGCACGGTTTCCGCACGCGATTACCGTCCTGGAGGCCAGAATACTGGGAGATAGGTTTTGGCAATAACAGCGATTTTCTGACGAAGGAAGGCTCTGATTTGACTTCTGCTTGCGGCATTCGATCCCTCTCGTCATTTTACGGCGGAATAGCATGTTTTCCACACGTGATTATGGTCCTCGAAGCCAGAATACTGGGAGATAGGTTTTGGCAATAACAGCGATTTTCTGACGAAGGAAGGCTCTGATTTGAATTCTGCTTGCGGCATTCGATCCCTCTCGTCATTTTACGTCGAAATAGCACGGTTTCCACACGCGATTACGGTCCTGAAGGCCAGAATACTGGAAGATAGGTTTTGGCTCTAACAGCGGTTTTCTGACGAAGGAAGGCTCTGATTTGAATTCTGCTTGCGGCATTCGATCCCTCTCGTCATTTTACGTCGGAATAGCACGGTTTCCGCACGGGATTACGGTCTTCGAAGCCAGAATACTGGGAGATAAGTTTTGGCTATAACAACGATTTTCGGACGAAGGAAGGCTCTGATTTGAATTCTCCTTACGACATTCGATTCCTCTCGTCATTTTACGTCGGAATAGCGCGTTTTCCACTACCCATTACGATCCTGGGAGCCAGACTACTGCAAGATAGGTTTTGGCTATAACAGCGATTTTCGGACAAAGGTAGGCACTGATTTGAATTCTGCTTGCGGCATTCGATCCCTCTCGTCATTTTACGTCGGAATAGCACGGTTTCCGCACGCGATTACCGTCCTGGAGGCCAGAATACTGGGAGATAGGTTTTGGCAATAACAGCGATTTTCTGACGAAGGAAGGCTCTGATTTGACTTCTGCTTGCGGCATTCGATCCCTCTCGTCATTTTACGGCGGAATAGCATGTTTTCCACACGTGATTATGGTCCTCGAAGCCAGAATACTGGGAGATAGGTTTTGGCAATAACAGCGATTTTCTGACGAAGGAAGGCTCTGATTTGAATTCTGCTTGCGGCATTCGATCCCTCTCGTCATTTTACGTCGAAATAGCACGGTTTCCACACGCGATTACGGTCCTGAAGGCCAGAATACTGGAAGATAGGTTTTGGCTCTAACAGCGATTTTCTGACGAAGGAAGTCTCTGATTTGACTTCTGCTTGCGGCATTCGATCCCTCTCGTCATTTTACGGCGGAATAGCATGTTTTCCACACGTGATTATGGTCCTCGAAGCCAGAATACTGGGAGATAGGTTTTGGCAATAACAGCGATTTTCTGACGAAGGATGGCTCTGATTTGAATTCTGCTTGCGGCATTCGATCCCTCTCGTCATTTTACGTCGGAATAGCACGGTTTCCGCACGGGATTACGGTCTTCGAAGCCAGAATACTGGGAGATAAGTTTTGGCTATAACAACGATTTTCGGACGAAGGAAGGCTCTGATTTGAATTCTCCTTACGACATTCGATTCCTCTCGTCATTTTACGTCGGAATAGCGCGTTTTCCACTACCCATTACGATCCTGGGAGCCAGACTACTGCAAGATAGGTTTTGGTTATAACAGCGATTTTCGGACGAAGGTAGGCACTGATTTGAATTCTGCTTGCGGCATTCGATCCCTCTCGTCATTTTACGTCGGAATAGCACGGTTTCCGCACGCGATTACCGTCCTGGAGGCCAGAATACTGGGAGATAGGTTTTGGCAATAACAGCGATTTTCTGACGAAGGAAGGCTCTGATTTGACTTCTGCTTGCGGCATTCGATCCCTCTCGTCATTTTACGGCGGAATAGCATGTTTTCCACACGTGATTATGGTCCTCGAAGCCAGAATACTGGGAGATAGGTTTTGGCAATAACAGCGATTTTCTGACGAAGGAAGGCTCTGATTTGAATTTTGCTTGCGGCATTCGATCCCTCTCGTCATTTTACGTCGGAATAGCACGGTTTCCGCACGGGATTACGGTCTTCGAAGCCAGATTACTGGGAGATAAGTTTTGGCTATAACAACGATTTTCGGACGAAGGAAGGCTCTGATTTGAATTCTCCTTACGACATTCGATTCCTCTCGTCATTTTACGTCGGAATAGCGCGTTTTCCACTACCCATTACGATCCTGGGAGCCAGACTACTGCAAGATAGGTTTTGGCTATAACAGCGATTTTCGGACGAAGGTAGGCACTGATTTGAATTCTGCTTGCGGCATTCGATCCCTCTCGTCATTTTACGTCGGAATAGCACGGTTTCCGCACGCGATTACCGTCCTGGAGGCCAGAATACTGGGAGATAGGTTTTGGCAATAACAGCGATTTTCTGACGAAGGAAGGCTCTGATTTGACTTCTGCTTGCGGCATTCGATCCCTCTCGTCATTTTACGGCGGAATAGCATGTTTTCCACACGTGATTATGGTCCTCGAAGCCAGAATACTGGGAGATAGGTTTTGGCAATAACAGCGATTTTCTGACGAAGGAAGGCTCTGATTTGAATTCTGCTTGCGGCATTCGATCCCTCTCGTCATTTTACGTCGAAATAGCACGGTTTCCACACGCGATTACGGTCCTGAAGGCCAGAATACTGGAAGATAGGTTTTGGCTCTAACAGCGATTTTCTGACGAAGGAAGGCTCTGATTTGAATTCTGCTTGCGGCATTCGATCCCTCTCGTCATTTTACGTCGAAATAGCACGGTTTCCACACGCGATTACGGTCCTGAAGGCCAGAATACTGGAAGATAGGTTTTGGCTCTAACAGCGATTTTCTGACGAAGGAAGGCTCTGATTTGAATTCTGCTTGCGGCATTCGATCCCTCTCGTCATTTTACGTCGGAATAGCACGGTTTCCGCACGGGATTACGGTCTTCGAAGCCAGAATACTGGGAGATAAGTTTTGGCTATAACAACGATTTTCGGACGAAGGAAGGCTCTGATTTGAATTCTCCTTACGACATTCGATTCCTCTCGTCATTTTACGTCGGAATAGCGCGTTTTCCACTACCCATTACGATCCTGGGAGCCAGACTACTGCAAGATAGGTTTTGGCTATAACAGCGATTTTCGGACGAAGGTAGGCACTGATTTGAATTCTGCTTGCGGCATTCGATCCCTCTCGTCATTTTACGTCGGAATAGCACGGTTTCCGCACGCGATTACCGTCCTGGAGGCCAGAATACTGGGAGATAGGTTTTGGCAATAACAGCGATTTTCTGACGAAGGAAGGCTCTGATTTGACTTCTGCTTGCGGCATTCGATCCCTCTCGTCATTTTACGTCGAAATAGCACGGTTTCCACACGCGATTACGGTCCTGAAGGCCAGAATACTGGAAGATAGGTTTTGGCTCTAACAGCGATTTTCTGACGAAGGAAGGCTCTGATTTGACTTCTGCTTGCGGCATTCGATCCCTCTCGTCATTTTACGGCGGAATAGCATGTTTTCCACACGTGATTATGGTCCTCGAAGCCAGAATACTGGGAGATAGGTTTTGGCAATAACAGCGATTTTCTGACGAAGGAAGGCTCTGATTTGAATTCTGCTTGCGGCATTCGATCCCTCTCGTCATTTTACGGCGGAATAGCATGTTTTCCACACGTGATTATGGTCCTCGAAGCCAGAATACTGGGAGATAGGTTTTGGCAATAACAGCGATTTTCTGACGAAGGAAGGCTCTGATTTGAATTCTGCTTGCGGCATTCGATCCCTCTCGTCATTTTACGTCGGAATAGCACGGTTTCCGCACGGGATTACGGTCTTCGAAGCCAGAATACTGGGAGATAAGTTTTGGCTATAACAACGATTTTCGGACGAAGGAAGGCTCTGATTTGAATTCTCCTTACGACATTCGATTCCTCTCGTCATTTTACGTCGGAATAGCGCGTTTTCCACTACCCATTACGATCCTGGGAGCCAGACTACTGCAAGATAGGTTTTGGCTATAACAGCGATTTTCGGACGAAGGTAGGCACTGATTTGAATTCTGCTTGCGGCATTCGATCCCTCTCGTCATTTTACGTCGGAATAGCACGGTTTCCGCACGCGATTACCGTCCTGGAGGCCAGAATACTGGGAGATAGGTTTTGGCAATAACAGCGATTTTCTGACGAAGGAAGGCTCTGATTTGACTTCTGCTTGCGGCATTCGATCCCTCTCGTCATTTTACGGCGGAATAGCATGTTTTCCACACGTGATTATGGTCCTCGAAGCCAGAATACTGGGAGATAGGTTTTGGCAATAACAGCGATTTTCTGACGAAGGAAGGCTCTGATTTGAATTCTGGTTGCAGCATTCGATCCCTCTCGTCATTTTACGGCGGAATAGCATGTTTTCCACACGGGATTACGGTCTTCGAAGCCAGAATACTGGGAGATAAGTTTTGGCTATAACAACGATTTTCGGACGAAGGAAGGCTCTGATTTGAATTCTCCTTACGACATTCGATTCCTCTCGTCATTTTACGTCGGAATAGCGCGTTTTCCACTACCCATTACGATCCTGGGAGCCAGACTACTGCAAGATAGGTTTTGGCTATAACAGCGATTTTCGGACGAAGGTAGGCACTGATTTGAATTCTGCTTGCGGCATTCGATCCCTCTCGTCATTTTACGTCGGAATAGCACGGTTTCCGCACGCGATTACCGTCCTGGGAGCCAGACTACTGCAAGATAGGTTTTGGCTATAACAGCGATTTTCGGACGAAGGTAGGCACTGATTTGAATTCTGCTTGCGGCATTCGATCCCTCTCGTCATTTCACGTCGGAATAGCACGGTTTCCGCACGCGATTACCGTCCTGGAGGCCAGAATACTGGGAGATAGGTTTTGGCAATAACAGCGATTTTCTGACGAAGGAAGGCTCTGATTTGACTTCTGCTTGCGGCATTCGATCCCTCTCGTCATTTTACGTCGAAATAGCACGGTTTCCACACGCGATTACGGTCCTGAAGGCCAGAATACTGGAAGATAGGTTTTGGCTCTAACAGCGATTTTCTGACGAAGGAAGGCTCTGATTTGACTTCTGCTTGCGGCATTCGATCCCTCTCGTCATTTTACGGCGGAATAGCATGTTTTCCACACGTGATTATGGTCCTCGAAGCCAGAATACTGGGAGATAGGTTTTGGCAATAACAGCGATTTTCTGACGAAGGAAGGCTCTGATTTGAATTCTGCTTGCGGCATTCGATCCCTCTCGTCATTTTACGTCGGAATAGCACGGTTTCCGCACGGGATTACGGTCTTCGAAGCCAGAATACTGGGAGATAAGTTTTGGCTATAACAACGATTTTCGGACGAAGGAAGGCTCTGATTTGAATTCTCCTTACGACATTCGATTCCTCTCGTCATTTTACGTCGGAATAGCGCGTTTTCCACTACCCATTACGATCCTGGGAGCCAGACTACTGCAAGATAGGTTTTGGCTATAACAGCGATTTTCGGACGAAGGTTGGCAGTGATTTGAATTCTGCTTGCGGCATTCGATCCCTCTCGTCATTTTACGTCGGAATAGCACGGTTTCCGCACGCGATTACGGTCCTGGAGGCCAGAATACTGGGAGATAGGTTTTGGCAATAACAGCGATTTTCTGACGAAGGAAGGCTCTGATTTGACTTCTGCTTGCGGCATTCGATCCCTCTCGTCATTTTACGGCGGAATAGCATGTTTTCCACACGTGATTATGGTCCTCGAAGCCAGAATACTGGGAGATAGGTTTTGGCAATAACAGCGATTTTCTGACGAAGGAAGGCTCTGATTTGAATTCTGCTTGCGGCATTCGATCCCTCTCGTCATTTTACGGCGGAATAGCATGTTTTCCAAACGTGATTATGGTCCTCGAAGCCAGAATACTGGGAGATAGGTTTTGGCAATAACAGCGATTTTCTGACGAAGGAAGGCTCTGATTTGAATTCTGCTTGCGGCATTCGATCCCTCTCGTCATTTTACGTCGGAATAGCACGGTTTCCGCACGGGATTACGGTCTTCGAAGCCAGAATACTGGGAGATAAGTTTTGGCTATAACAATGATTTTCGGACGAAGGAAGGCTCTGATTTGAATTCTCCTTACGACATTCGATTCCTCTCGTCATTTTACGTCGGAATAGCGCGTTTTCCACTACCCATTACGATCCTGGGAGCCAGACTACTGCAAGATAGGTTTTGGCTATAACAGCGATTTTCGGACGAAGGTAGGCACTGATTTGAATTCTGCTTGCGGCATTCGATCCCTCTCGTCATTTTACGTCGGAATAGCACGGTTTCCGCACGCGATTACCGTCCTGGAGGCCAGAATACTGGGAGATAGGTTTTGGCAATAACAGCGATTTTCTGACGAAGGAAGGCTCTGATTTGACTTCTGCTTGCGGCATTCGATCCCTCTCGTCATTTTACGGCGGAATAGCATGTTTTCCACACGTGATTATGGTCCTCGAAGCCAGAATACTGGGAGATAGGTTTTGGCAATAACAGCGATTTTCTGACGAAGGAAGGCTCTGATTTGAATTCTGCTTGCGGCATTCGATCCCTCTCGTCATTTTACGTCGAAATAGCACGGTTTCCACACGCGATTACGGTCCTGAAGGCCAGAATACTGGAAGATAGGTTTTGGCTCTAACAGCGGTTTTCTGACGAAGGAAGGCTCTGATTTGAATTCTGCTTGCGGCATTCGATCCCTCTCGTCATTTTACGTCGGAATAGCACGGTTTCCGCACGGGATTACGGTCTTCGAAGCCAGAATACTGGGAGATAAGTTTTGGCTATAACAACGATTTTCGGACGAAGGAAGGCTCTGATTTGACTTCTGCTTGCGGCATTCGATCTCTCTCGTCATTTTACGGCGGAATAGCATGTTTTCCACACGTGATTATGGTCCTCGAAGCCAGAATACTGGGAGATAGGTTTTGGCAATAACAGCGATTTTCTGACGAAGGAAGGCTCTGATTTGAATTCTGCTTGCGGCATTCGATCCCTCTCGTCATTTTACGTCGAAATAGCACGGTTTCCACACGCGATTACGGTCCTGAAGGCCAGAATACTGGAAGATAGGTTTTGGCTCTAACAGCGATTTTCTGACGAAGGAAGTCTCTGATTTAACTTCTGCTTGCGGCATTCGATCCCTCTCGTCATTTTACGGCGGAATAGCATGTTTTCCACACGTGATTATGGTCCTCGAAGCCAGAATACTGGGAGATAGGTTTTGGCAATAACAGCGATTTTCTGACGAAGGATGGCTCTGATTTGAATTCTGCTTGCGGCATTCGATCCCTCTCGTCATTTTACGTCGGAATAGCACGGTTTCCGCACGGGATGACGGTCTTCGAAGCCAGAATACTGGGAGATAAGTTTTGGCTATAACAACGATTTTCGGACGAAGGAAGGCTCTGATTTGAATTCTCCTTACGACATTCGATTCCTCTCGTCATTTTACGTCGGAATAGCGCGTTTTCCACTACCCATTACGATCCTGGGAGCCAGACTACTGCAAGATAGGTTTTGGCTATAACAGCGATTTTCGGACGAAGGTAGGCACTGATTTGAATTCTGCTTGCGGCATTCGATCCCTCTCGTCATTTTACGTCGGAATAGCACGGTTTCCGCACGCGATTACCGTCCTGGAGGCCAGAATACTGGGAGATAGGTTTTGGCAATAACAGCGATTTTCTGACGAAGGAAGGCTCTGATTTGACTTCTGCTTGCGGCATTCGATCCCTCTCGTCATTTTACGGCGGAATAGCATGTTTTCCACACGTGATTATGGTCCTCGAAGCCAGAATACTGGGAGATAGGTTTTGGCAATAACAGCGATTTTCTGACGAAGGAAGGCTCTGATTTGAATTTTGCTTGCGGCATTCGATCCCTCTCGTCATTTTACGTCGGAATAGCACGGTTTCCGCACGGGATTACGGTCTTCGAAGCCAGATTACTGGGAGATAAGTTTTGGCTATAACAACGATTTTCGGACGCAGGAAGGCTCTGATTTGAATTCTCCTTACGACATTCGATTCCTCTCGTCATTTTACGTCGGAATAGCGCGTTTTCCACTACCCATTACGATCCTGGGAGCCAGGCTACTGCAAGATAGGTTTTGGCTATAACAGCGATTTTCGGACGAAGGTAGGCACTGATTTGAATTCTGCTTGCGGCATTCGATCCCTCTCGTCATTTTACGGCGGAATAGCATGTTTTCCACACGTGATTATGGTCCTCGAAGCCAGAATACTGGGAGATAGGTTTTGGCAATAACAGCGATTTTCTGACGAAGGAAGGCTCTGATTTGAATTCTGCTTGCGGCATTCGATCCCTCTCGTCATTTTACGGCGGAATAGCATGTTTTCCACACGTGATTATGGTCCTCGAAGCCAGAATACTGGGAGATAGGTATTGGCAATAACAGCGATTTTCTGACGAAGGAAGGCTCTGATTTGAATTCTGCTTGCGGCATTCGATCCCTCTCGTCATTTTACGTCGAAATAGCACGGTTTCCACACGCGATTACGGTCCTGAAGGCCAGAATACTGGAAGATAGGTTTTGGCTCTAACAGCGGTTTTCTGACGAAGGAAGGCTCTGATTTGAATTCTGCTTGCGGCATTCGATCCCTCTCGTCATTTTACGTCGGAATAGCACGGTTTCCGCACGGGATTACGGTCTTCGAAGCCAGAATACTGGGAGATAAGTTTTGGCTATAACAACGATTTTCGGACGAAGGAAGGCTCTGATTTGAATTCTCCTTACGACATTCGATTCCTCTCGTCATTTTACGTCGGAATAGCGCGTTTTCCACTACCCATTACGATCCTGGGAGCCAGACTACTGCAAGATAGGTTTTGGCTATAACAGCGATTTTCGGACGAAGGTAGGCACTGAGTTGAATTCTGCTTGCGGCATTCGATCCCTCTCGTCATTTTACGTCGGAATAGCACGGTTTCCGCACGCGATTACCGTCCTGGAGGCCAGAATACTGGGAGATAGGTTTTGGCAATAACAGCGATTTTCTGACGAAGGAAGGCTCTGATTTGACTTCTGCTTGCGGCATTCGATCCCTCTCGTCATTTTACGGCGGAATAGCATGTTTTCCACACGTGATTATGGTCCTCGAAGCCAGAATACTGGGAGATAGGTTTTGGCAATAACAGCGATTTTCTGACGAAGGAAGGCTCTGATTTGAATTCTGCTTGCGGCATTCGATCCCTCTCGTCATTTTACGGCGGAATAGCATGTTTTCCACACGTGATTATGGTCCTCGAAGCCAGAATACTGGGAGATAGGTTTTGGCAATAACAGCGATTTTCTGACGAAGGAAGGCTCTGATTTGAATTCTGCTTGCGGCATTCGATCCCTCTCGTCATTTTACGTCGGAATAGCGCGTTTTCCACTACCCATTACGATCCTGGGAGCCAGACTACTGCAAGATAGGTTTTGGCTATAACAGCGATTTTCGGACGAAGGTAGGCACTGATTTGAATTCTGCTTGCGGCATTCGATCCCTCTCGTCATTTTACGTCGGAATAGCACGGTTTCCGCACGCGATTACCGTCCTGGGAGCCAGACTACTGCAAGATAGGTTTTGGCTATAACAGCGATTTTCGGACGAAGGTAGGCACTGATTTGAATTCTGCTTGCGGCATTCGATCCCTCTCGTCATTTCACGTCGGAATAGCACGGTTTCCGCACGCGATTACCGTCCTGGAGGCCAGAATACTGGGAGATAGGTTTTGGCAATAACAGCGATTTTCTGACGAAGGAAGGCTCTGATTTGACTTCTGCTTGCGGCATTCGATCCCTCTCGTCATTTTACGTCGAAATAGCACGGTTTCCACACGCGATTACGGTCCTGAAGGCCAGAATACTGGAAGATAGGTTTTGGCTCTAACAGCGATTTTCTGACGAAGGAAGGCTCTGATTTGACTTCTGCTTGCGGCATTCGATCCCTCTCGTCATTTTACGGCGGAATAGCATGTTTTCCACACGTGATTATGGTCCTCGAAGCCAGAATACTGGGAGATAGGTTTTGGCAATAACAGCGATTTTCTGACGAAGGAAGGCTCTGATTTGAATTCTGCTTGCGGCATTCGATCCCTCTCGTCATTTTACGTCGGAATAGCACGGTTTCCGCACGGGATTACGGTCTTCGAAGCCAGAATACTGGGAGATAAGTTTTGGCTATAACAACGATTTTCGGACGAAGGAAGGCTCTGATTTGAATTCTCCTTACGACATTCGATTCCTCTCGTCATTTTACGTCGGAATAGCGCGTTTTCCACTACCCATTACGATCCTGGGAGCCAGACTACTGCAAGATAGGTTTTGGCTATAACAGCGATTTTCGGACGAAGGTAGGCACTGATTTGAATTCTGCTTGCGGCATTCGATCCCTCTCGTCATTTTACGTCGGAATAGCACGGTTTCCGCACGCGATTACCGTCCTGGAGGCCAGAATACTGGGAGATAGGTTTTGGCAATAACAGCGATTTTCTGACGAAGGAAGGCTCTGATTTGACTTCTGCTTGCGGCATTCGATCCCTCTCGTCATTTTACGGCGGAATAGCATGTTTTCCACACGTGATTATGGTCCTCGAAGCCAGAATACTGGGAGATAGGTTTTGGCAATAACAGCGATTTTCTGACGAAGGAAGGCTCTGATTTGAATTCTGCTTGCGGCATTCGATCCCTCTCGTCATTTTACGGCGGAATAGCATGTTTTCCACACGTGATTATGGTCCTCGAAGCCAGAATACTGGGAGATAGGTTTTGGCAATAACAGCGATTTTCTGACGAAGGAAGGCTCTGATTTGAATTCTGCTTGCGGCATTCGATCCCTCTCGTCATTTTACGTCGGAATAGCACGGTTTCCGCACGGGATTACGGTCTTCGAAGCCAGAATACTGGGAGATAAGTTTTGGCTATAACAACGATTTTCGGACGAAGGAAGGCTCTGATTTGAATTCTCCTTACGACATTCGATTCCTCTCGTCATTTTACGTCGGAATAGCGCGTTTTCCACTACCCATTACGATCCTGGGAGCCAGACTACTGCAAGATAGGTTTTGGCTATAACAGCGATTTTCGGACGAAGGTAGGCACTGATTTGAATTCTGCTTGCGGCATTCGATCCCTCTCGTCATTTTACGTCGGAATAGCACGGTTTCCGCACGCGATTACCGTCCTGGAGGCCAGAATACTGGGAGATAGGTTTTGGCAATAACAGCGATTTTCTGACGAAGGAAGGCTCTGATTTGACTTCTGCTTGCGGCATTCGATCCCTCTCGTCATTTTACGGCGGAATAGCATGTTTTCCACACGTGATTATGGTCCTCGAAGCCAGAATACTGGGAGATAGGTTTTGGCAATAACAGCGATTTTCTGACGAAGGAAGGCTCTGATTTGAATTCTGCTTGCGGCATTCGATCCCTCTCGTCATTTTACGGCGGAATAGCATGTTTTCCACACGTGATTATGGTCCTCGAAGCCAGAATACTGGGAGATAGGTTTTGGCAATAACAGCGATTTTCTGACGAAGGAAGGCTCTGATTTGAATTCTGCTTGCGGCATTCGATCCCTCTCGTCATTTTACGTCGGAATAGCACGGTTTCCGCACGGGATTACGGTCTTCGAAGCCAGAATACTGGGAGATAAGTTTTGGCTATAACAACGATTTTCGGACGAAGGAAGGCTCTGATTTGAATTCTCCTTACGACATTCGATTCCTCTCGTCATTTTACGTCGGAATAGCGCGTTTTCCACTACCCATTACGATCCTGGGAGCCAGACTACTGCAAGATAGGTTTTGGCTATAACAGCGATTTTCGGACGAAGGTAGGCACTGATTTGAATTCTGCTTGCGGCATTCGATCCCTCTCGTCATTTTACGTCGGAATAGCACGGTTTCCGCACGCGATTACCGTCCTGGAGGCCAGAATACTGGGAGATAGGTTTTGGCAATAACAGCGATTTTCTGACGAAGGAAGGCTCTGATTTGACTTCTGCTTGCGGCATTCGATCCCTCTCGTCATTTTACGGCGGAATAGCATGTTTTCCACACGTGATTATGGTCCTCGAAGCCAGAATACTGGGAGATAGGTTTTGGCAATAACAGCGATTTTCTGACGAAGGAAGGCTCTGATTTGAATTCTGCTTGCGGCATTCGATCCCTCTCGTCATTTTACGTCGAAATAGCACGGTTTCCACACGCGATTACGGTCCTGAAGGCCAGAATACTGGAAGATAGGTTTTGGCTCTAACAGCGGTTTTCTGACGAAGGAAGGCTCTGATTTGAATTCTGCTTGCGGCATTCGATCCCTCTCGTCATTTTACGTCGGAATAGCACGGTTTCCACACGCGATTACGGTCCTGAAGGCCAGAATACTGGAAGATAGGTTTTGGCTCTAACAGCGATTTTCTGACGAAGGAAGGCTCTGATTTGAATTCTGCTTGCGGCATTCGATCCCTCTCGTCATTTTACGTCGAAATAGCACGGTTTCCACACGCGATTACGGTCCTGAAGGCCAGAATACTGGAAGATAGGTTTTGGCTCTAACAGCGATTTTCTGACGAAGGAAGGCTCTGATTTGACTTCTGCTTGCGGCATTCGATCCCTCTCGTCATTTTACGGCGGAATAGCATGTTTTCCACACGTGATTATGGTCCTCGAAGCCAGAATACTGGGAGATAGGTTTTGGCAATAACAGCGATTTTCTGACGAAGGATGGCTCTGATTTGAATTCTGGTTGCAGCATTCGATCCCTCTCGTCATTTTACGGCGGAATAGCATGTTTTCCACACGGGATTACGGTCTTCGAAGCCAGAATACTGGGAGATAAGTTTTGGCTATAACAACGATTTTCGGACGAAGGAAGGCTCTGATTTGAATTCTCCTTACGACATTCGATTCCTCTCGTCATTTTACGTCGGAATAGCGCGTTTTCCACTACCCATTACGATCCTGGGAGCCAGACTACTGCAAGATAGGTTTTGGCTATAACAGCGATTTTCGGACGAAGGTAGGCACTGATTTGAATTCTGCTTGCGGCATTCGATCCCTCTCGTCATTTTACGTCGGAATAGCACGGTTTCCGCACGCGATTACCGTCCTGGGAGCCAGACTACTGCAAGATAGGTTTTGGCTATAACAGCGATTTTCGGACGAAGGTAGGCACTGATTTGAATTCTGCTTGCGGCATTCGATCCCTCTCGTCATTTCACGTCGGAATAGCACGGTTTCCGCACGCGATTACCGTCCTGGAGGCCAGAATACTGGGAGATAGGTTTTGGCAATAACAGCGATTTTCTGACGAAGGAAGGCTCTGATTTGACTTCTGCTTGCGGCATTCGATCCCTCTCGTCATTTTACGTCGAAATAGCACGGTTTCCACACGCGATTACGGTCCTGAAGGCCAGAATACTGGAAGATAGGTTTTGGCTCTAACAGCGATTTTCTGACGAAGGAAGGCTCTGATTTGACTTCTGCTTGCGGCATTCGATCCCTCTCGTCATTTTACGGCGGAATAGCATGTTTTCCACACGTGATTATGGTCCTCGAAGCCAGAATACTGGGAGATAGGTTTTGGCAATAACAGCGATTTTCTGACGAAGGAAGGCTCTGATTTGAATTCTGCTTGCGGCATTCGATCCCTCTCGTCATTTTACGTCGGAATAGCACGGTTTCCGCACGGGATTACGGTCTTCGAAGCCAGAATACTGGGAGATAAGTTTTGGCTATAACAACGATTTTCGGACGAAGGAAGGCTCTGATTTGAATTCTCCTTACGACATTCGATTCCTCTCGTCATTTTACGTCGGAATAGCGCGTTTTCCACTACCCATTACGATCCTGGGAGCCAGACTACTGCAAGATAGGTTTTGGCTATAACAGCGATTTTCGGACGAAGGTAGGCACTGATTTGAATTCTGCTTGCGGCATTCGATCCCTCTCGTCATTTTACGTCGGAATAGCACGGTTTCCGCACGCGATTACCGTCCTGGAGGCCAGAATACTGGGAGATAGGTTTTGGCAATAACAGCGATTTTCTGACGAAGGAAGGCTCTGATTTGACTTCTGCTTGCGGCATTCGATCCCTCTCGTCATTTTACGGCGGAATAGCATGTTTTCCACACGTGATTATGGTCCTCGAAGCCAGAATACTGGGAGATAGGTTTTGGCAATAACAGCGATTTTCTGACGAAGGAAGGCTCTGATTTGAATTCTGCTTGCGGCATTCGATCCCTCTCGTCATTTTACGGCGGAATAGCATGTTTTCCACACGTGATTATGGTCCTCGAAGCCAGAATACTGGGAGATAGGTTTTGGCAATAACAGCGATTTTCTGACGAAGGAAGGCTCTGATTTGAATTCTGCTTGCGGCATTCGATCCCTCTCGTCATTTTACGTCGGAATAGCACGGTTTCCGCACGGGATTACGGTCTTCGAAGCCAGAATACTGGGAGATAAGTTTTGGCTATAACAACGATTTTCGGACGAAGGAAGGCTCTGATTTGAATTCTCCTTACGACATTCGATTCCTCTCGTCATTTTACGTCGGAATAGCGCGTTTTCCACTACCCATTACGATCCTGGGAGCCAGACTACTGCAAGATAGGTTTTGGCTATAACAGCGATTTTCGGACGAAGGTAGGCACTGATTTGAATTCTGCTTGCGGCATTCGATCCCTCTCGTCATTTTACGTCGGAATAGCACGGTTTCCGCACGCGATTACCGTCCTGGGAGCCAGACTACTGCAAGATAGGTTTTGGCTATAACAGCGATTTTCGGACGAAGGTAGGCACTGATTTGAATTCTGCTTGCGGCATTCGATCCCTCTCGTCATTTCACGTCGGAATAGCACGGTTTCCGCACGCGATTACCGTCCTGGAGGCCAGAATACTGGGAGATAGGTTTTGGCAATAACAGCGATTTTCTGACGAAGGAAGGCTCTGATTTGACTTCTGCTTGCGGCATTCGATCCCTCTCGTCATTTTACGTCGAAATAGCACGGTTTCCACACGCGATTACGGTCCTGAAGGCCAGAATACTGGAAGATAGGTTTTGGCTCTAACAGCGATTTTCTGACGAAGGAAGGCTCTGATTTGACTTCTGCTTGCGGCATTCGATCCCTCTCGTCATTTTACGGCGGAATAGCATGTTTTCCACACGTGATTATGGTCCTCGAAGCCAGAATACTGGGAGATAGGTTTTGGCAATAACAGCGATTTTCTGACGAAGGAAGGCTCTGATTTGAATTCTGCTTGCGGCATTCGATCCCTCTCGTCATTTTACGTCGAAATAGCACGGTTTCCACACGCGATTACGGTCCTGAAGGCCAGAATACTGGAAGATAGGTTTTGGCTCTAACAGCGGTTTTCTGACGAAGGAAGGCTCTGATTTGAATTCTGCTTGCGGCATTCGATCCCTCTCGTCATTTTACGTCGGAATAGCACGGTTTCCACACGCGATTACGGTCCTGAAGGCCAGAATACTGGAAGATAGGTTTTGGCTCTAACAGCGATTTTCTGACGAAGGAAGGCTCTGATTTGAATTCTGCTTGCGGCATTCGATCCCTCTCGTCATTTTACGTCGAAATAGCACGGTTTCCACACGCGATTACGGTCCTGAAGGCCAGAATACTGGAAGATAGGTTTTGGCTCTAACAGCGATTTTCTGACGAAGGAAGGCTCTGATTTGACTTCTGCTTGCGGCATTCGATCCCTCTCGTCATTTTACGGCGGAATAGCATGTTTTCCACACGTGATTATGGTCCTCGAAGCCAGAATACTGGGAGATAGGTTTTGGCAATAACAGCGATTTTCTGACGAAGGATGGCTCTGATTTGAATTCTGGTTGCGGCATTCGATCCCTCTCGTCATTTTACGGCGGAATAGCATGTTTTCCACACGGGATTACGGTCTTCGAAGCCAGAATACTGGGAGATAAGTTTTGGCTATAACAACGATTTTCGGACGAAGGAAGGCTCTGATTTGAATTCTCCTTACGACATTCGATTCCTCTCGTCATTTTACGTCGGAATAGCGCGTTTTCCACTACCCATTACGATCCTGGGAGCCAGACTACTGCAAGATAGGTTTTGGCTATAACAGCGATTTTCGGACGAAGGTAGGCACTGATTTGAATTCTGCTTGCGGCATTCGATCCCTCTCGTCATTTTACGTCGGAATAGCACGGTTTCCGCACGCGATTACCGTCCTGGGAGCCAGACTACTGCAAGATAGGTTTTGGCTATAACAGCGATTTTCGGACGAAGGTAGGCACTGATTTGAATTCTGCTTGCGGCATTCGATCCCTCTCGTCATTTCACGTCGGAATAGCACGGTTTCCGCACGCGATTACCGTCCTGGAGGCCAGAATACTGGGAGATAGGTTTTGGCAATAACAGCGATTTTCTGACGAAGGAAGGCTCTGATTTGACTTCTGCTTGCGGCATTCGATCCCTCTCGTCATTTTACGTCGAAATAGCACGGTTTCCACACGCGATTACGGTCCTGAAGGCCAGAATACTGGAAGATAGGTTTTGGCTCTAACAGCGATTTTCTGACGAAGGAAGGCTCTGATTTGACTTCTGCTTGCGGCATTCGATCCCTCTCGTCATTTTACGTCGAAATAGCACGGTTTCCACACGCGATTACGGTCCTGAAGGCCAGAATACTGGAAGATAGGTTTTGGCTCTAACAGCGATTTTCTGACGAAGGAAGGCTCTGATTTGACTTCTGCTTGCGGCATTCGATCCCTCTCGTCATTTTACGGCGGAATAGCATGTTTTCCACACGTGATTATGGTCCTCGAAGCCAGAATACTGGGAGATAGGTTTTGGCAATAACAGCGATTTTCTGACGAAGGAAGGCTCTGATTTGAATTCTGCTTGCGGCATTCGATCCCTCTCGTCATTTTACGTCGAAATAGCACGGTTTCCACACGCGATTACGGTCCTGAAGGCCAGAATACTGGAAGATAGGTTTTGGCTCTAACAGCGGTTTTCTGACGAAGGAAGGCTCTGATTTGAATTCTGCTTGCGGCATTCGATCCCTCTCGTCATTTTACGTCGGAATAGCACGGTTTCCACACGCGATTACGGTCCTGAAGGCCAGAATACTGGAAGATAGGTTTTGGCTCTAACAGCGATTTTCTGACGAAGGAAGGCTCTGATTTGAATTCTGCTTGCGGCATTCGATCCCTCTCGTCATTTTACGTCGAAATAGCACGGTTTCCACACGCGATTACGGTCCTGAAGGCCAGAATACTGGAAGATAGGTTTTGGCTCTAACAGCGATTTTCTGACGAAGGAAGGCTCTGATTTGACTTCTGCTTGCGGCATTCGATCCCTCTCGTCATTTTACGGCGGAATAGCATGTTTTCCACACGTGATTATGGTCCTCGAAGCCAGAATACTGGGAGATAGGTTTTGGCAATAACAGCGATTTTCTGACGAAGGATGGCTCTGATTTGAATTCTGGTTGCAGCATTCGATCCCTCTCGTCATTTTACGGCGGAATAGCATGTTTTCCACACGGGATTACGGTCTTCGAAGCCAGAATACTGGGAGATAAGTTTTGGCTATAACAACGATTTTCGGACGAAGGAAGGCTCTGATTTGAATTCTCCTTACGACATTCGATTCCTCTCGTCATTTTACGTCGGAATAGCGCGTTTTCCACTACCCATTACGATCCTGGGAGCCAGACTACTGCAAGATAGGTTTTGGCTATAACAGCGATTTTCGGACGAAGGTAGGCACTGATTTGAATTCTGCTTGCGGCATTCGATCCCTCTCGTCATTTTACGTCGGAATAGCACGGTTTCCGCACGCGATTACCGTCCTGGGAGCCAGACTACTGCAAGATAGGTTTTGGCTATAACAGCGATTTTCGGACGAAGGTAGGCACTGATTTGAATTCTGCTTGCGGCATTCGATCCCTCTCGTCATTTCACGTCGGAATAGCACGGTTTCCGCACGCGATTACCGTCCTGGAGGCCAGAATACTGGGAGATAGGTTTTGGCAATAACAGCGATTTTCTGACGAAGGAAGGCTCTGATTTGACTTCTGCTTGCGGCATTCGATCCCTCTCGTCATTTTACGTCGAAATAGCACGGTTTCCACACGCGATTACGGTCCTGAAGGCCAGAATACTGGAAGATAGGTTTTGGCTCTAACAGCGATTTTCTGACGAAGGAAGGCTCTGATTTGACTTCTGCTTGCGGCATTCGATCCCTCTCGTCATTTTACGGCGGAATAGCATGTTTTCCACACGTGATTATGGTCCTCGAAGCCAGAATACTGGGAGATAGGTTTTGGCAATAACAGCGATTTTCTGACGAAGGAAGGCTCTGATTTGAATTCTGCTTGCGGCATTCGATCCCTCTCGTCATTTTACGTCGGAATAGCACGGTTTCCGCACGGGATTACGGTCTTCGAAGCCAGAATACTGGGAGATAAGTTTTGGCTATAACAACGATTTTCGGACGAAGGAAGGCTCTTATTTGAATTCTCCTTACGACATTCGATTCCTCTCGTCATTTTACGTCGGAATAGCGCGTTTTCCACTACCCATTACGATCCTGGGAGCCAGACTACTGCAAGATAGGTTTTGGCTATAACAGCGATTTTCGGACGAAGGTAGGCACTGATTTGAATTCTGCTTGCGGCATTCGATCCCTCTCGTCATTTTACGTCGGAATAGCACGGTTTCCGCACGCGATTACCGTCCTGGAGGCCAGAATACTGGGAGATAGGTTTTGGCAATAACAGCGATTTTCTGACGAAGGAAGGCTCTGATTTGACTTCTGCTTGCGGCATTCGATCCCTCTCGTCATTTTACGGCGGAATAGCATGTTTTCCACACGTGATTATGGTCCTCGAAGCCAGAATACTGGGAGATAGGTTTTGGCAATAACAGCGATTTTCTGACGAAGGAAGGCTCTGATTTGAATTCTGCTTGCGGCATTCGATCCCTCTCGTCATTTTACGGCGGAATAGCATGTTTTCCACACGTGATTATGGTCCTCGAAGCCAGAATACTGGGAGATAGGTTTTGGCAATAACAGCGATTTTCTGACGAAGGAAGGCTCTGATTTGAATTCTGCTTGCGGCATTCGATCCCTCTCGTCATTTTACGTCGGAATAGCACGGTTTCCGCACGGGATTACGGTCTTCGAAGCCAGAATACTGGGAGATAAGTTTTGGCTATAACAACGATTTTCGGACGAAGGAAGGCTCTGATTTGAATTCTCCTTACGACATTCGATTCCTCTCGTCATTTTACGTCGGAATAGCGCGTTTTCCACTACCCATTACGATCCTGGGAGCCAGACTACTGCAAGATAGGTTTTGGCTATAACAGCGATTTTCGGACGAAGGTAGGCACTGATTTGAATTCTGCTTGCGGCATTCGATCCCTCTCGTCATTTTACGTCGGAATAGCACGGTTTCCGCACGCGATTACCGTCCTGGGAGCCAGACTACTGCAAGATAGGTTTTGGCTATAACAGCGATTTTCGGACGAAGGTAGGCACTGATTTGAATTCTGCTTGCGGCATTCGATCCCTCTCGTCATTTCACGTCGGAATAGCACGGTTTCCGCACGCGATTACCGTCCTGGAGGCCAGAATACTGGGAGATAGGTTTTGGCAATAACAGCGATTTTCTGACGAAGGAAGGCTCTGATTTGACTTCTGCTTGCGGCATTCGATCCCTCTCGTCATTTTACGTCGAAATAGCACGGTTTCCACACGCGATTACGGTCCTGAAGGCCAGAATACTGGAAGATAGGTTTTGGCTCTAACAGCGATTTTCTGACGAAGGAAGGCTCTGATTTGACTTCTGCTTGCGGCATTCGATCCCTCTCGTCATTTTACGGCGGAATAGCATGTTTTCCACACGTGATTATGGTCCTCGAAGCCAGAATACTGGGAGATAGGTTTTGGCAATAACAGCGATTTTCTGACGAAGGAAGGCTCTGATTTGAATTCTGCTTGCGGCATTCGATCCCTCTCGTCATTTTACGTCGGAATAGCACGGTTTCCGCACGGGATTACGGTCTTCGAAGCCAGAATACTGGGAGATAAGTTTTGGCTATAACAACGATTTTCGGACGAAGGAAGGCTCTGATTTGAATTCTCCTTACGACATTCGATTCCTCTCGTCATTTTACGTCGGAATAGCGCGTTTTCCACTACCCATTACGATCCTGGGAGCCAGACTACTGCAAGATAGGTTTTGGCTATAACAGCGATTTTCGGACGAAGGTAGGCACTGATTTGAATTCTGCTTGCGGCATTCGATCCCTCTCGTCATTTTACGTCGGAATAGCACGGTTTCCGCACGCGATTACCGTCCTGGAGGCCAGAATACTGGGAGATAGGTTTTGGCAATAACAGCGATTTTCTGACGAAGGAAGGCTCTGATTTGACTTCTGCTTGCGGCATTCGATCCCTCTCGTCATTTTACGGCGGAATAGCATGTTTTCCACACGTGATTATGGTCCTCGAAGCCAGAATACTGGGAGATAGGTTTTGGCAATAACAGCGATTTTCTGACGAAGGAAGGCTCTGATTTGAATTCTGCTTGCGGCATTCGATCCCTCTCGTCATTTTACGGCGGAATAGCATGTTTTCCACACGTGATTATGGTCCTCGAAGCCAGAATACTGGGAGATAGGTTTTGGCAATAACAGCGATTTTCTGACGAAGGAAGGCTCTGATTTGAATTCTGCTTGCGGCATTCGATCCCTCTCGTCATTTTACGTCGGAATAGCACGGTTTCCGCACGGGATTACGGTCTTCGAAGCCAGAATACTGGGAGATAAGTTTTGGCTATAACAACGATTTTCGGACGAAGGAAGGCTCTGATTTGAATTCTCCTTACGACATTCGATTCCTCTCGTCATTTTACGTCGGAATAGCGCGTTTTCCACTACCCATTACGATCCTGGGAGCCAGACTACTGCAAGATAGGTTTTGGCTATAACAGCGATTTTCGGACGAAGGTAGGCACTGATTTGAATTCTGCTTGCGGCATTCGATCCCTCTCGTCATTTTACGTCGGAATAGCACGGTTTCCGCACGCGATTACCGTCCTGGAGGCCAGAATACTGGGAGATAGGTTTTGGCAATAACAGCGATTTTCTGACGAAGGAAGGCTCTGATTTGACTTCTGCTTGCGGCATTCGATCCCTCTCGTCATTTTACGGCGGAATAGCATGTTTTCCACACGTGATTATGGTCCTCGAAGCCAGAATACTGGGAGATAGGTTTTGGCAATAACAGCGATTTTCTGACGAAGGAAGGCTCTGATTTGAATTCTGCTTGCGGCATTCGATCCCTCTCGTCATTTTACGTCGAAATAGCACGGTTTCCACACGCGATTACGGTCCTGAAGGCCAGAATACTGGAAGATAGGTTTTGGCTCTAACAGCGATTTTCTGACGAAGGAAGGCTCTGATTTGAATTCTGCTTGCGGCATTCGATCCCTCTCGTCATTTTACGTCGAAATAGCACGGTTTCCACACGCGATTACGGTCCTGAAGGCCAGAATACTGGAAGATAGGTTTTGGCTCTAACAGCGATTTTCTGACGAAGGAAGGCTCTGATTTGACTTCTGCTTGCGGCATTCGATCCCTCTCGTCATTTTACGGCGGAATAGCATGTTTTCCACACGTGATTATGGTCCTCGAAGCCAGAATACTGGGAGATAGGTTTTGGCAATAACAGCGATTTTCTGACGAAGGATGGCTCTGATTTGAATTCTGCTTGCGGCATTCGATCCCTCTCGTCATTTTACGTCGGAATAGCACGGTTTCCGCACGCGATTACCGTCCTGGAGGCCAGAATACTGGGAGATAGGTTTTGGCAATAACAGCGATTTTCTGACGAAGGAAGGCTCTGATTTGACTTCTGCTTGCGGCATTCGATCCCTCTCGTCATTTTACGGCGGAATAGCATGTTTTCCACACGTGATTATGGTCCTCGAAGCCAGAATACTGGGAGATAGGTTTTGGCAATAACAGCGATTTTCTGACGAAGGAAGGCTCTGATTTGAATTCTGCTTGCGGCATTCGATCCCTCTCGTCATTTTACGTCGAAATAGCACGGTTTCCACACGCGATTACGGTCCTGAAGGCCAGAATACTGGAAGATAGGTTTTGGCTCTAACAGCGGTTTTCTGACGAAGGAAGGCTCTGATTTGAATTCTGCTTGCGGCATTCGATCCCTCTCGTCATTTTACGTCGGAATAGCACGGTTTCCGCACGGGATTACGGTCTTCGAAGCCAGAATACTGGGAGATAAGTTTTGGCTATAACAACGATTTTCGGACGAAGGAAGGCTCTGATTTGAATTCTCCTTACGACATTCGATTCCTCTCGTCATTTTACGTCGGAATAGCGCGTTTTCCACTACCCATTACGATCCTGGGAGCCAGACTACTGCAAGATAGGTTTTGGCTATAACAGCGATTTTCGGACGAAGGTAGGCACTGATTTGAATTCTGCTTGCGGCATTCGATCCCTCTCGTCATTTTACGTCGGAATAGCACGGTTTCCGCACGCGATTACCGTCCTGGAGGCCAGAATACTGGGAGATAGGTTTTGGCAATAACAGCGATTTTCTGACGAAGGAAGGCTCTGATTTGACTTCTGCTTGCGGCATTCGATCCCTCTCGTCATTTTACGGCGGAATAGCATGTTTTCCACACGTGATTATGGTCCTCGAAGCCAGAATACTGGGAGATAGGTTTTGGCAATAACAGCGATTTTCTGACGAAGGAAGGCTCTGATTTGAATTCTGCTTGCGGCATTCGATCCCTCTCGTCATTTTACGTCGAAATAGCACGGTTTCCACACGCGATTACGGTCCTGAAGGCCAGAATACTGGAAGATAGGTTTTGGCTCTAACAGCGGTTTTCTGACGAAGGAAGGCTCTGATTTGAATTCTGCTTGCGGCATTCGATCCCTCTCGTCATTTTACGTCGGAATAGCACGGTTTCCGCACGGGATTACGGTCTTCGAAGCCAGAATACTGGGAGATAAGTTTTGGCTATAACAACGATTTTCGGACGAAGGAAGGCTCTGATTTGAATTCTCCTTACGACATTCGATTCCTCTCGTCATTTTACGTCGGAATAGCGCGTTTTCCACTACCCATTACGATCCTGGGAGCCAGACTACTGCAAGATAGGTTTTGGCTATAACAGCGATTTTCGGACGAAGGTAGGCACTGATTTGAATTCTGCTTGCGGCATTCGATCCCTCTCGTCATTTTACGTCGGAATAGCACGGTTTCCGCACGCGATTACCGTCCTGGAGGCCAGAATACTGGGAGATAGGTTTTGGCAATAACAGCGATTTTCTGACGAAGGAAGGCTCTGATTTGACTTCTGCTTGCGGCATTCGATCCCTCTCGTCATTTTACGGCGGAATAGCATGTTTTCCACACGTGATTATGGTCCTCGAAGCCAGAATACTGGGAGATAGGTTTTGGCAATAACAGCGATTTTCTGACGAAGGAAGGCTCTGATTTGAATTCTGCTTGCGGCATTCGATCCCTCTCGTCATTTTACGTCGAAATAGCACGGTTTCCACACGCGATTACGGTCCTGAAGGCCAGAATACTGGAAGATAGGTTTTGGCTCTAACAGCGATTTTCTGACGAAGGAAGGCTCTGATTTGAATTCTGCTTGCGGCATTCGATCCCTCTCGTCATTTTACGTCGAAATAGCACGGTTTCCACACGCGATTACGGTCCTGAAGGCCAGAATACTGGAAGATAGGTTTTGGCTCTAACAGCGATTTTCTGACGAAGGAAGGCTCTGATTTGACTTCTGCTTGCGGCATTCGATCCCTCTCGTCATTTTACGGCGGAATAGCATGTTTTCCACACGTGATTATGGTCCTCGAAGCCAGAATACTGGGAGATAGGTTTTGGCAATAACAGCGATTTTCTGACGAAGGATGGCTCTGATTTGAATTCTGCTTGCGGCATTCGATCCCTCTCGTCATTTTACGTCGGAATAGCACGGTTTCCGCACGCGATTACCGTCCTGGAGGCCAGAATACTGGGAGATAGGTTTTGGCAATAACAGCGATTTTCTGACGAAGGAAGGCTCTGATTTGACTTCTGCTTGCGGCATTCGATCCCTCTCGTCATTTTACGGCGGAATAGCATGTTTTCCACACGTGATTATGGTCCTCGAAGCCAGAATACTGGGAGATAGGTTTTGGCAATAACAGCGATTTTCTGACGAAGGAAGGCTCTGATTTGAATTCTGCTTGCGGCATTCGATCCCTCTCGTCATTTTACGTCGAAATAGCACGGTTTCCACACGCGATTACGGTCCTGAAGGCCAGAATACTGGAAGATAGGTTTTGGCTCTAACAGCGGTTTTCTGACGAAGGAAGGCTCTGATTTGAATTCTGCTTGCGGCATTCGATCCCTCTCGTCATTTTACGTCGGAATAGCACGGTTTCCGCACGGGATTACGGTCTTCGAAGCCAGAATACTGGGAGATAAGTTTTGGCTATAACAACGATTTTCGGACGAAGGAAGGCTCTGATTTGAATTCTCCTTACGACATTCGATTCCTCTCGTCATTTTACGTCGGAATAGCGCGTTTTCCACTACCCATTACGATCCTGGGAGCCAGACTACTGCAAGATAGGTTTTGGCTATAACAGCGATTTTCGGACGAAGGTAGGCACTGATTTGAATTCTGCTTGCGGCATTCGATCCCTCTCGTCATTTTACGTCGGAATAGCACGGTTTCCGCACGCGATTACCGTCCTGGAGGCCAGAATACTGGGAGATAGGTTTTGGCAATAACAGCGATTTTCTGACGAAGGAAGGCTCTGATTTGACTTCTGCTTGCGGCATTCGATCCCTCTCGTCATTTTACGGCGGAATAGCATGTTTTCCACACGTGATTATGGTCCTCGAAGCCAGAATACTGGGAGATAGGTTTTGGCAATAACAGCGATTTTCTGACGAAGGAAGGCTCTGATTTGAATTCTGCTTGCGGCATTCGATCCCTCTCGTCATTTTACGTCGAAATAGCACGGTTTCCACACGCGATTACGGTCCTGAAGGCCAGAATACTGGAAGATAGGTTTTGGCTCTAACAGCGATTTTCTGACGAAGGAAGGCTCTGATTTGAATTCTGCTTGCGGCATTCGATCCCTCTCGTCATTTTACGTCGAAATAGCACGGTTTCCACACGCGATTACGGTCCTGAAGGCCAGAATACTGGAAGATAGGTTTTGGCTCTAACAGCGATTTTCTGACGAAGGAAGGCTCTGATTTGACTTCTGCTTGCGGCATTCGATCCCTCTCGTCATTTTACGGCGGAATAGCATGTTTTCCACACGTGATTATGGTCCTCGAAGCCAGAATACTGGGAGATAGGTTTTGGCAATAACAGCGATTTTCTGACGAAGGATGGCTCTGATTTGAATTCTGCTTGCGGCATTCGATCCCTCTCGTCATTTTACGTCGGAATAGCACGGTTTCCACACGCGATTACGGTCCTGAAGGCCAGAATACTGGAAGATAGGTTTTGGCTCTAACAGCGATTTTCTGACGAAGGAAGGCTCTGATTTGAATTCTGCTTGCGGCATTCGATCCCTCTCGTCATTTTACGTCGAAATAGCACGGTTTCCACACGCGATTACGGTCCTGAAGGCCAGAATACTGGAAGATAGGTTTTGGCTCTAACAGCGATTTTCTGACGAAGGAAGGCTCTGATTTGACTTCTGCTTGCGGCATTCGATCCCTCTCGTCATTTTACGTCGGAATAGCACGGTTTCCGCACGCGATTACCGTCCTGGAGGCCAGAATACTGGGAGATAGGTTTTGGCAATAACAGCGATTTTCTGACGAAGGAAGGCTCTGATTTGACTTCTGCTTGCGGCATTCGATCCCTCTCGTCATTTTACGGCGGAATAGCATGTTTTCCACACGTGATTATGGTCCTCGAAGCCAGAATACTGGGAGGTAGGTTTTGGCAATAACAGCGATTTTCTGACGAAGGAAGGCTCTGATTTGAATTCTGCTTGCGGCATTCGATCCCTCTCGTCATTTTACGTCGAAATAGCACGGTTTCCACACGCGATTACGGTCCTGAAGGCCAGAATACTGGAAGATAGGTTTTGGCTCTAACAGCGGTTTTCTGACGAAGGAAGGCTCTGATTTGAATTCTGCTTGCGGCATTCGATCCCTCTCGTCATTTTACGTCGGAATAGCACGGTTTCCGCACGGGATTACGGTCTTCGAAGCCAGAATACTGGGAGATAAGTTTTGGCTATAACAACGATTTTCGGACGAAGGAAGGCTCTGATTTGAATTCTCCTTACGACATTCGATTCCTCTCGTCATTTTACGTTGGAATAGCGCGTTTTCCACTACCCATTACGATCCTGGGAGCCAGACTACTGCAAGATAGGTTTTGGCTATAACAGCGATTTTCGGACGAAGGTAGGCACTGATTTGAATTCTGCTTGCGGCATTCGATCCCTCTCGACATTTTACGTCGGAATAGCACGGTTTCCGCACGCGATTACCGTCCTGGAGGCCAGAATACTGGGAGATAGGTTTTGGCAATAACAGCGATTTTCTGACGAAGGAAGGCTCTGATTTGACTTCTGCTTGCGGCATTCGATCCCTCTCGTCATTTTACGGCGGAATAGCATGTTTTCCACACGTGATTATGGTCCTCGAAGCCAGAATACTGGGAGATAGGTTTTGGCAATAACAGCGATTTTCTGACGAAGGAAGGCTCTGATTTGAATTCTGCTTGCGGCATTCGATCCCTATCGTCATTTTACGTCGGAATAGCACGGTTTCCGCACGGGATTCCGGTCTTCGAAGCCAGAATACTGGGAGATAAGTTTTGGCTATAACAACGATTTTCGGACGAAGGAAGGCTCTGATTTGAATTTTGCTTGCGGCATTCGATCCCTCTCGTCATTTTACGTCGGAATAGCACGGTTTCCGCACGGGATTACGGTCTTCGAAGCCAGAATACTGGGAGATAAGTTTTGGCTATAACAACGATTTTCGGACGAAGGAAGGCTCTGATTTGAATTCTCCTTACGACATTCGATTCCTCTCGTCATTTTACGTCGGAATAGCGCGTTTTCCACTACCCATTACGATCCTGGGAGCCAGACTACTGCAAGATAGGTTTTGGCTATAACAGCGATTTTCGGACGAAGGTAGGCACTGATTTGAATTCTGCTTGCGGCATTCGATCCCTCTCGTCATTTTACGTCGGAATAGCACGGTTTCCGCACGCGATTACCGTCCTGGAGGCCAGAATACTGGGAGATAGGTTTTGGCAATAACAGCGATTTTCTGACGAAGGAAGGCTCTGATTTGACTTCTGCTTGCGGCATTCGATCCCTCTCGTCATTTTACGGCGGAGTAGCATGTTTTCCACACGTGATTATGGTCCTCGAAGCCAGAATACTGGGAGATAGGTTTTGGCAATAACAGCGATTTTCTGACGAAGGAAGGCTCTGATTTGAATTCTGCTTGCGGCATTCGATCCCTCTCGACATTTTACGTCGAAATAGCACGGTTTCCACACGCGATTACGGTCCTGAAGGCCAGAATACTGGAAGATAGGTTTTGGCTCTAACAGCGGTTTTCTGACGAAGGAAGGCTCTGATTTGAATTCTGCTTGCGGCATTCGATCCCTCTCGTCATTTTACGTCGGAATAGCACGGTTTCCGCACGGGATTACGGTCTTCGAAGCCAGAATACTGGGAGATAAGTTTTGGCTATAACAACGATTTTCGGACGAAGGAAGGCTCTGATTTGAATTCTCCTTACGACATTCGATTCCTCTCGTCATTTTACGTCGGAATAGCGCGTTTTCCACTACCCATTACGATCCTAGGAGCCAGACTACTGCAAGATAGGTTTTGGCTATAACAGCGATTTTCGGACGAAGGTAGGCACTGATTTGAATTCTGCTTGCGGCATTCGATCCCTCTCGTCATTTTACGTCGGAATAGCACGGTTTCCGCACGGGATTACGGTCTTCGAAGCCAGAATACTGGGAGATAAGTTTTGGCTATAACAACGATTTTCGGACGAAGGAAGGCTCTGATTTGAATTCTCCTTACGACATTCGATTCCTCTCGTCATTTTACGTCGGAATAGCGCGTTTTCCACTACCCATTACGATCCTGGGAGCCAGACTACTGCAAGATAGGTTTTGGCTATAACAGCGATTTTCGGACGAAGGTAGGCACTGATTTGAATTCTGCTTGCGGCATTCGATCCCTCTCGTCATTTTACGTCGGAATAGCACGGTTTCCGCACGCGATTACCGTCCTGGAGGCCAGAATACTGGGAGATAGGTTTTGGCAATAACAGCGATTTTCTGACGAAGGAAGGCTCTGATTTGACTTCTGCTTGCGGCATTCGATCCCTCTCGTCATTTTACGGCGGAGTAGCATGTTTTCCACACGTGATTATGGTCCTCGAAGCCAGAATACTGGGAGATAGGTTTTGGCAATAACAGCGATTTTCTGACGAAGGAAGGCTCTGATTTGAATTCTGCTTGCGGCATTCGATCCCTCTCGACATTTTACGTCGAAATAGCACGGTTTCCACACGCGATTACGGTCCTGAAGGCCAGAATACTGGAAGATAGGTTTTGGCTCTAACAGCGGTTTTCTGACGAAGGAAGGCTCTGATTTGAATTCTGCTTGCGGCATTCGATCCCTCTCGTCATTTTACGTCGGAATAGCACGGTTTCCGCACGGGATTACGGTCTTCGAAGCCAGAATACTGGGAGATAAGTTTTGGCTATAACAACGATTTTCGGACGAAGGAAGGCTCTGATTTGAATTCTCCTTACGACATTCGATTCCTCTCGTCATTTTACGTCGGAATAGCGCGTTTTCCACTACCCATTACGATCCTAGGAGCCAGACTACTGCAAGATAGGTTTTGGCTATAACAGCGATTTTCGGACGAAGGTAGGCACTGATTTGAATTCTGCTTGCGGCATTCGATCCCTCTCGTCATTTTACGTCGGAATAGCACGGTTTCCGCACGCGATTACCGTCCTGGAGGCCAGAATACTGGGAGATAGGTTTTGGCAATAACAGCGATTTTCTGACGAAGGAAGGCTCTGATTTGACTTCTGCTTGCGGCATTCGATCCCTCTCGTCATTTTACGGCGGAATAGCATGTTTTCCACACGTGATTATGGTCCTCGAAGCCAGAATACTGGGAGATAGGTTTTGGCAATAACAGCGATTTTCTGACGAAGGAAGGCTCTGATTTGAATTCTGCTTGCGGCATTCGATCCCTCTCGTCATTTTACGTCGAAATAGCACGGTTTCCACACGCGATTACGGTCCTGAAGGCCAGAATACTGGAAGATAGGTTTTGGCTCTAACAGCGGTTTTCTGACGAAGGAAGGCTCTGATTTGAATTCTGCTTGCGGCATTCGATCCCTCTCGTCATTTTACGTCGGAATAGCACGGTTTCCGCACGGGATTACGGTCTTCGAAGCCAGAATACTGGGAGATAAGTTTTGGCTATAACAACGATTTTCGGACGAAGGAAGGCTCTGATTTGAATTCTCCTTACGACATTCGATTCCTCTCGTCATTTTACGTCGGAATAGCGCGTTTTCCACTACCCATTACGATCCTGGGAGCCAGACTACTGCAAGATAGGTTTTGGCTATAACAGCGATTTTCGGACGAAGGTAGGCACTGATTTGAATTCTGCTTGCGGCATTCGATCCCTCTCGTCATTTTACGTCGGAATAGCACGGTTTCCGCACGCGATTACCGTCCTGGAGGCCAGAATACTGGGAGATAGGTTTTGGCAATAACAGCGATTTTCTGACGAAGGAAGGCTCTGATTTGACTTCTGCTTGCGGCATTCGATCCCTCTCGTCATTTTACGGCGGAATAGCATGTTTTCCACACGTGATTATGGTCCTCGAAGCCAGAATACTGGGAGATAGGTTTTGGCAATAACAGCGATTTTCTGACGAAGGAAGGCTCTGATTTGAATTCTGCTTGCGGCATTCGATCCCTCTCGTCATTTTACGTCGAAATAGCACGGTTTCCGCACGGGATTCCGGTCCTGAAGGCCAGAATACTGGAAGATAAGTTTTGGCTATAACAACGATTTTCGGACGAAGGAAGGCTCTGATTTGAATTTTGCTTGCGGCATTCGATCCCTCTCGTCATTTTACGTCGGAATAGCACGGTTTCCGCACGGGATTACGGTCTTCGAAGCCAGAATACTGGGAGATAAGTTTTGGCTATAACAACGATTTTCGGACGAAGGAAGGCTCTGATTTGAATTCTCCTTACGACATTCGATTCCTCTCGTCATTTTACGTCGGAATAGCGCGTTTTCCACTACCCATTACGATCCTGGGAGCCAGACTACTGCAAGATAGGTTTTGGCTATAACAGCGATTTTCGGACGAAGGTAGGCACTGATTTGAATTCTGCTTGCGGCATTCGATCCCTCTCGTCATTTTACGTCGGAATAGCACGGTTTCCGCACGCGATTACCGTCCTGGAGGCCAGAATACTGGGAGATAGGTTTTGGCAATAACAGCGATTTTCTGACGAAGGAAGGCTCTGATTTGACTTCTGCTTGCGGCATTCGATCCCTCTCGTCATTTTACGGCGGAATAGCATGTTTTCCACACGTGATTATGGTCCTCGAAGCCAGAATACTGGGAGATAGGTTTTGGCAATAACAGCGATTTTCTGACGAAGGAAGGCTCTGATTTGAATTCTGCTTGCGGCATTCGATCCCTCTCGACATTTTACGTCGAAATAGCACGGTTTCCACACGCGATTACGGTCCTGAAGGCCAGAATACTGGAAGATAGGTTTTGGCTCTAACAGCGGTTTTCTGACGAAGGAAGGCTCTGATTTGAATTCTGCTTGCGGCATTCGATCCCTCTCGTCATTTTACGTCGGAATAGCACGGTTTCCGCACGGGATTACGGTCTTCGAAGCCAGAATACTGGGAGATAGGTTTTGGCTATAACAACGATTTTCGGACGAAGGAAGGCTCTGATTTGAATTCTCCTTACGACATTCGATTCCTCTCGTCATTTTACGTCGGAATAGCGCGTTTTCCACTACCCATTACGATCCTAGGAGCCAGACTACTGCAAGATAGGTTTTGGCTATAACAGCGATTTTCGGACGAAGGTAGGCACTGATTTGAATTCTGCTTGCGGCATTCGATCCCTCTCGTCATTTTACGTCGGAATAGCACGGTTTCCGCACGCGATTACCGTCCTGGAGGCCAGAATACTGGGAGATAGGTTTTGGCAATAACAGCGATTTTCTGACGAAGGAAGGCTCTGATTTGACTTCTGCTTGCGGCATTCGATCCCTCTCGTCATTTTACGGCGGAATAGCATGTTTTCCACACGTGATTATGGTCCTCGAAGCCAGAATACTGGGAGATAGGTTTTGGCAATAACAGCGATTTTCTGACGAAGGAAGGCTCTGATTTGAATTCTGCTTGCGGCATTCGATCCCTCTCGTCATTTTACGTCGAAATAGCACGGTTTCCACACGCGATTACGGTCCTGAAGGCCAGAATACTGGAAGATAGGTTTTGGCTCTAACAGCGGTTTTCTGACGAAGGAAGGCTCTGATTTGAATTCTGCTTGCGGCATTCGATCCCTCTCGTCATTTTACGTCGGAATAGCACGGTTTCCGCACGGGATTACGGTCTTCGAAGCCAGAATACTGGGAGATAAGTTTTGGCTATAACAACGATTTTCGGACGAAGGAAGGCTCTGATTTGAATTCTCCTTACGACATTCGATTCCTCTCGTCATTTTACGTCGGAATAGCGCGTTTTCCACTACCCATTACGATCCTGGGAGCCAGACTACTGCAAGATAGGTTTTGGCTATAACAGCGATTTTCGGACGAAGGTAGGCACTGATTTGAATTCTGCTTGCGGCATTCGATCCCTCTCGTCATTTTACGTCGGAATAGCACGGTTTCCGCACGCGATTACCGTCCTGGAGGCCAGAATACTGGGAGATAGGTTTTGGCAATAACAGCGATTTTCTGACGAAGGAAGGCTCTGATTTGACTTCTGCTTGCGGCATTCGATCCCTCTCGTCATTTTACGGCGGAATAGCATGTTTTCCACACGTGATTATGGTCCTCGAAGCCAGAATACTGGGAGATAGGTTTTGGCAATAACAGCGATTTTCTGACGAAGGAAGGCTCTGATTTGAATTCTGCTTGCGGCATTCGATCCCTCTCGTCATTTTACGTCGAAATAGCACGGTTTCCGCACGGGATTCCGGTCCTGAAGGCCAGAATACTGGAAGATAAGTTTTGGCTATAACAACGATTTTCGGACGAAGGAAGGCTCTGATTTGAATTTTGCTTGCGGCATTCGATCCCTCTCGTCATTTTACGTCGGAATAGCACGGTTTCCGCACGGGATTACGGTCTTCGAAGCCAGAATACTGGGAGATAAGTTTTGGCTATAACAACGATTTTCGGACGAAGGAAGGCTCTGATTTGAATTCTCCTTACGACATTCGATTCCTCTCGTCATTTTACGTCGGAATAGCGCGTTTTCCACTACCCATTACGATCCTGGGAGCCAGACTACTGCAAGATAGGTTTTGGCTATAACAGCGATTTTCGGACGAAGGTAGGCACTGATTTGAATTCTGCTTGCGGCATTCGATCCCTCTCGTCATTTTACGTCGGAATAGCACGGTTTCCGCACGCGATTACCGTCCTGGAGGCCAGAATACTGGGAGATAGGTTTTGGCAATAACAGCGATTTTCTGACGAAGGAAGGCTCTGATTTGACTTCTGCTTGCGGCATTCGATCCCTCTCGTCATTTTACGGCGGAATAGCACGTTTTCCACACGTGATTATGGTCCTCGAAGCCAGAATACTGGGAGATAGGTTTTGGCAATAACAGCGATTTTCTGACGAAGGAAGGCTCTGATTTGAATTCTGCTTGCGGCATTCGATCCCTCTCGACATTTTACGTCGAAATAGCACGGTTTCCACACGCGATTACGGTCCTGAAGGCCAGAATACTGGAAGATAGGTTTTGGCTCTAACAGCGGTTTTCTGACGAAGGAAGGCTCTGATTTGAATTCTGCTTGCGGCATTCGATCCCTCTCGTCATTTTACGTCGGAATAGCACGGTTTCCGCACGGGATTACGGTCTTCGAAGCCAGAATACTGGGAGATAAGTTTTGGCTATAACAACGATTTTCGGACGAAGGAAGGCTCTGATTTGAATTCTCCTTACGACATTCGATTCCTCTCGTCATTTTACGTCGGAATAGCGCGTTTTCCACTACCCATTACGATCCTAGGAGCCAGACTACTGCAAGATAGGTTTTGGCTATAACAGCGATTTTCGGACGAAGGTAGGCACTGATTTGAATTCTGCTTGCGGCATTCGATCCCTCTCGTCATTTTACGTCGGAATAGCACGGTTTCCGCACGCGATTACCGTCCTGGAGGCCAGAATACTGGGAGATAGGTTTTGGCAATAACAGCGATTTTCTGACGAAGGAAGGCTCTGATTTGACTTCTGCTTGCGGCATTCGATCCCTCTCGTCATTTTACGGCGGAATAGCATGTTTTCCACACGTGATTATGGTCCTCGAAGCCAGAATACTGGGAGATAGGTTTTGGCAATAACAGCGATTTTCTGACGAAGGAAGGCTCTGATTTGAATTCTGCTTGCGGCATTCGATCCCTCTCGTCATTTTACGTCGAAATAGCACGGTTTCCACACGCGATTACGGTCCTGAAGGCCAGAATACTGGAAGATAGGTTTTGGCTCTAACAGCGGTTTTCTGACGAAGGAAGGCTCTGATTTGAATTCTGCTTGCGGCATTCGATCCCTCTCGTCATTTTACGTCGGAATAGCACGGTTTCCGCACGGGATTACGGTCTTCGAAACCAGAATACTGGGAGATAAGTTTTGGCTATAACAACGATTTTCGGACGAAGGAAGGCTCTGATTTGAATTCTCCTTACGACATTCGATTCCTCTCGTCATTTTACGTCGGAATAGCACGTTTTCCACTACCCATTACGATCCTGGGAGCCAGACTACTGCAAGATAGGTTTTGGATATAACAGCGATTTTCGGACGAAGGTAGGCACTGATTTGAATTCTGCTTGCGGCATTCGATCCCTCTCGTCATTTTACGTCGGAATAGCACGGTTTCCGCACGCGATTACCGTCCTGGAGGCCAGAATACTGGGAGATAGGTTTTGGCAATAACAGCGATTTTCTGACGAAGGAAGGCTCTGATTTGACTTCTGCTTGCGGCATTCGATCCCTCTCGTCATTTTACGGCGGAATAGCATGTTTTCCACACGTGATTATGGTCCTCGAAGCCAGAATACTGGGAGGTAGGTTTTGGCAATAACAGCGATTTTCTGACGAAGGAAGGCTCTGATTTGAATTCTGCTTGCGGCATTCGATCCCTCTCGTCATTTTACGTCGAAATAGCACGGTTTCCACACGCGATTACGGTCCTGAAGGCCAGAATACTGGAAGATAGGTTTTGGCTCTAACAGCGGTTTTCTGACGAAGGAAGGCTCTGATTTGAATTCTGCTTGCGGCATTCGATCCCTCTCGTCATTTTACGTCGGAATAGCACGGTTTCCGCACGGGATTACGGTCTTCGAAGCCAGAATACTGGGAGATAAGTTTTGGCTATAACAACGATTTTCGGACGAAGGAAGGCTCTGATTTGAATTCTCCTTACGACATTCGATTCCTCTCGTCATTTTACGTCGGAATAGCGCGTTTTCCACTACCCATTACGATCCTGGGAGCCAGACTACTGCAAAATAGGTTTTGGCTATAACAGCGATTTTCGGACGAAGGTAGGCACTGATTTGAATTCTGCTTGCGGCATTCGATCCCTCTCGACATTTTACGTCGGAATAGCACGGTTTCCGCACGCGATTACCGTCCTGGAGGCCAGAATACTGGGAGATAGGTTTTGGCAATAACAGCGATTTTCTGACGAAGGAAGGCTCTGATTTGACTTCTGCTTGCGGCATTCGATCCCTCTCGTCATTTTACGGCGGAATAGCATGTTTTCCACACGTGATTATGGTCCTCGAAGCCAGAATACTGGGAGATAGGTTTTGGCAATAACAGCGATTTTCTGACGAAGGAAGGCTCTGATTTGAATTCTGCTTGCGGCATTCGATCCCTCTCGTCATTTTACGTCGGAATAGCACGGTTTCCACACGCGATTACGGTCCTGAAGGCCAGAATACTGGAAGATAGGTTTTGGCTCTAACAGCGATTTTCTGACGAAGGAAGGCTCTGATTTGAATTCTGCTTGCGTCATTCGATCCCTATCGTCATTTTACGTCGGAATAGCACGGTTTCCGCACGGGATTCCGGTCTTCGAAGCCAGAATACTGGGAGATAAGTTTTGGCTATAACAACGATTTTCGGACGAAGGAAGGCTCTGATTTGAATTCTGCTTGCGGCATTCGATCCCTCTCGTCATTTTACGTCGGAATAGCACGGTTTCCGCACGGGATTACGGTCTTCGAAGCCAGAATACTGGGAGATAAGTTTTGGCTATAACAACGATTTTCGGACGAAGGAAGGCTCTGATTTGAATTCTCCTTACGACATTCGATTCCTCTCGTCATTTTACGTCGGAATAGCGCGTTTTCCACTACCCATTACGATCCTGGGAGCCAGACTACTGCAAGATAGGTTTTGGCTATAACAGCGATTTTCGGACGAAGGTAGGCACTGATTTGAATTCTGCTTGCGGCATTCGATCCCTCTCGTCATTTTACGTCGGAATAGCACGGTTTCCGCACGCGATTACCGTCCTGGAGGCCAGAATACTGGGAGATAGGTTTTGGCAATAACAGCGATTTTCTGACGAAGGAAGGCTCTGATTTGACTTCTGCTTGCGGCATTCGATCCCTCTCGTCATTTTACGGCGGAATAGCATGTTTTCCACACGTGATTATGGTCCTCGAAGCCAGAATACTGGGAGATAGGTTTTGGCAATAACAGCGATTTTCTGACGAAGGAAGGCTCTGATTTGAATTCTGCTTGCGGCATTCGATCCCTCTCGACATTTTACGTCGAAATAGCACGGTTTCCGCACGCGATTACCGTCCTGGAGGCCAGAATACTGGGAGATAGGTTTTGGCAATAACAGCGATTTTCTGACGAAGGAAGGCTCTGATTTGACTTCTGCTTGCGGCATTCGATCCCTCTCGTCATTTTACGGCGGAATAGCATGTTTTCCACACGTGATTATGGTCCTCGAAGCCAGAATACTGGGAGATAGGTTTTGGCAATAACAGCGATTTTCTGACGAAGGAAGGCTCTGATTTGAATTCTGCTTGCGGCATTCGATCCCTCTCGTCATTTTACGTCGAAATAGCACGGTTTCCACACGCGATTACGGTCCTGAAGGCCAGAATACTGGAAGATAGGTTTTGGCTGTAACAGCGGTTTTCTGACGAAGGAAGGCTCTGATTTGAATTCTGCTTGCGGCATTCGATCCCTCTCGTCATTTTACGTCGGAATAGCACGGTTTCCGCACGGGATTACGGTCTTCGAAGCCAGAATACTGGGAGATAAGTTTTGGCTATAACAACGATTTTCGGACGAAGGAAGGCTCTGATTTGAATTCTCCTTACGACATTCGATTCCTCTCGTCATTTTACGTTGGATTAGCGCGTTTTCCACTACCCATTACGATCCTGGGAGCCAGACTACTGCAAGATAGGTTTTGGCTATAACAGCGATTTTCGGACGAAGGTAGGCACTGATTTGACTTCTGCTTGCGGCATTCGATCCCTCTCGTCATTTTACGTCGGAATAGCACGGTTTCCACACGCGATTACGGTCCTCGAAGCCAGAATACTGGGAGATAGGTTTTGGCAATAACAGCGATTTTCTGACGAAGGAAGGCTCTGATTTGAATTCTGCTTGCGGCATTCGATCCCTCTCGTCATTTTACGTCGGAATAGCACGGTTTCCACACGCGATTACGGTCCTCGAAGCCAGAATACTGGGAGATAGGTTTTGGCAATAACAGCGATTTTCTGACGAAGGAAGGCTCTGATTTGAATTCTCCTAACGACATTCGATTCCTCTCGTCATTTTACGTTGGAATAGCGCGTTTTCCACTACCCATTACGATCCTGGGAGCCAGAATACTGGGAGATAGGTTTTGGCAATAACAGCGATTTTCTGACGAAGGAAGGCTCTGATTTGAATTCTGCTTGCGGCATTCGATCCCTCTCGTCATTTTACGTCGGAATAGCACGGTTTCCACACGCGATTACGGTCCTGAAGGCCAGAATACTGGAAGATAGGTTTTGGCTCTAACAGCGATTTTCTGACGAAGGAAGGCTCTGATTTGAATTCTGCTTGCGTCATTCGATCCCTATCGTCATTTTACGTCGGAATAGCACGGTTTCCGCACGGGATTCCGGTCTTCGAAGCCAGAATACTGGGAGATAAGTTTTGGCTATAACAACGATTTTCGGACGAAGGAAGGCTCTGATTTGAATTTTGCTTGCGGCATTCGATCCCTCTCGTCATTTTACGTCGGAATAGCACGGTTTCCGCACGGGATTACGGTCTTCGAAGCCAGAATACTGGGAGATAAGTTTTGGCTATAACAACGATTTTCGGACGAAGGAAGGCTCTGATTTGAATTCTCCTTACGACATTCGATTCCTCTCGTCATTTTACGTCGGAATAGCGCGTTTTCCACTACCCATTACGATCCTGGGAGCCAGACTACTGCAAGATAGGTTTTGGCTATAACAGCGATTTTCGGACGAAGGTAGGCACTGATTTGAATTCTGCTTGCGGCATTCGATCCCTCTCGTCATTTTACGTCGGAATAGCACGGTTTCCGCACGCGATTACCGTCCTGGAGGCCAGAATACTGGGAGATAGGTTTTGGCAATAACAGCGATTTTCTGACGAAGGAAGGCTCTGATTTGACTTCTGCTTGCGGCATTCGATCCCTCTCGTCATTTTACGGCGGAATAGCATGTTTTCCACACGTGATTATGGTCCTCGAAGCCAGAATACTGGGAGATAGGTTTTGGCAATAACAGCGATTTTCTGACGAAGGAAGGCTCTGATTTGAATTCTGCTTGCGGCATTCGATCCCTCTCGACATTTTACGTCGAAATAGCACGGTTTCCGCACGCGATTACCGTCCTGGAGGCCAGAATACTGGGAGATAGGTTTTGGCAATAACAGCGATTTTCTGACGAAGGAAGGCTCTGATTTGAATTCTGCTTGCGGCATTCGATCCCTCTCGTCATTTTACGTCGAAATAGCACGGTTTCCACACGCGATTACGGTCCTGAAGGCCAGAATACTGGAAGATAGGTTTTGGCTCTAACAGCGGTTTTCTGACGAAGGAAGGCTCTGATTTGAATTCTGCTTGCGGCATTCGATCCCTCTCGTCATTTTACGTCGGAATAGCACGGTTTCCGCACGGGATTACGGTCTTCGAAGCCAGAATACTGGGAGATAAGTTTTGGCTATAACAACGATTTTCGGACGAAGGAAGGCTCTGATTTGAATTCTCCTTACGACATTCGATTCCTCTCGTCATTTTACGTTGGATTAGCGCGTTTTCCACTACCCATTACGATCCTGGGAGCCAGACTACTGCAAGATAGGTTTTGGCTATAACAGCGATTTTCGGACGAAGGTAGGCACTGATTTGACTTCTGCTTGCGGCATTCGATCCCTCTCGTCATTTTACGTCGGAATAGCACGGTTTCCACACGCGATTACGGTCCTCGAAGCCAGAATACTGGGAGATAGGTTTTGGCAATAACAGCGATTTTCTGACGAAGGAAGGCTCTGATTTGAATTCTGCTTGCGGCATTCGATCCCTCTCGTCATTTTACGTCGGAATAGCACGGTTTCCACACGCGATTACGGTCCTCGAAGCCAGAATACTGGGAGATAGGTTTTGGCAATAACAGCGATTTTCTGACGAAGGAAGGCTCTGATTTGAATTCTCCTTACGACATTCGATTCCTCTCGTCATTTTACGTTGGAATAGCGCGTTTTCCACTACCCATTACGATCCTGGGAGCCAGAATACTGGGAGATAGGTTTTGGCAATAACAGCGATTTTCTGACGAAGGAAGGCTCTGATTTGAATTCTGCTTGCGGCATTCGATCCCTCTCGTCATTTTACGTCGGAATAGCACGGTTTCCACACGCGATTACGGTCCTGAAGGCCAGAATACTGGAAGATAGGTTTTGGCTCTAACAGCGATTTTCTGACGAAGGAAGGCTCTGATTTGAATTCTGCTTGCGTCATTCGATCCCTATCGTCATTTTACGTCGGAATAGCACGGTTTCCGCACGGGATTCCGGTCTTCGAAGCCAGAATACTGGGAGATAAGTTTTGGCTATAACAACGATTTTCGGACGAAGGAAGGCTCTGATTTGAATTTTGCTTGCGGCATTCGATCCCTCTCGTCATTTTACGTCGGAATAGCACGGTTTCCGCACGGGATTACGGTCTTCGAAGCCAGAATACTGGGAGATAAGTTTTGGCTATAACAACGATTTTCGGACGAAGGAAGGCTCTGATTTGAATTCTCCTTACGACATTCGATTCCTCTCGTCATTTTACGTCGGAATAGCGCGTTTTCCACTACCCATTACGATCCTGGGAGCCAGACTACTGCAAGATAGGTTTTGGCTATAACAGCGATTTTCGGACGAAGGTAGGCACTGATTTGAATTCTGCTTGCGGCATTCGATCCCTCTCGTCATTTTACGTCGGAATAGCACGGTTTCCGCACGCGATTACCGTCCTGGAGGCCAGAATACTGGGAGATAGGTTTTGGCAATAACAGCGATTTTCTGACGAAGGAAGGCTCTGATTTGACTTCTGCTTGCGGCATTCGATCCCTCTCGTCATTTTACGGCGGAATAGCATGTTTTCCACACGTGATTATGGTCCTCGAAGCCAGAATACTGGGAGATAGGTTTTGGCAATAACAGCGATTTTCTGACGAAGGAAGGCTCTGATTTGAATTCTGCTTGCGGCATTCGATCCCTCTCGACATTTTACGTCGAAATAGCACGGTTTCCGCACGCGATTACCGTCCTGGAGGCCAGAATACTGGGAGATAGGTTTTGGCAATAACAGCGATTTTCTGACGAAGGAAGGCTCTGATTTGAATTCTGCTTGCGGCATTCGATCCCTCTCGTCATTTTACGTCGAAATAGCACGGTTTCCACACGCGATTACGGTCCTGAAGGCCAGAATACTGGAAGATAGGTTTTGGCTCTAACAGCGGTTTTCTGACGAAGGAAGGCTCTGATTTGAATTCTGCTTGCGGCATTCGATCCCTCTCGTCATTTTACGTCGGAATAGCACGGTTTCCGCACGGGATTACGGTCTTCGAAGCCAGAATACTGGGAGATAAGTTTTGGCTATAACAACGATTTTCGGACGAAGGAAGGCTCTGATTTGAATTCTCCTTACGACATTCGATTCCTCTCGTCATTTTACGTTGGATTAGCGCGTTTTCCACTACCCATTACGATCCTGGGAGCCAGACTACTGCAAGATAGGTTTTGGCTATAACAGCGATTTTCGGACGAAGGTAGGCACTGATTTGACTTCTGCTTGCGGCATTCGATCCCTCTCGTCATTTTACGTCGGAATAGCACGGTTTCCACACGCGATTACGGTCCTCGAAGCCAGAATACTGGGAGATAGGTTTTGGCAATAACAGCGATTTTCTGACGAAGGAAGGCTCTGATTTGAATTCTGCTTGCGGCATTCGATCCCTCTCGTCATTTTACGTCGGAATAGCACGGTTTCCACACGCGATTACGGTCCTCGAAGCCAGAATACTGGGAGATAGGTTTTGGCAATAACAGCGATTTTCTGACGAAGGAAGGCTCTGATTTGAATTCTCCTTACGACATTCGATTCCTCTCGTCATTTTACGTTGGAATAGCGCGTTTTCCACTACCCATTACGATCCTGGGAGCCAGACTACTGCAAGATAGGTTTTAGCTATAACAGCGATTTTCGGACGAAGGTAGGCACTGATTTGAATTCTGCTTGCGGCATTCGATCCCTCTCGACATTTTACGTCGGAATAGCACGGTTTCCGCACGCGATTACCGTCCTGAAGGCCAGAATACTGCAAGATAGGTTTTGGCTCTAATAGCGATTTTCTGACGAAGGAAGGCTCTGATTTGACTTCTGCTTGCGGCATTCGATCCCTCTCGTCATTTTACGTCGGAATAGCACGGTTTCCACACGCGATTACGGTCCTCGAAGCCAGAATACTGGGAGATAGGTTTTGGCTCTAATAGCGATTTTCTGACGAAGGAAGGCTCTGATTTGACTTCTGCTTGCGGCATTCGATCCCTCTCGTCATTTTACGTCGGAATAGCACGGTTTCCACACGCGATTACGGTCCTCGAAGCCAGAATACTGGGAGATAGGTTTTGGCAATAACAGCGATTTTCTGACGAAGGAAGGCTCTGATTTGAATTCTGCTTGCGGCATTCGATCCCTCTCGTCATTTTACGTCGGAATAGCACGGTTTCCGCACGGGATTACGGTCTTCGAAGCCAGAATACTGGGAGATAAGTTTTGGCTATAACAACGATTTTCGGACGAAGGAAGGCTCTGATTTGAATTCTCCTTACGACATTCGATTCCTCTCGTCATTTTACGTTGGATTAGCGCGTTTTCCACTACCCATTACGATCCTGGGAGCCAGACTACTGCAAGATAGGTTTTGGCTATAACAGCGATTTTCGGACGAAGGTAGGCACTGATATGACTTCTGCTTGCGGTATTCGATCCCTCTCGTCATTTTACGTCGGAATAGCACGGTTTCCGCACCCGATTACGGTCCTGGAGGCCAGAATACTGGGAGATAGGTTTTGGCTCTAATAGCGATTTTCTGACGAAGGAAGGCTCTGATTTGAATTCTGCTTGCGGCATTCGATCCCTCTCGTCATTTTACGTCGGAATAGCACGGTTTCCACACGCGATTACGGTCCTCGAAGCCAGAATACTGGGAGATAGGTTTTGGCTCTAATAGCGATTTTCTGACGAAGGAAGGCTCTGATTTGACTTCTGCTTGCGGCATTCGATCCCTCTCGTCATTTTACGTCGGAATAGCACGGTTTCCACACGCGATTACGGTCCTCGAAGCCAGAATACTGGGAGATAGGTTTTGGCTCTAATAGCGATTTTCTGACGAAGGAAGGCTCTGATTTGACTTCTGCTTGCGGCATTCGATCCCTCTCGACATTTTACGTCGGAATAGCACGGTTTCCGCACGGGATTACGGTCTTCGAAGCCAGAATACTGGGAGATAGGTTTTGGCTATAACAGCGATTTTCTGACGAAGGACGGCTCTGATTTGAATTCTGCTTGCGGCATTCGATCCCGCTCGTCATTTTACGTCGGAATAGCACGGTTTCCGAACCCGATTACGGTCCTGGAGGCCAGAATACTGGGAGATAGGTTTTGGCAATAACAGCGATTTTCTGACGAAGGAAGGCTCTGATTTGAATTCTGCTTGCGGCATTCGATCCCTCTCGTCATTTTACGTCGGAATAGCACGGTTTCCGCACGGGATTACGGTCTTCGAAGCCAGAATACTGGGAGATAGGTTTTGGCTATAACAACGATTTTCGGACGAAGGAAGGCTCTGATTTGAATTCTCCTTACGACATTCGATTCCTCTCGTCATTTTACGTCGGAATAGCACGGTTTCCGCACCCGATTACGGTCCTGGAGGCCAGAATACTGGGAGATAGGTTTTGGCTCTAACAGCGATTTTCAGACGAAGGAAGGCTCTAATTTGACTTCTGCTTGCGGCATTCGATCCCTCTCGTCATTTTACGTCGGAATAGCACGGTTTCCGCACCCGATTACGGTCCTGGAGGCCAGAATACTGGGAGATAGGTTTTGGCTCTAATAGCGATTTTCTGACGAAGGAAGGCTCTGATTTGAATTCTGCTTGCGGCATTCGATCCCTCTCGTCATTTTACGTCGGAATTGCACGGTTTCCGCACGGGATTACGGTCTTCGAAGCCAGAATACTGGGAGATAAGTTTTGGCTATAACAACGATTTTCGGACGAAGGAAGGCTCTGATTTGAATTCTCCTTACGACATTCGATTCCTCTCGTCATTTTACGTTGGAATAGCGCGTTTTCCACTACCCATTACGATCCTGGGAGCCAGACTACTGCAAGATAGGTTTTGGCTATAACAGCGATTTTCGGACGAAGGTAGGCACTGATTTGAATTCTGCTTGCGGCATTCGATCCCTCTCGTCATTTTACGTCGAAATAGCACGGTTTCCACACGCGATTACGGTCCTGAAGGCCAGAATACTGGAAGATAGGTTTTGGCTCTAACAGCGATTTTCTGACGAAGGAAGGCTCTGATTTGAATTCTGCTTGCGGCATTCGATTCCCCTCGTCATTTTACGTCGGAATAGCACGGTTTCCACACGCGATTACGGTCCTCGAAGCCAGAATACTGGGAGATAGGTTTTGGCAATAACAGCGATTTTCTGACGAAGGAAGGCTCTGATTTGAATTCTGCTTGCGGCATTCGATCCCTCTCGTCATTTTACGTCGGAATAGCACGGTTTCCGCACGGGATTACGGTCTTCGAAGCCAGAATACTGGGAGATAAGTTTTGGCTATAACAACGATTTTCGGACGAAGGAAGGCTCTGATTTGAATTCTCCTTACGACATTCGATTCCTCTCGTCATTTTACGTTGGAATAGCGCGTTTTCCACTACCCATTACGATCCTGGGAGCCAGACTACTGCAAGATAGGTTTTGGCTATAACAGCGATTTTCGGACGAAGGTAGGCACTGATTTGAATTCTGCTTGCGGCATTCGATCCCTCTCGTCATTTTACGTCGGAATAGCACGGTTTCCACACGCGATTACGGTCCTCGAAGCCAGAATACTGGGAGATAGGTTTTGGCAATAACAGCGATTTTCTGACGAAGGAAGGCTCTGATTTGAATTCTGCTTGCGGCATTCGATCCCTCTCGTCATTTTACGTCGGAATAGCACGGTTTCCACACGCGATTACGGTCCTCGAAGCCAGAATACTGGGAGATAGGTTTTGGCAATAACAGCGATTTTCTGACGAAGGAAGGCTCTGATTTGAATTCTCCTTACGACATTCGATTCCTCTCGTCATTTTACGTTGGAATAGCGCGTTTTCCACTACCCATTACGATCCTGGGAGCCAGACTACTGCAAGATAGGTTTTAGCTATAACAGCGATTTTCGGACGAAGGTAGGCACTGATTTGAATTCTGCTTGCGGCATTCGATCCCTCTCGACATTTTACGTCGGAATAGCACGGTTTCCGCACGCGATTACCGTCCTGGAGGCCAGAATACTGCAAGATAGGTTTTGGCTCTAATAGCGATTTTCTGACGAAGGAAGGCTCTGATTTGACTTCTGCTTGCGGCATTCGATCCCTCTCGTCATTTTACGTCGGAATAGCACGGTTTCCACACGCGATTACGGTCCTCGAAGCCAGAATACTGGGAGATAGGTTTTGGCTCTAATAGCGATTTTCTGACGAAGGAAGGCTCTGATTTGACTTCTGCTTGCGGCATTCGATCCCTCTCGTCATTTTACGTCGGAATAGCACGGTTTCCACACGCGATTACGGTCCTCGAAGCCAGAATACTGGGAGATAGGTTTTGGCAATAACAGCGATTTTCTGACGAAGGAAGGCTCTGATTTGAATTCTGCTTGCGGCATTCGATCCCTCTCGTCATTTTACGTCGGAATAGCACGGTTTCCGCACGGGATTACGGTCTTCGAAGCCAGAATACTGGGAGATAAGTTTTGGCTATAACAACGATTTTCGGACGAAGGAAGGCTCTGATTTGAATTCTCCTTACGACATTCGATTCCTCTCGTCATTTTACGTTGGATTAGCGCGTTTTCCACTACCCATTACGATCCTGGGAGCCAGACTACTGCAAGATAGGTTTTGGCTATAACAGCGATTTTCGGACGAAGGTAGGCACTGATATGACTTCTGCTTGCGGTATTCGATCCCTCTCGTCATTTTACGTCGGAATAGCACGGTTTCCGCACCCGATTACGGTCCTGGAGGCCAGAATACTGGGAGATAGGTTTTGGCTCTAATAGCGATTTTCTGACGAAGGAAGGCTCTGATTTGAATTCTGCTTGCGGCATTCGATCCCTCTCGTCATTTTACGTCGGAATAGCACGGTTTCCGCACGGGATTACGGTCTTCGAAGCCAGAATACTGGGAGATAGGTTTTGGCTATAACAGCGATTTTCTGACGAAGGACGGCTCTGATTTGAATTTTGCTTGCGGCATTCGATCCCGCTCGTCATTTTACGTCGGAATAGCACGGTTTCCGAACCCGATTACGGTCCTGGAGGCCAGAATACTGGGAGATAGGTTTTGGCAATAACAGCGATTTTCTGACGAAGGAAGGCTCTGATTTGAATTCTGCTTGCGGCATTCGATCCCTCTCGTCATTTTACGTCGGAATAGCACGGTTTCCGCACGGGATTACGGTCTTCGAAGCCAGAATACTGGGAGATAGGTTTTGGCTATAACAACGATTTTCGGACGAAGGAAGGCTCTGATTTGAATTCTCCTTACGACATTCGATTCCTCTCGTCATTTTACGTCGGAATAGCACGGTTTCCGCACCCGATTACGGTCCTGGAGGCCAGAATACTGGGAGATAGGTTTTGGCTCTAACAGCGATTTTCAGACGAAGGAAGGCTCTAATTTGACTTCTGCTTGCGGCATTCGATCCCTCTCGTCATTTTACGTCGGAATAGCACGGTTTCCGCACCCGATTACGGTCCTGGAGGCCAGAATACTGGGAGATAGGTTTTGGCTCTAATAGCGATTTTCTGACGAAGGAAGGCTCTGATTTGAATTCTGCTTGCGGCATTCGATCCCTCTCGTCATTTTACGTCGGAATAGCACGGTTTCCGCACGGGATTACGGTCTTCGAAGCCAGAATACTGGGAGATAAGTTTTGGCTATAACAACGATTTTCGGACGAAGGAAGGCTCTGATTTGAATTCTCCTTACGACATTCGATTCCTCTCGTCATTTTACGTTGGATTAGCGCGTTTTCCACTACCCATTACGATCCTGGGAGCCAGACTACTGCAAGATAGGTTTTGGCTATAACAGCGATTTTCGGACGAAGGTAGGCACTGATTTGAATTCTGCTTGCGGCATTCGATCCCTCTCGTCATTTTACGTCGAAATAGCACGGTTTCCACACGCGATTACGGTCCTGAAGGCCAGAATACTGGAAGATAGGTTTTGGCTCTAACAGCGATTTTCTGACGAAGGAAGGCTCTGATTTGAATTCTGCTTGCGGCATTCGATTCCCCTCGTCATTTTACGTCGGAATAGCACGGTTTCCACACGCGATTACGGTCCTCGAAGCCAGAATACTGGGAGATAGGTTTTGGCAATAACAGCGATTTTCTGACGAAGGAAGGCTCTGATTTGAATTCTGCTTGCGGCATTCGATCCCTCTCGTCATTTTACGTCGGAATAGCACGGTTTCCGCACGGGATTACGGTCTTCGAAGCCAGAATACTGGGAGATAAGTTTTGGCTATAACAACGATTTTCGGACGAAGGAAGGCTCTGATTTGAATTCTCCTTACGACATTCGATTCCTCTCGTCATTTTACGTTGGATTAGCGCGTTTTCCACTACCCATTACGATCCTGGGAGCCAGACTACTGCAAGATAGGTTTTGGCTATAACAGCGATTTTCGGACGAAGGTAGGCACTGATTTGAATTCTGCTTGCGGCATTCGATCCCTCTCGTCATTTTACGTCGGAATTGCACGGTTTCCGCACGCGATTACCGTCCTGGAGGCCAGAATACTGCAAGATAGGTTTTGGCTCTAATAGCGATTTTCTGACGAAGGAAGGCTCTGATTTGACTTCTGCTTGCGGCATTCGATCCCTCTCGTCATTTTACGTCGGAATAGCACGGTTTCCACACGCGATTACGGTCCTGGAGGCCAGAATACTGGGAGATAGGTTTTGGCAATAACAGTGATTTTCGGACGAAGGAAGGCTCTGATTTGAATTCTGCTTGCGGCATTCGATCCTTCTCGTCATTTTACGTCGGAATAGCGCGGTTTCCACTACCCATTACGATGCTGGGAGCCAGACTACTGCAAGATAGGTTTTGGCTATAACAGCGATTTTCGGACGAAGGTAGGCACTGATTTGAATTCTGCTTGCGGCATTCGATCCCTCTCGTCAATTTACGTCGGAATAGCACGGTTTCCGCACGCGATTACCGTCCTGGAGGCCAGAATACTGGGAGATAGGTTTTGGCTCTAACAGCGATTTTCAGACGAAGGAAGGCTCTAACTTGACTTCTGCTTGCGGTATTCGATCCCTCTCGTCATTTTACGTCGGAATAGCACGGTTTCCGCACCCGATTACGGTCCTGGAGGCCAGAATACTGGGAGATAAGTTTTGGCTATAACAACGATTTTCGGACGAAGGAAGGCTCTGATTTGAATTCTCCTTACGACATTCGATTCCTCTCGTCATTTTACGTTGGATTAGCGCGTTTTCTACTACCCATTACGATCCTGGGAGCCAGATTACTGCAAGATATGTTTTGGCTATAACAGCGATTTTCGGACGAAGGTAGGCACTGATTTGAATTCTGCTTGCGGCATTCGATCCCTCTCGTCATTTTACGTCGGAATAGCACGGTTTCCGCACGCGATTACCGTCCTGGAGGCCAGAATACTGCAAGATAGGTTTTGGCTCTAATAGCGATTTTCTGACGAAGGAAGGCTCTGATTTGACTTCTGCTTGCGGCATTCGATCCCTCTCGTCATTTTACGTCGGAATAGCACGGTTTCCACACGCGATTACGGTCCTGGAGGCCAGAATACTGGGAGATAGGTTTTGGCAATAACAGTGATTTTCGGACGAAGGAAGGCTCTGATTTGAATTCTGCTTGCGGCATTCGATCCTTCTCGTCATTTTACGTCGGAATAGCGCGGTTTCCACTACCCATTACGATCCTGGGAGCCAGACTACTGCAAGATAGGTTTTGGCTATAACAGCGATTTTCGGACGAAGGTAGGCACTGATTTGAATTCTGCTTGCGGCATTCGATCCCTCTCGTCATTTTACGTCGAAATAGCACGGTTTCCACACGCGATTACGGTCCTGAAGGCCAGAATACTGGAAGATAGGTTTTGGCTCTAACAGCGATTTTCTGACGAAGGAAGGCTCTGATTTGAATTCTGCTTGCGGCATTCGATTCCCCTCGTCATTTTACATCGGAATAGCACGGTTTCCACACGCGATTACGGTCCTCGAAGCCAGAATACTGGGAGATAGGTTTTGGCAATAACAGCGATTTTCTGACGAAGGAAGGCTCTGATTTGAATTCTGCTTGCGGCATTCGATCCCTCTCGTCATTTTACGTCGGAATAGCACGGTTTCCGCACGGGATTACGGTCTTCGAAGCCAGAATACTGGGAGATAAGTTTTGGCTATAACAACGATTTTCGGACGAAGGAAGGCTCTGATTTGAATTCTCCTTACGACATTCGATTCCTCTCGTCATTTTACGTTGGATTAGCGCGTTTTCCACTACCCATTACGATCCTGGGAGCCAGACTACTGCAAGATAGGTTTTGGCTATAACAGCGATTTTCGGACGAAGGTAGGCACTGATTTGAATTCTGCTTGCGGCATTCGATCCCTCTCGTCATTTTACGTCGGAATAGCACGGTTTCCACACGCGATTATGGTCCTCGAAGCCAGAATACTGGGAGATAGGTTTTGGCTCTAACAGCGATTTTCAGACGAAGGAAGGCTCTAATTTGACTTCTGCTTGCGGCATTCGATCCCTCTCGTCATTTTACGTCGGAATAGCACGGTTTCCACACGCGATTACGGTCTTCGAAGCCAGAATACTGGGAGATAAGTTTTGGCTATAACAACGATTTTCGGACGAAGGAAGGCTCTGATTTGAATTCTCCTTACGACATTCGATTCCTCTCGTCATTTTACGTCGGAATAGCGCGTTTTCCACTACCCATTACGATCCTGGGAGCCAGACTACTGCAAGATAGGTTTTGGCTATAACAGCGATTTTCGGACGAAGGTAGGCACTGATTTGAATTCTGCTTGCGGCATTCGATCCCTCTCGTCATTTTACGTCGGAATAGCACGGTTTCCGCACGCGATTACCGTCTTGGAGGCCAGAATACTGGGAGATAGGTTTTGGCAATAACAGCGATTTTCTGACGAAGGAAGGCTCTGATTTGACTTCCGCTTGCGGCATTCGATCCCTCTCGTCATTTTACGGCGGAATAGCATGTTTTCCACACGTGATTATGGTCCTCGAAGCCAGAATACTGGGAGATAGGTTTTGGCAATAACAGCGATTTTCTGACGAAGGAAGGCTCTGATTTGACTTCTGCTTGCGGCATTCGATCCCTCTCGTCATTTTACGGCGGAATAGCATGTTTTCCACACGTGATTATGGTCCTCGAAGCCAGAATACTGGGAGATAGGTTTTGGCAATAACAGCGATTTTCTGACAAAGGAAGGCTCTGATTTGAATTCTGCTTGCGGCATTCGATTCCTGTCGTCATTTTACGTTGGATTAGCGCGTTTTCCACTACCCATTACGATCCTGGGAGCCAGACTACTGCAAGATAGGTTTTGGCTATAACAGCGATTTTCGGACGAAGGTAGGCACTGATTTGAATTCTGCTTGCGGCATTCGATCCCTCTCGTCATTTTACGTCGGAATAGCACGGTTTCCGCACGCGATTACCGTCTTGGGGGCCAGAATACTGGAAGATAGGTTTTGGCTCTAACAGCGATTTTCTGACGAAGGAAGGCTCTGATTTGAATTCTGCTTGCGGCATTCGATTCCCCTCGTCATTTTACGTCGGATTAGCACGGTTTCCACACGCGATTACGGTCCTCGAAGCCAGAATACTGGGAGATAGGTTTTGGCAATAACTGCGATTTTCTGACGAAGGAAGGCTCTGATTTGAATTCTGCTTGCGGCATTCGATCCCTCTCGTCATTTTACGTCGGAATAGCACGGTTTCCGCACGGGATTACGGTCTTCGAAGCCAGAATTCTGGGAGATAAGTTTTGGCTATAACAACGATTTTCGGACGAAGGAAGGCTCTGATTTGAATTCTCCTTACGACATTCGATTCCTGTCGTCATTTTACGTTGGATTAGCGCGTTTTCCACTACCCATTACGATCCTGGGAGCCAGATTACTGCAAGATAGGTTTTGGCTATAACAGCGATTTTCGGACGAAGGTAGGCACTGATTTGAATTCTGCTTGCGGCATTCGATCCCTCTTGTCATTTTACGTCGGAATAGCACGGTTTCCACACGCGATTACGGTCCTGGAGGCCAGAATACTGGGAGATAGGTTTTGGCAATAACAGTGATTTTCGGACGAAGGAAGGCTCTGATTTGAATTCTGCTTGCGGCATTCGATCCTTCTCGTCATTTTACGTCGGAATAGCGCGGTTTCCACTACCCATTACGATGCTGGGAGCCAGACTACTGCAAGATAGGTTTTGGCTATAACAGCGATTTTCGGACGAAGGTAGGCACTGATTTGAATTCTGCTTGCGGCATTCGATCCCTCTCGTCAATTTACGTCGGAATAGCACGGTTTCCGCACGCGATTACCGTCCTGGAGGCCAGAATACTGGGAGATAGGTTTTGGCTCTAACAGCGATTTTCAGACGAAGGAAGGCTCTAACTTGACTTCTGCTTGCGGTATTCGATCCCTCTCGTCATTTTACGTCGGAATAGCACGGTTTCCGCACCCGATTACGGTCCTGGAGGCCAGAATACTGGGAGATAAGTTTTGGCTATAACAACGATTTTCGGACGAAGGAAGGCTCTGATTTGAATTCTCCTTACGACATTCGATTCCTCTCGTCATTTTACGTTGGATTAGCGCGTTTTCTACTACCCATTACGATCCTGGGAGCCAGATTACTGCAAGATATGTTTTGGCTCTAACAGCGATTTTCGGACGAAGGTAGGCACTGATTTGAATTCTGCTTGCGGCATTCGATCCCTCTCGTCATTTTACGTCGGAATAGCACGGTTTCCGCACGCGATTACCGTCCTGGAGGCCAGAATACTGCAAGATAGGTTTTGGCTCTAATAGCGATTTTCTGACGAAGGAAGGCTCTGATTTGACTTCTGCTTGCGGCATTCGATCCCTCTCGTCATTTTACGTCGGAATAGCACGGTTTCCACACGCGATTACGGTCCTGGAGGCCAGAATACTGGGAGATAGGTTTTGGCAATAACAGTGATTTTCGGACGAAGGAAGGCTCTGATTTGAATTCTGCTTGCGGCATTCGATCCTTCTCGTCATTTTACGTCGGAATAGCGCGGTTTCCACTACCCATTACGATCCTGGGAGCCAGACTACTGCAAGATAGGTTTTGGCTATAACAGCGATTTTCGGACGAAGGTAGGCACTGATTTGAATTCTGCTTGCGGCATTCGATCCCTCTCGTCATTTTACGTCGAAATAGCACGGTTTCCACACGCGATTACGGTCCTGAAGGCCAGAATACTGGAAGATAGGTTTTGGCTCTAACAGCGATTTTCTGACGAAGGAAGGCTCTGATTTGAATTCTGCTTGCGGCATTCGATTCCCCTCGTCATTTTACATCGGAATAGCACGGTTTCCACACGCGATTACGGTCCTCGAAGCCAGAATACTGGGAGATAGGTTTTGGCAATAACAGCGATTTTCTGACGAAGGAAGGCTCTGATTTGAATTCTGCTTGCGGCATTCGATCCCTCTCGTCATTTTACGTCGGAATAGCACGGTTTCCGCACGGGATTACGGTCTTCGAAGCCAGAATACTGGGAGATAAGTTTTGGCTATAACAACGATTTTCGGACGAAGGAAGGCTCTGATTTGAATTCTCCTTACGACATTCGATTCCTCTCGTCATTTTACGTTGGATTAGCGCGTTTTCCACTACCCATTACGATCCTGGGAGCCAGACTACTGCAAGATAGGTTTTGGCTATAACAGCGATTTTCGGACGAAGGTAGGCACTGATTTGAATTCTGCTTGCGGCATTCGATCCCTCTCGTCATTTTACGTCGGAATAGCACGGTTTCCGCACGCGATTACCGTCTTGGGGGCCAGAATACTGGAAGATAGGTTTTGGCTCTAACAGCGATTTTCTGACGAAGGAAGGCTCTGATTTGAATTCTGCTTGCGGCATTCGATTCCCCTCGTCATTTTACGTCGGATTAGCACGGTTTCCACACGCGATTACGGTCCTCGAAGCCAGAATACTGGGAGATAGGTTTTGGCAATAACTGCGATTTTCTGACGAAGGAAGGCTCTGATTTGAATTCTGCTTGCGGCATTCGATCCCTCTCGTCATTTTACGTCGGAATAGCACGGTTTCCGCACGGGATTACGGTCTTCGAAGCCAGAATTCTGGGAGATAAGTTTTGGCTATAACAACGATTTTCGGACGAAGGAAGGCTCTGATTTGAATTCTCCTTACGACATTCGATTCCTGTCGTCATTTTACGTTGGATTAGCGCGTTTTCCACTACCCATTACGATCCTGGGAGCCAGAATACTGCAAGATAGGTTTTGGCTATAACAGCGATTTTCGGACGAAGGTAGGCACTGATTTGAATTCTGCTTGCGGCATTCGATCCCTCTTGTCATTTTACGTCGGAATAGCACGGTTTCCACACGCGATTACGGTCCTGGAGGCCAGAATACTGGGAGATAGGTTTTGGCAATAACAGTGATTTTCGGACGAAGGAAGGCTCTGATTTGAATTCTGCTTGCGGCATTCGATCCTTCTCGTCATTTTACGTCGGAATAGCGCGGTTTCCACTACCCATTACGATGCTGGGAGCCAGACTACTGCAAGATAGGTTTTGGCTATAACAGCGATTTTCGGACGAAGGTAGGCACTGATTTGAATTCTGCTTGCGGCATTCGATCCCTCTCGTCAATTTACGTCGGAATAGCACGGTTTCCGCACGCGATTACCGTCCTGGAGGCCAGAATACTGGGAGATAGGTTTTGGCTCTAACAGCGATTTTCAGACGAAGGAAGGCTCTAACTTGACTTCTGCTTGCGGTATTCGATCCCTCTCGTCATTTTACGTCGGAATAGCACGGTTTCCGCACCCGATTACGGTCCTGGAGGCCAGAATACTGGGAGATAAGTTTTGGCTATAACAACGATTTTCGGACGAAGGAAGGCTCTGATTTGAATTCTCCTTACGACATTCGATTCCTCTCGTCATTTTACGTTGGATTAGCGCGTTTTCTACTACCCATTACGATCCTGGGAGCCAGATTACTGCAAGATATGTTTTGGCTCTAACAGCGATTTTCGGACGAAGGTAGGCACTGATTTGAATTCTGCTTGCGGCATTCGATCCCTCTCGTCATTTTACGTCGGAATAGCACGGTTTCCGCACGCGATTACCGTCCTGGAGGCCAGAATACTGCAAGATAGGTTTTGGCTCTAATAGCGATTTTCTGACGAAGGAAGGCTCTGATTTGACTTCTGCTTGCGGCATTCGATCCCTCTCGTCATTTTACGTCGGAATAGCACGGTTTCCACACGCGATTACGGTCCTGGAGGCCAGAATACTGGGAGATAGGTTTTGGCAATAACAGTGATTTTCGGACGAAGGAAGGCTCTGATTTGAATTCTGCTTGCGGCATTCGATCCTTCTCGTCATTTTACGTCGGAATAGCGCGGTTTCCACTACCCATTACGATCCTGGGAGCCAGACTACTGCAAGATAGGTTTTGGCTATAACAGCGATTTTCGGACGAAGGTAGGCACTGATTTGAATTCTGCTTGCGGCATTCGATCCCTCTCGTCATTTTACGTCGAAATAGCACGGTTTCCACACGCGATTACGGTCCTGAAGGCCAGAATACTGGAAGATAGGTTTTGGCTCTAACAGCGATTTTCTGACGAAGGAAGGCTCTGATTTGAATTCTGCTTGCGGCATTCGATTCCCCTCGTCATTTTACATCGGAATAGCACGGTTTCCACACGCGATTACGGTCCTCGAAGCCAGAATACTGGGAGATAGGTTTTGGCAATAACAGCGATTTTCTGACGAAGGAAGGCTCTGATTTGAATTCTGCTTGCGGCATTCGATCCCTCTCGTCATTTTACGTCGGAATAGCACGGTTTCCGCACGGGATTACGGTCTTCGAAGCCAGAATACTGGGAGATAAGTTTTGGCTATAACAACGATTTTCGGACGAAGGAAGGCTCTGATTTGAATTCTCCTTACGACATTCGATTCCTCTCGTCATTTTACGTTGGATTAGCGCGTTTTCCACTACCCATTACGATCCTGGGAGCCAGACTACTGCAAGATAGGTTTTGGCTATAACAGCGATTTTCGGACGAAGGTAGGCACTGATTTGAATTCTGCTTGCGGCATTCGATCCCTCTCGTCATTTTACGTCGGAATAGCACGGTTTCCGCACGCGATTATGGTCCTCGAAGCCAGAATACTGGGAGATAGGTTTTGGCTCTAACAGCGATTTTCAGACGAAGGAAGGCTCTAATTTGACTTCTGCTTGCGGCATTCGATCCCTCTCGTCATTTTACGTCGGAATAGCACGGTTTCCACACGCGATTACGGTCTTCGAAGCCAGAATACTGGGAGATAAGTTTTGGCTATAACAACGATTTTCGGACGAAGGAAGGCTCTGATTTGAATTCTCCTTACGACATTCGATTCCTCTCGTCATTTTACGTCGGAATAGCGCGTTTTCCACTACCCATTACGATCCTGGGAGCCAGACTACTGCAAGATAGGTTTTGGCTATAACAGCGATTTTCGGACGAAGGTAGGCACTGATTTGAATTCTGCTTGCGGCATTCGATCCCTCTCGTCATTTTACGTCGGAATAGCACGGTTTCCGCACGCGATTACCGTCTTGGAGGCCAGAATACTGGGAGATAGGTTTTGGCAATAACAGCGATTTTCTGACGAAGGAAGGCTCTGATTTGACTTCCGCTTGCGGCATTCGATCCCTCTCGTCATTTTACGGCGGAATAGCATGTTTTCCACACGTGATTATGGTCCTCGAAGCCAGAATACTGGGAGATAGGTTTTGGCAATAACAGCGATTTTCTGACGAAGGAAGGCTCTGATTTGACTTCTGCTTGCGGCATTCGATCCCTCTCGTCATTTTACGGCGGAATAGCATGTTTTCCACACGTGATTATGGTCCTCGAAGCCAGAATACTGGGAGATAGGTTTTGGCAATAACAGCGATTTTCTGACAAAGGAAGGCTCTGATTTGAATTCTGCTTGCGGCATTCGATTCCTGTCGTCATTTTACGTTGGATTAGCGCGTTTTCCACTACCCATTACGATCCTGGGAGCCAGACTACTGCAAGATAGGTTTTGGCTATAACAGCGATTTTCGGACGAAGGTAGGCACTGATTTGAATTCTGCTTGCGGCATTCGATCCCTCTCGTCATTTTACGTCGGAATAGCACGGTTTCCGCACGCGATTACCGTCTTGGGGGCCAGAATACTGGAAGATAGGTTTTGGCTCTAACAGCGATTTTCTGACGAAGGAAGGCTCTGATTTGAATTCTGCTTGCGGCATTCGATTCCCCTCGTCATTTTACGTCGGATTAGCACGGTTTCCACACGCGATTACGGTCCTCGAAGCCAGAATACTGGGAGATAGGTTTTGGCAATAACTGCGATTTTCTGACGAAGGAAGGCTCTGATTTGAATTCTGCTTGCGGCATTCGATCCCTCTCGTCATTTTACGTCGGAATAGCACGGTTTCCGCACGGGATTACGGTCTTCGAAGCCAGAATTCTGGGAGATAAGTTTTGGCTATAACAACGATTTTCGGACGAAGGAAGGCTCTGATTTGAATTCTCCTTACGACATTCGATTCCTGTCGTCATTTTACGTTGGATTAGCGCGTTTTCCACTACCCATTACGATCCTGGGAGCCAGACTACTGCAAGATAGGTTTTGGCTATAACAGCGATTTTCGGACGAAGGTAGGCACTGATTTGAATTCTGCTTGCGGCATTCGATCCCTCTTGTCATTTTACGTCGGAATAGCACGGTTTCCACACGCGATTACGGTCCTGGAGGCCAGAATACTGGGAGATAGGTTTTGGCAATAACAGTGATTTTCGGACGAAGGAAGGCTCTGATTTGAATTCTGCTTGCGGCATTCGATCCTTCTCGTCATTTTACGTCGGAATAGCGCGGTTTCCACTACCCATTACGATCCTGGGAGTCAGACTACTGCAAGATAGGTTTTGGCTATAACAGCGATTTTCTGACGAAGGTAGGCACTGATTTGAATTCTGCTTGCGGCATTCGATCCCTCTCGTCAATTTACGTCGCAATAGCACGGTTTCCGCACGCGATTACCGTCCTGGAGGCCAGAATACTGGGAGATCGGTTTTGGCAATAACAGCGATTTTCAGACGAAGGAAGGCTCTGATTTGAATTCTGCTTGCGGCATTCGATCCCGCTCGTCATTTTACGGCGGAATAGCATGTTTTCCACACGTGATTATGGTCCTTGAAGCCAGAATACTGGGAGATAGGTTTTGGCTCTAACAGCGATTTTCAGACGAAGGAAGGCTCTAACTTGACTTCTGCTTGCGGTATTCGATCCCTCTCGTCATTTTACGTCGGAATAGCACGGTTTCCGCACCCGATTACGGTCCTGGAGGCCAGAATACTGGGAGATAGGTTTTGGCTCTAATAGCGATTTTCTGACGAAGGAAGGCTCTGATTTGAATTCTGCTTGCGGCATTCGATCCCTCTCGTCATTTTACGTCGGAATAGCACGGTTTCCGCACGGGATTACGGTCTTCGAAGCCAGAATACTGGGAGATAAGTTTTGGCTATAACAGCGATTTTCTGACGAAGGAAGGCTCTGATTTGACTTCTGCTTGCGGCATTCGATCCCTCTCGTCATTTTACGTTGGATTAGCGCGTTTTCCACTACCCATTACGATCCTGGGAGCCAGACTACTGCAAGATAGGTTTTGGCTATAACAGCGATTTTCTGACGAAAGAAGGCTCTGATTTGAATTCTGCTTGCGGCATTCGATCCCTCTCGTCATTTTACGTCGAAATAGCACGGTTTCCACACGCGATTACGGTCCTGAAGGCCAGAATACTGGAAGATAGGTTTTGGCTCTAACAGCGATTTTCTGACGAAGGAAGGCTCTGATTTGACTTCTGCTTGCGGCATTCGATCCCCCTCGTCATTTTACGTCGGAATAGCACGGTTTCCACACGCGATTACGGTCCTGGAGGCCAGAATACTGGGAGATAGGTTTTGGCAATAACAGCGATTTTCTGACGAAGGAAGGCTCTGATTTGAATTCTGCTTGCGGCATTCGATCCCTCTCGTCATTTTACGGCGGAATAGCATGTTTTCCACACGTGATTATGGTCCTCGAAGCCAGAATACTGGGAGATAGGTTTTGGCAATAACAGCGATTTTCTGACGACGGAAGGCTCTGATTTGAATTCTGCTTGCGGCATTCGATCCCTCTCGTCATTTTACGTCGAAATAGCACGGTTTCCACACGCGATTACGGTCCTGAAGGCCAGAATACTGGAAGATAGGTTTTGGCTCTAACAGCGGTTTTCTGACGAAGGAAGGCTCTGATTTGAATTCTGCTTGCGGCATTCGATCCCTCTCGTCATTTTACGTCGGAATAGCACGGTTTCCGCACGGGATTACGGTCTTCGAAGCCAGAATACTGGGAGATAAGTTTTGGCTATAACAACGATTTTCGGACGAAGGAAGGCTCTGATTTGAATTCTCCTTACGACATTCGATTCCTCTCGTCATTTCACGTCGGAATAGCGCGTTTTCCACTACCCATTACGATCCTGGGAGCCAGACTACTGCAAGATAGGTTTTGGCTATAACAGCGATTTTCGGACGAAGGTAGGCACTGATTTGAATTCTGCTTGCGGCATTCGATCCCTCTCGTCATTTTACGTCGGAATAGCACGGTTTCCGCACGCGATTACCGTCCTGGAGGCCAGAATACTGCAAGATAGGTTTTGGCTCTAATAGCGATTTTCTGACGAAGGAAGGCTCTGATTTGACTTCTGCTTGCGGCATTCGATCCCTCTCGTCATTTTACGTCGGAATAGCACGGTTTCCACACGCGATTACGGTCCTCGAAGCCAGAATACTGGGAGATAGGTTTTGGCAATAACAGCGATTTTCTGACGAAGGAAGGCTCTGATTTGAATTCTGCTTGCGGCATTCGATCCCTCTCGTCATTTTACGTCGGAATAGCACGGTTTCCGCACGGGATTACGGTCTTCGAAGCCAGAATACTGGGAGATAAGTTTTGGCTATAACAACGATTTTCGGACGAAGGAAGGCTCTGATTTGAATTCTCCTTACGACATTCGATTCCTCTCGTCATTTTACGTTGGATTAGCGCGTTTTCCACTACCCATTACGATTCTGGGAGCCAGACTACTGCAAGATAGGTTTTGGCTATAACAGCGATTTTCTGACGAAAGAAGGCTCTGATTTGAATTCTGCTTGCGGCATTCGATCCCTCTCGTCATTTTACGTCGAAATAGCACGGTTTCCACACGCGATTACGGTCCTGAAGGCCAGAATACTGGAAGATAGGTTTTGGCTCTAACAGCGATTTTCTGACGAAGGAAGGCTCTGATTTGACTTCTGCTTGCGGCATTCGATCCCCCTCGTCATTTTACGTCGGAATAGCACGGTTTCCACACGCGATTACGGTCCTGGAGGCCAGAATACTGGGAGATAGGTTTTGGCAATAACAGCGATTTTCTGACGAAGGAAGGCTCTGATTTGAATTCTGCTTGCGGCATTCGATCCCTCTCGTCATTTTACGGCGGAATAGCATGTTTTCCACACGTGATTATGGTCCTCGAAGCCAGAATACTGGGAGATAGGTTTTGGCAATAACAGCGATTTTCTGACGACGGAAGGCTCTGATTTGAATTCTGCTTGCGGCATTCGATCCCTCTCGTTATTTTACGTCGAAATAGCACGGTTTCCACACGCGATTACGGTCCTGAAGGCCAGAATACTGGAAGATAGGTTTTGGCTCTAACAGCGGTTTTCTGACGAAGGAAGGCTCTGATTTGAATTCTGCTTGCGGCATTCGATCCCTCTCGTCATTTTACGTCGGAATAGCACGGTTTCCGAACGGGATTACGGTCTTCGAAGCCAGAATACTGGGAGATAAGTTTTGGCTATAACAACGATTTTCGGACGAAGGAAGGCTCTGATTTGAATTCTCCTTACGACATTCGATTCCTCTCGTCATTTTACGTTGGATTAGCGCGTTTTCCACTACCCATTACGATTCTGGGAGCCAGACTACTGCAAGATAGGTTTTGGCTATAACAGCGATTTTCTGACGAAAGAAGGCTCTGATTTGAATTCTGCTTGCGGCATTCGATCCCTCTCGTCATTTTACGTCGAAATAGCACGGTTTCCACACGCGATTACGGTCCTGAAGGCCAGAATACTGGAAGATAGGTTTTGGCTCTAACAGCGATTTTCTGACGAAGGAAGGCTCTGATTTGACTTCTGCTTGCGGCATTCGATCCCCCTCGTCATTTTACGTCGGAATAGCACGGTTTCCACACGCGATTACGGTCCTGGAGGCCAGAATACTGGGAGATAGGTTTTGGCAATAACAGCGATTTTCTGACGAAGGAAGGCTCTGATTTGAATTCTGCTTGCGGCATTCGATCCCTCTCGTCATTTTACGGCGGAATAGCATGTTTTCCACACGTGATTATGGTCCTCGAAGCCAGAATACTGGGAGATAGGTTTTGGCAATAACAGCGATTTTCTGACGAAGGAAGGCTCTGATTTGAATTCTGCTTGCGGCATTCGATCCCTCTCGTCATTTTACGTCGAAATAGCACGGTTTCCACACGCGATTACGGTCCTGAAGGCCAGAATACTGAAAGTTAGGTTTTGGCTCTAACAGCGGTTTTCTGACGAAGGAAGGCTCTGATTTGAATTCTGCTTGCGGCATTCGATCCCTCTCGTCATTTTACGTCGGAATAGCACGGTTTCCGCACGGGATTACGGTCTTCGAAGCCAGAATACTGGGAGATAAGTTTTGGCTATAACAACGATTTTCGGACGAAGGTAGGCTCTGATTTGAATTCTCCTTACGACATTCGATTCCTCTCGTCATTTTACGTCAGAATAGCGCGTTTTCCACTACCCATTACGATCCTGGGAGCCAGACTACTGCAAGATAGGTTTTGGCTATAACAGCGATTTTCGGACGAAGGTAGGCACTGATTTGAATTCTGCTTGCGGCATTCGATCCCTCTCGTCATTTTACGTCGGAATAGCACGGTTTCCACACGCGATTACGGTCCTGGAGGCCAGAATACTGGGAGATAGGTTTTGGCAATAACAGCGATTTTCTGACGAAGGAAGGCTCTGATTTGAATTCTGCTTGCGGCATTCGATCCCTCTCGTCATTTTACGGCGGAATAGCATGTTTTCCACACGTGATTATGGTCCTCGAAGCCAGAATACTGGGAGATAGGTTTTGGCAATAACAGCGATTTTCTGACGACGGAAGGCTCTGATTTGAATTCTGCTTGCGGCATTCGATCCCTCTCGTTATTTTACGTCGAAATAGCACGGTTTCCACACGCGATTACGGTCCTGAAGGCCAGAATACTGGAAGATAGGTTTTGGCTCTAACAGCGGTTTTCTGACGAAGGAAGGCTCTGATTTGAATTCTGCTTGCGGCATTCGATCCCTCTCGTCATTTTACGTCGGAATAGCACGGTTTCCGCACGGGATTACGGTCTTCGAAGCCAGAATACTGGGAAATAAGTTTTGGCTATAACAACGATTTTCGGACGAAGGAAGGCTCTGATTTGAATTCTCCTTACGACATTCGATTCCTCTCGTCATTTCACGTCGGAATAGCGCGTTTTCCACTACCCATTACGATCCTGGGAGCCAGACTACTGCAAGATAGGTTTTGGCTATAACAGCGATTTTCGGACGAAGGTAGGCACTGATTTGAATTCTGCTTGCGGCATTCGATCCCTCTCGTCATTTTACGTCGGAATAGCACGGTTTCCGCACGCGATTACCGTCCTGGAGGCCAGAATACTGCAAGATAGGTTTTGGCTCTAATAGCGATTTTCTGACGAAGGAAGGCTCTGATTTGACTTCTGCTTGCGGCATTCGATCCCTCTCGTCATTTTACGTCGGAATACCACGGTTTCCACACGCGATTACGGTCCTCGAAGCCAGAATACTGGGAGATAGGTTTTGGCAATAACAGCGATTTTCTGACGAAGGAAGGCTCTGATTTGAATTCTGCTTACGGCATTCGATCCCTCTCGTCATTTTACGTCGGAATAGCACGGTTTCCGCACGGGATTACGGTCTTCGAAGCCAGAATACTGGGAGATAAGTTTTGGCTATAACAACGATTTTCGGACGAAGGAAGGCTCTGATTTGAATTCTCCTTACGACATTCGATTCCTCTCGTCATTTTACGTTGGATTAGCGCGTTTTCCACTACCCATTACGATTCTGGGAGCCAGACTACTGCAAGATAGGTTTTGGCTATAACAGCGATTTTCTGACGAAAGAAGGCTCTGATTTGAATTCTGCTTGCGGCATTCGATCCCTCTCGTCATTTTACGTCGAAATAGCACGGTTTCCACACGCGATTACGGTCCTGAAGGCCAGAATACTGGAAGATAGGTTTTGGCTCTAACAGCGATTTTCTGACGAAGGAAGGCTCTGATTTGACTTCTGCTTGCGGCATTCGATCCCCCTCGTCATTTTACGTCGGAATAGCACGGTTTCCACACGCGATTACGGTCCTGGAGGCCAGAATACTGGGAGATAGGTTTTGGCAATAACAGCGATTTTCTGACGAAGGAAGGCTCTGATTTGAATTCTGCTTGCGGCATTCGATCCCTCTCGTCATTTTACGGCGGAATAGCATGTTTTCCACACGTGATTATGGTCCTCGAAGCCAGAATACTGGGAGATAGGTTTTGGCAATAACAGCGATTTTCTGACGATGGAAGGCTCTGATTTGAATTCTGCTTGCGGCATTCGATCCCTCTCGTCATTTTACGTCGAAATAGCACGGTTTCCACACGCGATTACGGTCCTGAAGGCCAGAATACTGGAAGATAGGTTTTGGCTCTAACAGCGGTTTTCTGACGAAGGAAGGCTCTGATTTGAATTCTGCTTGCGGCATTCGATCCCTCTCGTCATTTTACGTCGGAATAGCACGGTTTCCGCACGGGATTACGGTCTTCGAAGCCAGAATACTGGGAGATAAGTTTTGGCTATAACAACGATTTTCGGACGAAGGAAGGCTCTGATTTGAATTCTCCTTACGACATTCGATTCCTCTCGTCATTTCACGTCGGAATAGCGCGTTTTCCACTACCCATTACGATCCTGGGAGCCAGACTACTGCAAGATAGGTTTTGGCTATAACAGCGATTTTCGGACGAAGGTAGGCACTGATTTGAATTCTGCTTGCGGCATTCGATCCCTCTCGTCATTTTACGTCGGAATAGCACGGTTTCCACACGCGATTACGGTCCTCGAAGCCAGAATACTGGGAGATAGGTTTTGGCAATAACAGCGATTTTCTGACGAAGGAAGGCTCTGATTTGAATTCTGCTTGCGGCATTCGATCCCTCTCGTCATTTTACGTCGGAATAGCACGGTTTCCACACGCGATTACGGTCCTGGAGGCCAGAATACTGGGAGATAGGTTTTGGCAATAACAGTGATTTTCGGACGAAGGAAGGCTCTGATTTGAATTCTGCTTGCGGCATTCGATCCCTCTCGTCATTTTACGTCGGAATAGCACGGTTTCCGCACGCGATTACCGTCCTGGAGGCCAGAATACTGCAAGATAGGTTTTGGCAATAACAGTGATTTTCGGACGAAGGAAGGCTCTGATTTGAATTCTGCTTGCGGCATTCGATCCTTCTCGTCATTTTACGTCGGAATAGCGCGGTTTCCACTACCCATTACGATCCTGGGAGCCAGACTACTGCAAGATAGGTTTTGGCTATAACAGCGATTTTCGGACGAAGGTAGGCACTGATTTGAATTCTGCTTGCGGCATTCGATCCCTCTCGTCATTTTACGTCGGAATAGCACGGTTTCCACACGCGATTACGGTCCTCGAAGCCAGAATACTGGGAGATAGGTTTTGGCAATAACAGCGATTTTCTGACGAAGGAAGGCTCTGATTTGAATTCTGCTTGCGGCATTCGATCCCTCTCGTCATTTTACGTCGGAATAGCACGGTTTCCGCACGGGATTACGGTCTTCGAAGCCAGAATACTGGGAGATAAGTTTTGGCTATAACAACGATTTTCGGACGAAGGAAGGCTCTGATTTGAATTCTCCTTACGACATTCGATTCCTCTCGTCATTTTACGTTGGATTAGCGCGTTTTCCACTACCCATTACGATCCTGGGAGCCAGACTACTGCAAGATAGGTTTTGGCTATAACAGCGATTTTCGGACGAAGGTAGGCACTGATTTGAATTCTGCTTGCGGCATTCGATCCCTCTCGTCATTTTACGTCGGAATAGCACGGTTTCCGCACGCGATTACCGTCCTGGAGGCCAGAATACTGCAAGATAGGTTTTGGCTCTAATAGCGATTTTCTGACGAAGGAAGGCTCTGATTTGACTTCTGCTTGCGGCATTCGATCCCTCTCGTCATTTTACGTCGGAATAGCACGGTTTCCGCACGGGATTACGGTCTTCGAAGCCAGAATACTGGGAGATAAGTTTTGGCTATAACAACGATTTTCGGACGAAGGAAGGCTCTGATTTGAATTCTCCTTACGACATTCGATTCCTCTCGTCATTTTACGTTGGATTAGCGCGTTTTCCACTACCCATTACGATCCTGGGAGCCAGACTACTGCAAGATAGGTTTTGGCTATAACAGCGATTTTCGGACGAAGGTAGGCACTGATTTGAATTCTGCTTGCGGCATTCGATCCCTCTCGTCATTTTACGTCGGAATAGCACGGTTTCCGCACGCGATTACCGTCCTGGAGGCCAGAATACTGCAAGATAGGTTTTGGCTCTAATAGCGATTTTCTGACGAAGGAAGGCTCTGATTTGACTTCTGCTTGCGGCATTCGATCCCTCTCGTCATTTTACGTCGGAATAGCACGGTTTCCACACGCGATTACGGTCCTGGAGGCCAGAATACTGGGAGATAGGTTTTGGCAATAACAGTGATTTTCGGACGAAGGAAGGCTCTGATTTGAATTCTGCTTGCGGCATTCGATCCTTCTCGTCATTTTACGTCGGAATAGCGCGGTTTCCACTACCCATTACGATCCTGGGAGCCAGATTACTGCAAGATAGGTTTTGGCTATAACAGCGATTTTCGGACGAAGGTAGGCACTGATTTGACTTCTGCTTGCGGCATTCGATCCCTCTCGTCATTTTACGTCGGAATAGCACGGTTTCCACACGCGATTACGGTCCTGGAGGCCAGAATACTGGGAGATAGGTTTTGGCAATAACAGTGATTTTCGGACGAAGGAAGGCTCTGATTTGAATTCTGCTTGCGGCATTCGATCCTTCTCGTCATTTTACGTCGGAATAGCGCGGTTTCCACTACCCATTACGATCCTGGGAGCCAGACTACTGCAAGATAGGTTTTGGCTATAACAGCGATTTTCGGACGAAGGTAGGCACTGATTTGAATTCTGCTTGCGGCATTCGATCCCTCTCGTCATTTTACGTCGGAATAGCACGGTTTCCGCACGCGATTACCGTCCTGGAGGCCAGAATACTGGGAGATAGGTTTTGGCAATAACAGCGATTTTCTGACGAAGGAAGGCTCTGATTTGACTTCTGCTTGCGGCATTCGATCCCTCTCGTAATTTTACGGCGGAATAGCATGTTTTCCACACGTGATTATGGTCCTCGAAGCCAGAATACTGGGAGATAGCTTTTGGCAATAACAGCGATTTTCTGACGAAGGAAGGCTCTGATTTGAATTCTGCTTGCGGCATTCGATCCCTCTCGTCATTTTACGTCGAAATAGCACGGTATCCACACGCGATTACGGTCCTGAAGGCCAGAATACTGGAAGATAGGTTTTGGCTCTAACAGCGGTTTTCTGACGAAGGAAGGCTCTGATTTGAATTCTGCTTGCGGCATTCGATCCCTCTCGTCATTTTACGTCGGAATAGCACGGTTTCCGCACGGGATTACGGTCTTCGAAGCCAGAATACTGGGAGATAAGTTTTGGCTATAACAACGATTTTCGGACGAAGGTAGGCTCTGATTTGAATTCTCCTTACGACATTCGATTCCTCTCGTCATTTTACGTCGGAATAGCGCGTTTTCCACTACCCATTACGATCCTGGGAGCCAGACTACTGCAAGATAGGTTTTGGCTATAACAGCGATTTTCGGACGAAGGTAGGCACTGATTTGAATTCTGCTTGCGGCATTCGATCCCTCTCGTCATTTTACGTCGGAATAGCACGGTTTCCGCACGCGATTACCGTCCTGGAGGCCAGAATACTGGGAGATAGGTTTTGGCAATAACAGCGATTTTCTGACGAAGGAAGGCTCTGATTTGACTTCTGCTTGCGGCATTCGATCCCTCTCGTCATTTTACGGCGGAATAGCATGTTTTCCACACGTGATTATGGTCCTCGAAGCCAGAATACTGGGAGATAGGTTTTGGCAATAACAGCGATTTTCTGACGAAAGAAGGCTCTGATTTGAATTCTGCTTGCGGCATTCGATCCCTCTCGTCATTTTACGTCGAAATAGCACGGTTTCCACACGCGATTACGGTCCTCGAAGCCAGAATACTGGGAGATAAGTTTTGGCTATAACAACGATTTTCGGACGAAGGAAGGCTCTGATTTGAATTCTCCTTACGACATTCGATTCCTCTCGTCATTTTACGTTGGATTAGCGCGTTTTCCACTACCCATTACGATCCTGGGAGCCAGACTACTGCAAGATAGGTTTTGGCTATAACAGCGATTTTCGGACGAAGGTAGGCACTGATTTGAATTCTGCTTGCGGCATTCGATCCCTCTCGTCATTTTACGTCGGAATAGCACGGTTTCCGCACGCGATTACCGTCCTGGAGGCCAGAATACTGCAAGATAGGTTTTGGCTCTAATAGCGATTTTCTGACGAAGGAAGGCTCTGATTTGACTTCTGCTTGCGGCATTCGATCCCTCTCGTCATTTTACGTCGGAATAGCACGGTTTCCGCACGGGATTACGGTCTTCGAAGCCAGAATACTGGGAGATAAGTTTTGGCTATAACAACGATTTTCGGACGAAGGAAGGCTCTGATTTGAATTCTCCTTACGACATTCGATTCCTCTCGTCATTTTACGTTGGATTAGCGCGTTTTCCACTACCCATTACGATCCTGGGAGCCAGACTACTGCAAGATAGGTTTTGGCTATAACAGCGATTTTCGGACGAAGGTAGGCACTGATTTGAATTCTGCTTGCGGCATTCGATCCCTCTCGTCATTTTACGTCGGAATAGCACGGTTTCCGCACGCGATTACCGTCCTGGAGGCCAGAATACTGCAAGATAGGTTTTGGCTCTAATAGCGATTTTCTGACGAAGGAAGGCTCTGATTTGACTTCTGCTTGCGGCATTCGATCCCTCTCGTCATTTTACGTCGGAATAGCACGGTTTCCACACGCGATTACGGTCCTGGAGGCCAGAATACTGGGAGATAGGTTTTGGCAATAACAGTGATTTTCGGACGAAGGAAGGCTCTGATTTGAATTCTGCTTGCGGCATTCGATCCTTCTCGTCATTTTACGTCGGAATAGCGCGGTTTCCACTACCCATTACGATCCTGGGAGCCAGATTACTGCAAGATAGGTTTTGGCTATAACAGCGATTTTCGGACGAAGGTAGGCACTGATTTGACTTCTGCTTGCGGCATTCGATCCCTCTCGTCATTTTACGTCGGAATAGCACGGTTTCCACACGCGATTACGGTCCTGGAGGCCAGAATACTGGGAGATAGGTTTTGGCAATAACAGTGATTTTCGGACGAAGGAAGGCTCTGATTTGAATTCTGCTTGCGGCATTCGATCCTTCTCGTCATTTTACGTCGGAATAGCGCGTTTTCCACTACCCATTACGATCCTGGGAGCCAGAATACTGCAAGATAGGTTTTGGCTATAACAGCGATTTTCGGACGAAGGTAGGCACTGATTTGAATTCTGCTTGCGGCATTCGATCCCTCTCGTCATTTTACGTCGGAATAGCACGGTTTCCGCACGCGATTACCGTCCTGGAGGCCAGAATACTGGGAGATAGGTTTTGGCAATAACAGCGATTTTCTGACGAAGGAAGGCTCTGATTTGACTTCTGCTTGCGGCATTCGATCCCTCTCGTAATTTTACGGCGGAATAGCATGTTTTCCACACGTGATTATGGTCCTCGAAGCCAGAATACTGGGAGATAGCTTTTGGCAATAACAGCGATTTTCTGACGAAGGAAGGCTCTGATTTGAATTCTGCTTGCGGCATTCGATCCCTCTCGTCATTTTACGTCGAAATAGCACGGTATCCACACGCGATTACGGTCCTGAAGGCCAGAATACTGGAAGATAGGTTTTGGCTCTAACAGCGGTTTTCTGACGAAGGAAGGCTCTGATTTGAATTCTGCTTGCGGCATTCGATCCCTCTCGTCATTTTACGTCGGAATAGCACGGTTTCCGCACGGGATTACGGTCTTCGAAGCCAGAATACTGGGAGATAAGTTTTGGCTATAACAACGATTTTCGGACGAAGGTAGGCTCTGATTTGAATTCTCCTTACGACATTGGATTCCTCTCGTCATTTTACGTCGGAATAGCGCGTTTTCCACTACCCATTACGATCCTGGGAGCCAGACTACTGCAAGATAGGTTTTGGCTATAACAGCGATTTTCGGACGAAGGTAGGCACTGATTTGAATTCTGCTTGCGGCATTCGATCCCTCTCGTCATTTTACGTCGGAATAGCACGGTTTCCGCACGCGATTACCGTCCTGGAGGCCAGAATACTGGGAGATAGGTTTTGGCAATAACAGCGATTTTCTGACGAAGGAAGGCTCTGATTTGACTTCTGCTTGCGGCATTCGATCCCTCTCGTCATTTTACGTCGGAATAGCACGGTTTCCACACGCGATTACGGTCCTGGAGGCCAGAATACTGGGAGATAGGTTTTGGCAATAACAGTGATTTTCGGACGAAGGAAGGCTCTGATTTGAATTCTGCTTGCGGCATTCGATCCTTCTCGTCATTTTACGTCGGAATAGCGCGGTTTCCACTACCCATTACGATCCTGGGAGCCAGACTACTGCAAGATAGGTTTTGGCTATAACAGCGATTTTCGGACGAAGGTAGGCACTGATTTGACTTCTGCTTGCGGCATTCGATCCCTCTCGTCATTTTACGTCGGAATAGCACGGTTTCCACACGCGATTACGGTCCTGGAGGCCAGAATACTGGGAGATAGGTTTTGGCAATAACAGTGATTTTCGGACGAAGGAAGGCTCTGATTTGAATTCTGCTTGCGGCATTCGATCCTTCTCGTCATTTTACGTCGGAATAGCGCGGTTTCCACTACCCATTACGATCCTGGGAGCCAGACTACTGCAAGATAGGTTTTGGCTATAACAGCGATTTTCGGACGAAGGTAGGCACTGATTTGAATTCTGCTTGCGGCATTCGATCCCTCTCGTCATTTTACGTCGGAATAGCACGGTTTCCGCACGCGATTACCGTCCTGGAGGCCAGAATACTGGGAGATAGGTTTTGGCAATAACAGCGATTTTCTGACGAAGGAAGGCTCTGATTTGACTTCTGCTTGCGGCATTCGATCCCTCTCGTAATTTTACGGCGGAATAGCATGTTTTCCACACGTGATTATGGTCCTCGAAGCCAGAATACTGGGAGATAGCTTTTGGCAATAACAGCGATTTTCTGACGAAGGAAGGCTCTGATTTGAATTCTGCTTGCGGCATTCGATCCCTCTCGTCATTTTACGTCGAAATAGCACGGTATCCACACGCGATTACGGTCCTGAAGGCCAGAATACTGGAAGATAGGTTTTGGCTCTAACAGCGGTTTTCTGACGAAGGAAGGCTCTGATTTGAATTCTGCTTGCGGCATTCGATCCCTCTCGTCATTTTACGTCGGAATAGCACGGTTTCCGCACGGGATTACGGTCTTCGAAGCCAGAATACTGGGAGATAAGTTTTGGCTATAACAACGATTTTCGGACGAAGGTAGGCTCTGATTTGAATTCTCCTTACGACATTCGATTCCTCTCGTCATTTTACGTCGGAATAGCGCGTTTTCCACTACCCATTACGATCCTGGGAGCCAGACTACTGCAAGATAGGTTTTGGCTATAACAGCGATTTTCGGACGAAGGTAGGCACTGATTTGAATTCTGCTTGCGGCATTCGATCCCTCTCGTCATTTTACGTCGGAATAGCACGGTTTCCGCACGCGATTACCGTCCTGGAGGCCAGAATACTGGGAGATAGGTTTTGGCAATAACAGCGATTTTCTGACGAAGGAAGGCTCTGATTTGACTTCTGCTTGCGGCATTCGATCCCTCTCGTCATTTTACGGCGGAATAGCATGTTTTCCACACGTGATTATGGTCCTCGAAGCCAGAATACTGGGAGATAGGTTTTGGCAATAACAGCGATTTTCTGACGAAAGAAGGCTCTGATTTGAATTCTGCTTGCGGCATTCGATCCCTCTCGTCATTTTACGTCGAAATAGCACGGTTTCCACACGCGATTACGGTCCTGAAGGCCAGAATACTGGGAGATAGGTTTTGGCAATAACAGCGATTTTCTGACGAAGGAAGGCTCTGATTTGAATTCTGCTTGCGGCATTCGATCCCTCTCGTCATTTTACGTCGGAATAGCACGGTTTCCACACGCGATTACGGTCCTGGAGGCCAGAATACTGGGAGATAGGTTTTGGCAATAACAGTGATTTTCGGACGAAGGAAGGCTCTGATTTGAATTCTGCTTGCGGCATTCGATCCCTCTCGTCATTTTACGTCGGAATAGCACGGTTTCCGCACGCGATTACCGTCCTGGAGGCCAGAATACTGTAAGATAGGTTTTGGCTCTAATAGCGATTTTCTGACGAAGGAAGGCTCTGATTTGACTTCTGCTTGCGGCATTCGATCCCTCTCGTCATTTTACGTCGGAATAGCACGGTTTCCACACGCGATTACGGTCCTCGAAGCCAGAATACTGGGAGATAGGTTTTGGCAATAACAGCGATTTTCTGACGAAGGAAGGCTCTGATTTGAATTCTGCTTGCGGCATTCGATCCCTCTCGTCATTTTACGTCGGAATAGCACGGTTTCCGCACGGGATTACGGTCTTCGAAGCCAGAATACTGGGAGATAAGTTTTGGCTATAACAACGATTTTCGGACGAAGGAAGGCTCTGATTTGAATTCTCCTTACGACATTCGATTCCTCTCGTCATTTTACGTTGGATTAGCGCGTTTTCCACTACCCATTACGATCCTGGGAGCCAGACTACTGCAAGATAGGTTTTGGCTATAACAGCGATTTTCGGACGAAGGTAGGCACTGATTTGAATTCTGCTTGCGGCATTCGATCCCTCTCGTCATTTTACGTCGGAATAGCACGGTTTCCACACGCGATTACGGTCCTGGAGGCCAGAATACTGGGAGATAGGTTTTGGCAATAACAGTGATTTTCGGACGAAGGAAGGCTCTGATTTGAATTCTGCTTGCGGCATTCGATCCTTCTCGTCATTTTACGTCGGAATAGCGCGGTTTCCACTACCCATTACGATCCTGGGAGCCAGACTACTGCAAGATAGGTTTTGGCTATAACAGCGATTTTCGGACGAAGGTAGGCACTGATTTGAATTCTGCTTGCGGCATTCGATCCCTCTCGTCATTTTACGTCGGAATAGCACGGTTTCCGCACGCGATTACCGTCCTGGAGGCCAGAATACTGGGAGATAGGTTTTGGCAATAACAGCGATTTTCTGACGAAGGAAGGCTCTGATTTGATTTCTGCTTGCGGCATTCGATCCCTCTCGTAATTTTACGGCGGAATAGCATGTTTTCCACACGTGATTATGGTCCTCGAAGCCAGAATACTGGGAGATAGGTTTTGGCAATAACAGCGATTTTCTGACGAAGGAAGGCTCTGATTTGAATTCTGCTTGCGGCATTCGATCCCTCTCGTCATTTTACGTCGAAATAGCACGGTATCCACACGCGATTACGGTCCTGAAGGCCAGAATACTGGAAGATAGGTTTTGGCTCTAACAGCGGTTTTCTGACGAAGGTAGGCACTGATTTGAATTCTGCTTGCGGCATTCGATCCCTCTCGTCATTTTACGTCGGAATAGCACGGTTTCCGCACGCGATTACCGTCCTGGAGGCCAGAATACTGCAAGATAGGTTTTGGCTCTAATAGCGATTTTCTGACGAAGGAAGGCTCTGATTTGACTTCTGCTTGCGGCATTCGATCCCTCTCGTCATTTTACGTCGGAATAGCACGGTTTCCACACGCGATTACGGTCCTGGAGGCCAGAATACTGGGAGATAGGTTTTGGCAATAACAGTGATTTTCGGACGAAGGAAGGCTCTGATTTGAATTCTGCTTGCGGCATTCGATCCTTCTCGTCATTTTACGTCGGAATAGCGCGGTTTCCACACGCGATTACGGTCCTGAAGGCCAGAATACTGGAAGATAGGTTTTGGCTCTAACAGCGATTTTCTGACGAAGGAAGGCTCTGATTTGACTTCTGCTTGCGGCATTCGATCCCCCTCGTCATTTTACGTCGGAATAGCACGGTTTCCACACGCGATTACGGTCCTGGAGGCCAGAATACTGGGAGATAGGTTTTGGTAATAACAGCGATTTTCTGACGAAGGAAGGCTCTGATTTGAATTCTGCTTGCGGCATTCGATCCCTCTCGTCATTTTACGGCGGAATAGCATGTTTTCCACACGTGATTATGGTCCTCGAAGCCAGAATACTGGGAGATAGGTTTTGGCAATAACAGCGATTTTCTGACGACGGAAGGCTCTGATTTGAATTCTGCTTGCGGCATTCGATCCCTCTCGTCATTTTACGTCGAAATAGCACGGTTTCCACACGCGATTACGGTCCTGAAGGCCAGAATACTGGAAGATAGGTTTTGGCTCTAACAGCGGTTTTCTGAAGAAGGAAGGCTCTGATTTGAATTCTGCTTGCGGCATTCGATCCCTCTCGTCATTTTACGTCGGAATAGCACGGTTTCCGCACGGGATTACGGTCTTCGAAGCCAGAATACTGGGAGATAAGTTTTGGCTATAACAACGATTTTCGGACGAAGGTAGGCTCTGATTTGAATTCTCCTTACGACATTCGATTCCTCTCGTCATTTTACGTCGGAATAGCGCGTTTTCCACTACCCATTACGATCCTGGGAGCCAGACTACTGCAAGATAGGTTTTGGCTATAACAGCGATTTTCGGACGAAGGTAGGCACTGATTTGAATTCTGCTTGCGGCATTCGATCCCTCTCGTCATTTTACGTCGGAATAGCACGGTTTCCGCACGCGATTACCGTCCTGGAGGCCAGAATACTGGGAGATAGGTTTTGGCAATAACAGCGATTTTCTGACGAAGGAAGGCTCTGATTTGACTTCTGCTTGCGGCATTCGATCCCTCTCGTCATTTTACGGCGGAATAGCATGTTTTCCACACGTGATTATGGTCCTCGAAGCCAGAATACTGGGAGATAGGTTTTGGCAATAACAGTGATTTTCGGACGAAGGAAGGCTCTGATTTGAATTCTGCTTGCGGCATTCGATCCTTCTCGTCATTTTACGTCGGAATAGCGCGGTTTCCACTACCCATTACGATCCTGGGAGCCAGACTACTGCAAGATAGGTTTTGGCTATAACAGCGATTTTCGGACGAAGGTAGGCACTGATTTGAATTCTGCTTGCGGCATTCGATCCCTCTCGTCATTTTACGTCGGAATAGCACGGTTTCCGCACGCGATTACCGTCCTGGAGGCCAGAATACTGGGAGATAGGTTTTGGCAATAACAGCGATTTTCTGACGAAGGAAGGCTCTGATTTGACTTCTGCTTGCGGCATTCGATCCCTCTCGTAATTTTACGGCGGAATAGCATGTTTTCCACACGTGATTATGGTCCTCGAAGCCAGAATACTGGGAGATAGGTTTTGGCAATAACAGCGATTTTCTGACGAAAGAAGGCTCTGATTTGAATTCTGCTTGCGGCATTCGATCCCTCTCGTCATTTTACGTCGAAATAGCACGGTTTCCACACGCGATTACGGTCCTGAAGGCCAGAATACTGGAAGATAGGTTTTGGCTCTAACAGCGATTTGCTGACGAAGGAAGGCTCTGATTTGACTTCTGCTTGCGGCATTCGATCCCCCTCGTCATTTTACGTCGGAATAGCACGGTTTCCACACGCGATTACGGTCCTGGAGGCCAGAATACTGGGAGATAGGTTTTGGCAATAACAGCGATTTTCTGACGAAGGAAGGCTCTGATTTGAATTCTGCTTGCGGCATTCGATCCCTCTCGTCATTTTACGGCGGAATAGCATGTTTTCCACACGTGATTATGGTCCTCGAAGCCAGAATACTGGGAGATAGGTTTTGGCAATAACAGCGATTTTCTGACGACGGAAGGCTCTGATTTGAATTCTGCTTGCGGCATTCGATCCCTCTCGTCATTTTACGTCGAAATAGCACGGTTTCCACACGCGATTACGGTCCTGAAGGCCAGAATACTGGAAGATAGGTTTTGGCTCTAACAGCGGTTTTCTGAAGAAGGAAGGCTCTGATTTGAATTCTCCTTACGACATTCGATTTCTCTCGTCATTTTACGTCGGAATAGCGCGTTTTCCACTACCCATTACGATCCTGGGAGCCAGACTACTGCAAGATAGGTTTTGGCTATAACAGCGATTTTCGGACGAAGGTAGGCACTGATTTGAATTCTGCTTGCGGCATTCGATCCCTCTCGTAATTTTACGGCGGAATAGCATGTTTTCCACACGTGATTATGGTCCTCGAAGCCAGAATACTGGGAGATAGGTTTTGGCAATAACAGCGATTTTCTGACGAAGGAAGGCTCTGATTTGAATTCTGCTTGCGGCATTCGATCCCTCTCGTCATTTTACGTCGGAATAGCACGGTTTCCGCACGCGATTACCGTCCTGGAGGCCAGAATACTGGGAGATAGGTTTTGGCAATAACAGCGATTTTCTGACGAAGGAAGGCTCTGATTTGACTTCTGCTTGCGGCATTCGATCCCTCTCGTCATTTTACGGCGGAATAGCATGTTTTCCACACGTGATTATGGTCCTCGAAGCCAGAATACTGGGAGATAGGTTTTGGCAATAACAGTGATTTTCGGACGAAGGAAGGCTCTGATTTGAATTCTGCTTGCGGCATTCGATCCTTCTCGTCATTTTACGTCGGAATAGCGCGGTTTCCACTACCCATTACGATCCTGGGAGCCAGACTACTGCAAGATAGGTTTTGGCTATAACAGCGATTTTCGGACGAAGGTAGGCACTGATTTGAATTCTGCTTGCGGCATTCGATCCCTCTCGTCATTTTACGTCGGAATAGCACGGTTTCCGCACGCGATTACCGTCCTGGAGGCCAGAATACTGGGAGATAGGTTTTGGCAATAACAGCGATTTTCTGACGAAGGAAGGCTCTGATTTGACTTCTGCTTGCGGCATTCGATCCCTCTCGTCATTTTACGTCGAAATAGCACGGTATCCACACGCGATTACGGTCCTGAAGGCCAGAATACTGGAAGATAGGTTTTGGCTCTAACAGCGGTTTTCTGACGAAGGAAGGCTCTGATTTGAATTCTGCTTGCGGCATTCGATCCCTCTCGTCATTTTACGTCGGAATAGCACGGTTTCCGCACGGGATTACGGTCTTCGAAGCCAGAATACTGGGAGATAAGTTTTGGCTATAACAACGATTTTCGGACGAAGGTAGGCTCTGATTTGAATTCTCCTTACGACATTCGATTCCTCTCGTCATTTTACGTCGGAATAGCGCGTTTTCCACTACCCATTACGATCCTGGGAGCCAGACTACTGCAAGATAGGTTTTGGCTATAACAGCGATTTTCGGACGAAGGTAGGCACTGATTTGAATTCTGCTTGCGGCATTCGATCCCTCTCGTCATTTTACGTCGGAATAGCACGGTTTCCACACGCGATTACGGTCCTCGAAGCCAGAATACTGGGAGATAGGTTTTGGCAATAACAGCGATTTTCTGACGAAGGAAGGCTCTGATTTGAATTCTGCTTGCGGCATTCGATCCCTCTCGTCATTTTACGTCGGAATAGCACGGTTTCCACACGCGATTACGGTCCTGGAGGCCAGAATACTGGGAGATAGGTTTTGGCAATAACAGTGATTTTCGGACGAAGGAAGGCTCTGATTTGAATTCTGCTTGCGGCATTCGATCCCTCTCGTCATTTTACGTCGGAATAGCACGGTTTCCGCACGCGATTACCGTCCTGGAGGCCAGAATACTGGGAGATAGGTTTTGGCAATAACAGCGATTTTCTGACGAAGGAAGGCTCTGATTTGACTTCTGCTTGCGGCATTCGATCCCTCTCGTCATTTTACGGCGGAATAGCATGTTTTCCACACGTGATTATGGTCCTCGAAGCCAGAATACTGGGAGATAGGTTTTGGCAATAACAGCGATTTTCTGACGAAAGAAGGCTCTGATTTGAATTCTGCTTGCGGCATTCGATCCCTCTCGTCATTTTACGTCGAAATAGCACGGTTTCCACACGCGATTACGGTCCTGAAGGCCAGAATACTGGAAGATAGGTTTTGGCTCTAACAGTGATTTTCGGACGAAGGAAGGCTCTGATTTGAATTCTGCTTGCGGCATTCGATCCTTCTCGTCATTTTACGTCGGAATAGCGCGGTTTCCACTACCCATTACGATCCTGGGAGCCAGACTACTGCAAGATAGGTTTTGGCTATAACAGCGATTTTCGGACGAAGGTAGGCACTGATTTGAATTCTGCTTGCGGCATTCGATCCCTCTCGTCATTTTACGTCGGAATAGCACGGTTTCCGCACGCGATTACGGTCCTGAAGGCCAGAATACTGGAAGATAGGTTTTGGCTCTAACAGCGGTTTTCTGAAGAAGGAAGGCTCTGATTTGAATTCTGCTTGCGGCATTCGATCCCTCTCGTCATTTTACGTCGGAATAGCACGGTTTCCGCACGGGATTACGGTCTTCGAAGCCAGAATACTGGGAGATAAGTTTTGGCTATAACAACGATTTTCGGACGAAGGTAGGCACTGATTTGAATTCTGCTTGCGGCATTCGATCCTTCTCGTCATTTTACGTCGGAATAGCGCGGTTTCCACTACCCATTACGATCCTGGGAGCCAGACTACTGCAAGATAGGTTTTGGCTATAACAGCGATTTTCGGACGAAGGTAGGCACTGATTTGAATTCTGCTTGCGGCATTCGATCCCTCTCGTCATTTTACGTCGGAATAGCACGGTTTCCGCACGCGATTACCGTCCTGGAGGCCAGAATACTGGGAGATAGGTTTTGGCAATAACAGCGATTTTCTGACGAAGGAAGGCTCTGATTTGACTTCTGCTTACGACATTCGATTCCTCTCGTCATTTTACGTCGGAATAGCGCGTTTTCCACTACCCATTACGATCCTGGGAGCCAGACTACTGCAAGATAGGTTTTGGCTATAACAGCGATTTTCGGACGAAGGTAGGCACTGATTTGAATTCTGCTTGCGGCATTCGATCCCTCTCGTCATTTTACGTCGGAATAGCACGGTTTCCGCACGCGATTACCGTCCTGGAGGCCAGAATACTGGGAGATAGGTTTTGGCAATAACAGCGATTTTCTGACGAAGGAAGGCTCTGATTTGACTTCTGCTTGCGGCATTCGATCCCTCTCGTCATTTTACGGCGGAATAGCATGTTTTCCACACGTGATTATGGTCCTCGAAGCCAGAATACTGGGAGATAGGTTTTGGCAATAACAGTGATTTTCGGACGAAGGAAGGCTCTGATTTGAATTCTGCTTGCGGCATTCGATCCTTCTCGTCATTTTACGTCGGAATAGCGCGGTTTCCACTACCCATTACGATCCTGGGAGCCAGACTACTGCAAGATAGGTTTTGGCTATAACAGCGATTTTCGGACGAAGGTAGGCACTGATTTGAATTCTGCTTGCGGCATTCGATCCCTCTCGTCATTTTACGTCGGAATAGCACGGTTTCCACACGCGATTACGGTCCTCGAAGCCAGAATACTGGGAGATAGGTTTTGGCAATAACAGCGATTTTCTGACGAAGGAAGGCTCTGATTTGAATTCTGCTTGCGGCATTCGATCCCTCTCGTCATTTTACGTCGGAATAGCACGGTTTCCACACGCGATTACGGTCCTGGAGGCCAGAATACTGGGAGATAGGTTTTGGCAATAACAGCGATTTTCTGACGAAGGAAGGCTCTGATTTGACTTCTGCTTACGACATTCGATTCCTCTCGTCATTTTACGTCGGAATAGCGCGTTTTCCACTACCCATTACGATCCTGGGAGCCAGACTACTGCAAGATAGGTTTTGGCTATAACAGCGATTTTCGGACGAAGGTAGGCACTGATTTGAATTCTGCTTGCGGCATTCGATCCCTCTCGTCATTTTACGTCGGAATAGCACGGTTTCCGCACGCGATTACCGTCCTGGAGGCCAGAATACTGGGAGATAGGTTTTGGCAATAACAGCGATTTTCTGACGAAGGAAGGCTCTGATTTGACTTCTGCTTGCGGCATTCGATCCCTCTCGTCATTTTACGGCGGAATAGCATGTTTTCCACACGTGATTATGGTCCTCGAAGCCAGAATACTGGGAGATAGGTTTTGGCAATAACAGTGATTTTCGGACGAAGGAAGGCTCTGATTTGAATTCTGCTTGCGGCATTCGATCCTTCTCGTCATTTTACGTCGGAATAGCGCGGTTTCCACTACCCATTACGATCCTGGGAGCCAGACTACTGCAAGATAGGTTTTGGCTATAACAGCGATTTTCGGACGAAGGTAGGCACTGATTTGAATTCTGCTTGCGGCATTCGATCCCTCTCGTCATTTTACGTCGGAATAGCACGGTTTCCGCACGCGATTACCGTCCTGGAGGCCAGAATACTGGGAGATAGGTTTTGGCAATAACAGCGATTTTCTGACGAAGGAAGGCTCTGATTTGACTTCTGCTTGCGGCATTCGATCCCTCTCGTCATTTTACGGCGGAATAGCATGTTTTCCACACGTGATTATGGTCCTCGAAGCCAGAATACTGGGAGATAGGTTTTGGCAATAACAGCGATTTTCTGACGAAAGAAGGCTCTGATTTGAATTCTGCTTGCGGCATTCGATCCCTCTCGTCATTTTACGTCGAAATAGCACGGTTTCCACACGCGATTACGGTCCTGAAGGCCAGAATACTGGAAGATAGGTTTTGGCTCTAACAGTGATTTTCGGACGAAGGAAGGCTCTGATTTGAATTCTGCTTGCGGCATTCGATCCTTCTCGTCATTTTACGTCGGAATAGCGCGGTTTCCACTACCCATTACGATCCTGGGAGCCAGACTACTGCAAGATAGGTTTTGGCTATAACAGCGATTTTCGGACGAAGGTAGGCACTGATTTGAATTCTGCTTGCGGCATTCGATCCCTCTCGTCATTTTACGTCGGAATAGCACGGTTTCCGCACGCGATTACGGTCCTGAAGGCCAGAATACTGGAAGATAGGTTTTGGCTCTAACAGCGGTTTTCTGAAGAAGGAAGGCTCTGATTTGAATTCTGCTTGCGGCATTCGATCCCTCTCGTCATTTTACGTCGGAATAGCACGGTTTCCGCACGGGATTACGGTCTTCGAAGCCAGAATACTGGGAGATAAGTTTTGGCTATAACAACGATTTTCGGACGAAGGTAGGCTCTGATTTGAATTCTCCTTACGACATTCGATTCCTCTCGTCATTTTACGTCGGAATAGCGCGTTTTCCACTACCCATTACGATCCTGGGAGCCAGACTACTGCAAGATAGGTTTTGGCTATAACAGCGATTTTCGGACGAAGGTAGGCACTGATTTGAATTCTGCTTGCGGCATTCGATCCCTCTCGTCATTTTACGTCGGAATAGCACGGTTTCCGCACGCGATTACCGTCCTGGAGGCCAGAATACTGGGAGATAGGTTTTGGCAATAACAGCGATTTTCTGACGAAGGAAGGCTCTGATTTGACTTCTGCTTGCGGCATTCGATCCCTCTCGTCATTTTACGGCGGAATAGCATGTTTTCCACACGTGATTATGGTCCTCGAAGCCAGAATACTGGGAGATAGGTTTTGGCAATAACAGTGATTTTCGGACGAAGGAAGGCTCTGATTTGAATTCTGCTTGCGGCATTCGATCCTTCTCGTCATTTTACGTCGGAATAGCGCGGTTTCCACTACCCATTACGATCCTGGGAGCCAGACTACTGCAAGATAGGTTTTGGCTATAACAGCGATTTTCGGACGAAGGTAGGCACTGATTTGAATTCTGCTTGCGGCATTCGATCCCTCTCGTCATTTTACGTCGGAATAGCACGGTTTCCGCACGCGATTACCGTCCTGGAGGCCAGAATACTGGGAGATAGGTTTTGGCAATAACAGCGATTTTCTGACGAAGGAAGGCTCTGATTTGACTTCTGCTTGCGGCATTCGATCCCTCTCGTAATTTTACGGCGGAATAGCATGTTTTCCACACGTGATTATGGTCCTCGAAGCCAGAATACTGGGAGATAGGTTTTGGCAATAACAGCGATTTTCTGACGAAGGAAGGCTCTGATTTGAATTCTGCTTGCGGCATTCGATCCCTCTCGTCATTTTACGTCGAAATAGCACGGTATCCACACGCGATTACGGTCCTGAAGGCCAGAATACTGGAAGATAGGTTTTGGCTCTAACAGCGGTTTTCTGACGAAGGAAGGCTCTGATTTGAATTCTGCTTGCGGCATTCGATCCCTCTCGTCATTTTACGTCGGAATAGCACGGTTTCCGCACGGGATTACGGTCTTCGAAGCCAGAATACTGGGAGATAAGTTTTGGCTATAACAACGATTTTCGGACGAAGGTAGGCTCTGATTTGAATTCTCCTTACGACATTCGATTCCTCTCGTCATTTTACGTCGGAATAGCGCGTTTTCCACTACCCATTACGATCCTGGGAGCCAGACTACTGCAAGATAGGTTTTGGCTATAACAGCGATTTTCGGACGAAGGTAGGCACTGATTTGAATTCTGCTTGCGGCATTCGATCCCTCTCGTCATTTTACGTCGGAATAGCACGGTTTCCACACGCGATTACGGTCCTGGAGGCCAGAATACTGGGAGATAGGTTTTGGCAATAACAGTGATTTTCGGACGAAGGAAGGCTCTGATTTGAATTCTGCTTGCGGCATTCGATCCCTCTCGTCATTTTACGTCGGAATAGCACGGTTTCCGCACGCGATTACCGTCCTGGAGGCCAGAATACTGGGAGATAGGTTTTGGCAATAACAGCGATTTTCTGACGAAGGAAGGCTCTGATTTGACTTCTGCTTGCGGCATTCGATCCCTCTCGTCATTTTACGGCGGAATAGCATGTTTTCCACACGTGATTATGGTCCTCGAAGCCAGAATACTGGGAGATAGGTTTTGGCAATAACAGCGATTTTCTGACGAAAGAAGGCTCTGATTTGAATTCTGCTTGCGGCATTCGATCCCTCTCGTCATTTTACGTCGAAATAGCACGGTTTCCGCACGCGATTACCGTCCTGGAGGCCAGAATACTGGGAGATAGGTTTTGGCAATAACAGCGATTTTCTGACGAAGGAAGGCTCTGATTTGACTTCTGCTTGCGGCATTCGATCCCTCTCGTAATTTTACGGCGGAATAGCATGTTTTCCACACGTGATTATGGTCCTCGAAGCCAGAATACTGGGAGATAGGTTTTGGCAATAACAGCGATTTTCTGACGAAGGAAGGCTCTGATTTGAATTCTGCTTGCGGCATTCGATCCCTCTCGTCATTTTACGTCGAAATAGCACGGTATCCACACGCGATTACGGTCCTGAAGGCCAGAATACTGGAAGATAGGTTTTGGCTCTAACAGCGGTTTTCTGACGAAGGAAGGCTCTGATTTGAATTCTGCTTGCGGCATTCGATCCCTCTCGTCATTTTACGTCGGAATAGCACGGTTTCCGCACGCGATTACGGTCCTGGAGGCCAGAATACTGGGAGATAGGTTTTGGCTCTAACAGCGATTTTCAGACGAAGGAAGGCTCTAATTTGACTTCTGCTTGCGGCATTCGATCCCTCTCGTCATTTTACGTCGGAATAGCACGGTTTCCGCACCCGATTACGGTCCTGGAGGCCAGAATACTGGGAGATAGGTTTTGGCTCTAACAGCGATTTTCAGACGAAGGAAGGCTCTAATTTGACTTCTGCTTGCGGCATTCGATCCCTCTCGTCATTTTACGTCGGAATAGCGCGTTTTCCACTACCCATTACGATCCTGGGAGCCAGACTACTGCAAGATAGGTTTTGGCTATAACAGCGATTTTCGGACGAAGGTAGGCACTGATTTGAATTCTGCTTGCGGCATTCGATCCCTCTCGTCATTTTACGTCGGAATAGCACGGTTTCCACACGCGATTACGGTCCTGGAGGCCAGAATACTGGGAGATAGGTTTTGGCAATAACAGTGATTTTCGGACGAAGGAAGGCTCTGATTTGAATTCTGCTTGCGGCATTCGATCCCTCTCGTCATTTTACGTCGGAATAGCACGGTTTCCGCACGCGATTACCGTCCTGGAGGCCAGAATACTGGGAGATAGGTTTTGGCAATAACAGCGATTTTCTGACGAAGGAAGGCTCTGATTTGACTTCTGCTTGCGGCATTCGATCCCTCTCGTCATTTTACGGCGGAATAGCATGTTTTCCACACGTGATTATGGTCCTCGAAGCCAGAATACTGGGAGATAGGTTTTGGCAATAACAGCGATTTTCTGACGAAAGAAGGCTCTGATTTGAATTCTGCTTGCGGCATTCGATCCCTCTCGTCATTTTACGTCGAAATAGCACGGTTTCCACACGCGATTACGGTCCTGAAGGCCAGAATACTGGAAGATAGGTTTTGGCTCTAACAGTGATTTTCGGACGAAGGAAGGCTCTGATTTGAATTCTGCTTGCGGCATTCGATCCTTCTCGTCATTTTACGTCGGAATAGCGCGGTTTCCACTACCCATTACGATCCTGGGAGCCAGACTACTGCAAGATAGGTTTTGGCTATAACAGCGATTTTCGGACGAAGGTAGGCACTGATTTGAATTCTGCTTGCGGCATTCGATCCCTCTCGTCATTTTACGTCGGAATAGCACGGTTTCCGCACGCGATTACCGTCCTGGAGGCCAGAATACTGGGAGATAGGTTTTGGCAATAACAGCGATTTTCTGACGAAGGAAGGCTCTGATTTGACTTCTGCTTGCGGCATTCGATCCCTCTCGTAATTTTACGGCGGAATAGCATGTTTTCCACACGTGATTATGGTCCTCGAAGCCAGAATACTGGGAGATAGGTTTTGGCAATAACAGCGATTTTCTGACGAAGGAAGGCTCTGATTTGAATTCTGCTTGCGGCATTCGATCCCTCTCGTCATTTTACGTCGAAATAGCACGGTATCCACACGCGATTACGGTCCTGAAGGCCAGAATACTGGAAGATAGGTTTTGGCTCTAACAGCGGTTTTCTGACGAAGGAAGGCTCTGATTTGAATTCTGCTTGCGGCATTCGATCCCTCTCGTCATTTTACGTCGAAATAGCACGGTTTCCGCACGCGATTACCGTCCTGGAGGCCAGAATACTGGGAGATAGGTTTTGGCAATAACAGCGATTTTCTGACGAAGGAAGGCTCTGATTTGACTTCTGCTTGCGGCATTCGATCCCTCTCGTAATTTTACGGCGGAATAGCATGTTTTCCACACGTGATTATGGTCCTCGAAGCCAGAATACTGGGAGATAGGTTTTGGCAATAACAGCGATTTTCTGACGAAGGAAGGCTCTGATTTGAATTCTGCTTGCGGCATTCGATCCCTCTCGTCATTTTACGTCGAAATAGCACGGTATCCACACGCGATTACGGTCCTGAAGGCCAGAATACTGGAAGATAGGTTTTGGCTCTAACAGCGGTTTTCTGACGAAGGAAGGCTCTGATTTGAATTCTGCTTGCGGCATTCGATCCCTCTCGTCATTTTACGTCGGAATAGCACGGTTTCCGCACGCGATTACGGTCCTGGAGGCCAGAATACTGGGAGATAGGTTTTGGCTCTAACAGCGATTTTCAGACGAAGGAAGGCTCTAATTTGACTTCTGCTTGCGGCATTCGATCCCTCTCGTCATTTTACGTCGGAATAGCACGGTTTCCGCACCCGATTACGGTCCTGGAGGCCAGAATACTGGGAGATAGGTTTTGGCTCTAACAGCGATTTTCAGACGAAGGAAGGCTCTAATTTGACTTCTGCTTGCGGCATTCGATCCCTCTCGTCATTTTACGTCGGAATAGCGCGTTTTCCACTACCCATTACGATCCTGGGAGCCAGACTACTGCAAGATAGGTTTTGGCTATAACAGCGATTTTCGGACGAAGGTAGGCACTGATTTGAATTCTGCTTGCGGCATTCGATCCCTCTCGTCATTTTACGTCGGAATAGCACGGTTTCCACACGCGATTACGGTCCTGGAGGCCAGAATACTGGGAGATAGGTTTTGGCAATAACAGTGATTTTCGGACGAAGGAAGGCTCTGATTTGAATTCTGCTTGCGGCATTCGATCCCTCTCGTCATTTTACGTCGGAATAGCACGGTTTCCGCACGCGATTACCGTCCTGGAGGCCAGAATACTGGGAGATAGGTTTTGGCAATAACAGCGATTTTCTGACGAAGGAAGGCTCTGATTTGACTTCTGCTTGCGGCATTCGATCCCTCTCGTCATTTTACGGCGGAATAGCATGTTTTCCACACGTGATTATGGTCCTCGAAGCCAGAATACTGGGAGATAGGTTTTGGCAATAACAGCGATTTTCTGACGAAAGAAGGCTCTGATTTGAATTCTGCTTGCGGCATTCGATCCCTCTCGTCATTTTACGTCGAAATAGCACGGTTTCCACACGCGATTACGGTCCTGAAGGCCAGAATACTGGAAGATAGGTTTTGGCTCTAACAGTGATTTTCGGACGAAGGAAGGCTCTGATTTGAATTCTGCTTGCGGCATTCGATCCTTCTCGTCATTTTACGTCGGAATAGCGCGGTTTCCACTACCCATTACGATCCTGGGAGCCAGACTACTGCAAGATAGGTTTTGGCTATAACAGCGATTTTCGGACGAAGGTAGGCACTGATTTGAATTCTGCTTGCGGCATTCGATCCCTCTCGTCATTTTACGTCGGAATAGCACGGTTTCCGCACGCGATTACCGTCCTGGAGGCCAGAATACTGGGAGATAGGTTTTGGCAATAACAGCGATTTTCTGACGAAGGAAGGCTCTGATTTGACTTCTGCTTGCGGCATTCGATCCCTCTCGTAATTTTACGGCGGAATAGCATGTTTTCCACACGTGATTATGGTCCTCGAAGCCAGAATACTGGGAGATAGGTTTTGGCAATAACAGCGATTTTCTGACGAAGGAAGGCTCTGATTTGAATTCTGCTTGCGGCATTCGATCCCTCTCGTCATTTTACGTCGAAATAGCACGGTATCCACACGCGATTACGGTCCTGAAGGCCAGAATACTGGAAGATAGGTTTTGGCTCTAACAGCGGTTTTCTGACGAAGGAAGGCTCTGATTTGAATTCTGCTTGCGGCATTCGATCCCTCTCGTCATTTTACGTCGGAATAGCACGGTTTCCGCACGGGATTACGGTCTTCGAAGCCAGAATACTGGGAGATAAGTTTTGGCTATAACAACGATTTTCGGACGAAGGAAGGCTCTGATTTGAATTCTCCTTACGACATTCGATTCCTCTCGTCATTTTACGTCGGAATAGCGCGTTTTCCACTACCCATTACGATCCTGGGAGCCAGACTACTGCAAGATAGGTTTTGGCTATAACAGCGATTTTCGGACGAAGGTAGGCACTGATTTGAATTCTGCTTGCGGCATTCGATCCCTCTCGTCATTTTACGTCGGAATAGCACGGTTTCCACACGCGATTACGGTCCTCGAAGCCAGAATACTGGGAGATAGGTTTTGGCAATAACAGCGATTTTCTGACGAAGGAAGGCTCTGATTTGAATTCTGCTTGCGGCATTCGATCCCTCTCGTCATTTTACGTCGGAATAGCACGGTTTCCACACGCGATTACGGTCCTGGAGGCCAGAATACTGGGAGATAGGTTTTGGCAATAACAGTGATTTTCGGACGAAGGAAGGCTCTGATTTGAATTCTGCTTGCGGCATTCGATCCCTCTCGTCATTTTACGTCGGAATAGCACGGTTTCCGCACGCGATTACCGTCCTGGAGGCCAGAATACTGGGAGATAGGTTTTGGCAATAACAGCGATTTTCTGACGAAGGAAGGCTCTGATTTGACTTCTGCTTGCGGCATTCGATCCCTCTCGTCATTTTACGGCGGAATAGCATGTTTTCCACACGTGATTATGGTCCTCGAAGCCAGAATACTGGGAGATAGGTTTTGGCAATAACAGCGATTTTCTGACGAAAGAAGGCTCTGATTTGAATTCTGCTTGCGGCATTCGATCCCTCTCGTCATTTTACGTCGAAATAGCACGGTTTCCACACGCGATTACGGTCCTGAAGGCCAGAATACTGGAAGATAGGTTTTGGCTCTAACAGTGATTTTCGGACGAAGGAAGGCTCTGATTTGAATTCTGCTTGCGGCATTCGATCCTTCTCGTCATTTTACGTCGGAATAGCGCGGTTTCCACTACCCATTACGATCCTGGGAGCCAGACTACTGCAAGATAGGTTTTGGCTATAACAGCGATTTTCGGACGAAGGTAGGCACTGATTTGAATTCTGCTTGCGGCATTCGATCCCTCTCGTCATTTTACGTCGGAATAGCACGGTTTCCGCACGCGATTACCGTCCTGGAGGCCAGAATACTGGGAGATAGGTTTTGGCAATAACAGCGATTTTCTGACGAAGGAAGGCTCTGATTTGACTTCTGCTTGCGGCATTCGATCCCTCTCGTCATTTTACGGCGGAATAGCATGTTTTCCACACGTGATTATGGTCCTCGAAGCCAGAATACTGGGAGATAGGTTTTGGCAATAACAGCGATTTTCTGACGAAGGAAGGCTCTGATTTGACTTCTGCTTGCGGCATTCGATCCATCTCGTCATTTTACGTCGGAATAGCACGGTTTCCGCACGCGATTACCGTCCTGGAGGCCAGAATACTGCAAGATAGGTTTTGGCTCTAATAGCGATTTTCTGACGAAGGAAGGCTCTGATTTGACTTCTGCTTGCGGCATTCGATCCCTCTCGTCATTTTACGTCGGAATAGCTCGGTTTCCACACGCGATTACGGTCCTCGAAGCCAGAATACTGGGAGATAGGTTTTGGCAATAACAGCGATTTTCTGACGAAGGAAGGCTCTGATTTGACTTCTGCTTGCGGCATTCGATCCCTCTCGTCATTTTACGTCGGAATAGCACGGTTTCCGCACGCGATTACCGTCCTGGAGGCCAGAATACTGGGAGATAGGTTTTGGCAATAACAGCGATTTTCTGACGAAGGAAGGCTCTGATTTGACTTCTGCTTGCGGCATTCGATCCCTCTCGTAATTTTACGGCGGAATAGCATGTTTTCCACACGTGATTATGGTCCTCGAAGCCAGAATACTGGGAGATAGGTTTTGGCAATAACAGCGATTTTCTGACGAAGGAAGGCTCTGATTTGAATTCTGCTTGCGGCATTCGATCCCTCTCGTCATTTTACGTCGAAATAGCACGGTATCCACACGCGATTACGGTCCTGAAGGCCAGAATACTGGAAGATAGGTTTTGGCTCTAACAGCGGTTTTCTGACGAAGGAAGGCTCTGATTTGAATTCTGCTTGCGGCATACGATCCCTCTCGTCATTTTACGTCGGAATAGCACGGTTTCCGCACGGGATTACGGTCTTCGAAGCCAGAATACTGGGAGATAAGTTTTGGCTATAACAACGATTTTCGGACGAAGGTAGGCTCTGATTTGAATTCTCCTTACGACATTCGATTCCTCTCGTCATTTTACGTCGGAATAGCGCGTTTTCCACTACCCATTACGATCCTGGGAGCCAGACTACTGCAAGATAGGTTTTGGCTATAACAGCGATTTTCGGACGAAGGTAGGCACTGATTTGAATTCTGCTTGCGGCATTCGATCCCTCTCGTCATTTTACGTCGGAATAGCACGGTTTCCGCACGCGATTACCGTCCTGGAGGCCAGAATACTGGGAGATAGGTTTTGGCAATAACAGCGATTTTCTGACGAAGGAAGGCTCTGATTTGACTTCTGCTTGCGGCATTCGATGCCTCTCGTCATTTTACGGCGGAATAGCATGTTTTCCACACGTGATTATGGTCCTCGAAGCCAGAATACTGGGAGATAGGTTTTGGCAATAACAGCGATTTTCTGACGAAGGAAGGCTCTGATTTGACTTCTGCTTGCGGCATTCGATCCCTCTCGTCATTTTACGGCGGAATAGCATGTTTTCCACACGTGATTATGGTCCTCGAAGCCAGAATACTGGGAGATAGGTTTTGGCAATAACAGCGATTTTCTGACGAAAGAAGGCTCTGATTTGAATTCTGCTTGCGGCATTCGATCCCTCTCGTCATTTTACGTCGAAATAGCACGGTTTCCACACGCGATTACGGTCCTGAAGGCCAGAATACTGGAAGATAGGTTTTGGCTCTAACAGTGATTTTCGGACGAAGGAAGGCTCTGATTTGAATTCTGCTTGCGGCATTCGATCCTTCTCGTCATTTTACGTCGGAATAGCGCGGTTTCCACTACCCATTACGATCCTGGGAGCCAGACTACTGCAAGATAGGTTTTGGCTATAACAGCGATTTTCGGACGAAGGTAGGCACTGATTTGAATTCTGCTTGCGGCATTCGATCCCTCTCGTCATTTTACGTCGGAATAGCACGGTTTCCGCACGCGATTACCGTCCTGGAGGCCAGAATACTGGGAGATAGGTTTTGGCAATAACAGCGATTTTCTGACGAAGGAAGGCTCTGATTTGACTTCTGCTTGCGGCATTCGATCCCTCTCGTCATTTTACGGCGGAATAGCATGTTTTCCACACGTGATTATGGTCCTCGAAGCCAGAATACTGGGAGATAGGTTTTGGCAATAACAGCGATTTTCTGACGAAAGAAGGCTCTGATTTGAATTCTGCTTGCGGCATTCGATCCCTCTCGTCATTTTACGTCGAAATAGCACGGTTTCCACACGCGATTACGGTCCTGAAGGCCAGAATACTGGAAGATAGGTTTTGGCTCTAACAGCGATTTTCTGACGAAGGAAGGCTCTGATTTGACTTCTGCTTGCGGCATTCGATCCCCCTCGTCATTTTACGTCGGAATAGCACGGTTTCCACACGCGATTACGGTCCTGGAGGCCAGAATACTGGGAGATAGGTTTTGGCAATAACAGCGATTTTCTGACGAAGGAAGGCTCTGATTTGAATTCTGCTTGCGGCATTCGATCCCTCTCGTCATTTTACGGCGGAATAGCATGTTTTCCACACGTGATTATGGTCCTCGAAGCCAGAATACTGGGAGATAGGTTTTGGCAATAACAGCGATTTTCTGACGACGGAAGGCTCTAATTTGAATTCTGCTTGCGGCATTCGATCCCTCTCGTCATTTTACGTCGAAATAGCACGGTTTCCACACGCGATTACGGTCCTGAAGGCCAGAATACTGGAAGATAGGTTTTGGCTCTAACAGCGGTTTTCTGAAGAAGGAAGGCTCTGATTTGAATTCTGCTTGCGGCATTCGATCCCTCTCGTCATTTTACGTCGGAATAGCACGGTTTCCGCACGGGATTACGGTCTTCGAAGCCAGAATACTGGGAGATAAGTTTTGGCTATAACAACGATTTTCGGACGAAGGAAGGCTCTGATTTGAATTCTCCTTACGACATTCGATTCCTCTCGTCATTTCACGTCGGAATAGCGCGTTTTCCACTACCCATTACGATCCTGGGAGCCAGACTACTGCAAGATAGGTTTTGGCTATAACAGCGATTTTCGGACGAAGGTAGGCACTGATTTGAATTCTGCTTGCGGCATTCGATCCCTCTCGTCATTTTACGTCGGAATAGCACGGTTTCCGCACGCGATTACCGTCCTGGAGGCCAGAATACTGGGAGATAGGTTTTGGCAATAACAGCGATTTTCTGACGAAGGAAGGCTCTGATTTGACTTCTGCTTGCGGCATTCGATCCCTCTCGTCATTTTACGGCGGAATAGCATGTTTTCCACACGTGATTATGGTCCTCGAAGCCAGAATACTGGGAGATAGGTTTTGGCAATAACAGCGATTTTCTGACGACGGAAGGCTCTGATTTGAATTCTGCTTGCGGCATTCGATCCCTCTCGTCATTATACGTCGAAATAGCACGGTTTCCACACGCGATTACGGTCCTGAAGGCCAGAATACTGGAAGATAGGTTTTGGCTCTAACAGCGGTTTTCTGACGAAGGAAGGCTCTGATTTGAATTCTGCTTGCGGCATTCGATCCCTCTCGTCATTATACGTCGAAATAGCACGGTTTCCACACGCGATTACGGTCCTGAAGGCCAGAATACTGGAAGATAGGTTTTGGCTCTAACAGCGGTTTTCTGACGAAGGAAGGCTCTGATTTGACTTCTGCTTGCGGCATTCGATCCCTCTCGTCATTTTACGGCGGAATAGCATGTTTTCCACACGTGATTATGGTCCTCGAAGCCAGAATACTGGGAGATAGGTTTTGGCAATAACAGCGATTTTCTGACGAAAGAAGGCTCTGATTTGAATTCTGCTTGCGGCATTCGATCCCTCTCGTCATTTTACGTCGGAATAGCACGGTTTCCACACGCGATTACGGTCCTGAAGGCCAGAATACTGGGAGATAGGTTTTGGCTCTAATAGCGATTTTCTGACGAAGGAAGGCTCTGATTTGAATTCTGCTTGCGGCATTCGATCCCTCTCGTCATTTTACGTCGGAATAGCACGGTTTCCGCACGGGATTACGGTCTTCGAAGCCAGAATACTGGGAGATAGGTTTTGGCTATAACAGCGATTTTCTGACGAAGGACGGCTCTGATTTGAATTCTGCTTGCGGCATTCGATCCCGCTCGTCATTTTACGTCGGAATAGCACGGTTTCCGAACCCGATTACGGTCCTGGAGGCCAGAATACTGGGAGATAGGTTTTGGCAATAACAGCGATTTTCTGACGAAGGAAGGCTCTGATTTGAATTCTGCTTGCGGCATTCGATCCCTCTCGTCATTTTACGTCGGAATAGCACGGTTTCCGCACGGAATTACGGTCTTCGAAGCCAGAATACTGGGAAATAGGTTTTGGCTATAACAACGATTTTCGGACGAAGGAAGGCTCTGATTTGAATTCTCCTTACGACATTCGATTCCTCTCGTCATTTTACGTCGGAATAGCGCGTTTTCCACTACCCATTACGATCCTGGGAGCCAGATTACTGCAAGATAGGTTTTGGCTATAACAGCGATTTTCGGACGAAGGTAGGCTCTGATTTGAATTCTGCTTGCGGCATTCGATCCCTCTCGTCATTTTACGTCGGAATAGCACGGTTTCCGCACGGGATTACGGTCTTCGAAGCCAGAATACTGGGAGATAGGTTTTGGCAATAACAGCGATTTTCTGACGACGGAAGGCTCTGATTTGAATTCTGCTTGCGGCATTCGATCCCTCTCGTCATTTTACGTCGGAATAGCACGGTTTCCGCACGGGATTACGGTCTTCGAAGCCAGAATACTGGGAGATAAGTTTTGGCTATAACAACGATTTTCGGACGAAGGAAGGCTCTGATTTGCATTCTCCTTACGACATTCGATTCCTCTCGTCATTTCACGTCGGAATAGCGCGTTTTCCACTACCCATTACGATCCTGGGAGCCAGACTACTGCAAGATAGGTTTTGGCTATAACAGCGATTTTCGGACGAAGGTAGGCACTGATTTGAATTCTGCTTGCGGCATTCGATCCCTCTCGTCATTTTACGTCGGAATAGCACGGTTTCCGCACGCGATTACCGTCCTGGAGGCCAGAATACTGGGAGATAGGTTTTGGCAATAACAGCGATTTTCTGACGAAGGAAGGCTCTGATTTGACTTCTGCTTGCGGCATTCGATCCCTCTCGTCATTTTACGGCGGAATAGCATGTTTTCCACACGTGATTATGGTCCTCGAAGCCAGAATACTGGGAGATAGGTTTTGGCAATAACAGCGATTTTCTGCCGACGGAAGGCTCTGATTTGAATTCTGCTTGCGGCATTCGATCCCTCTCGTCATTATACGTTGAAATAGCACGGTTTCCACACGCGATTACGGTCCTGAAGGCCAGAATACTGGAAGATAGGTTTTGGCTCTAACAGCGGTTTTCTGAAGAAGGAAGGCTCTGATTTGAATTCTGCTTGCGGCATTCGATCCCTCTCGTCATTTTACGTCGGAATAGCACGGTTTCCGCACGGGATTACGGTCTTCGAAGCCAGAATACTGGGAGATAAGTTTTGGCTATAACAACGATTTTCGGACGAAGGTAGGCTCTGATTTGAATTCTCCTTACGACATTCGATTCCTCTCGTCATTTTACGTCGGAATGGCGCGTTTTCCACTACCCATTACGATCCTGGGAGCCAGATTACTGCAAGATAGGTTTTGGCTATAACAGCGATTTTCGGACGAAGGTAGGCACTGATTTGACTTCTGCTTGCGGTATTCGATCCCTCTCGTCATTTTACGTCGGAATAGCACGGTTTCCGCACCCGATTACGGTCCTGGAGGCCAGAATACTGGGAGATAGGTTTTGGCTCTAATAGCGATTTTCTGACGAAGGAAGGCTCTGATTTGAATTCTGCTTGCGGCATTCGATCCCTCTCGTCATTTTACGTCGGAATAGCACGGTTTCCGCACGGGATTACGGTCTTCGAAGCCAGAATACTGGGAGATAGGTTTTGGCTATAACAGCGATTTTCTGACGAAGGACGGCTCTGATTTGAATTCTGCTTGCGGCATTCGATCCCTCTCGTCATTTTACGGCGGAATAGCATGTTTTCCACACGTGATTATGGTCCTCTAAGCCAGAATACTGGGAGATAGGTTTTGGCTCTAACAGCGATTTTCAGACGAAGGAAGGCTCTGATTTGAATTCTGCTTGCGGCATTCGATCCCGCTCGTCATTTTACGTCGGAATAGCACGGTTTCCGCACCCGATTACGGTCCTGGAGGCCAGAATACTGGGAGATAGGTTTTGGCTCTAACAGCGATTTTCAGACGAAGGAAGGCTCTAATTTGACTTCTGCTTGCGACATTCGATCCCTCTCGTCATTTTACGGCGGAATAGCACGGTTTCCGCACGCGATTACCGTCCTGGAGGCCAGAATACTGGGAGATAGGTTTTGGCAATAACAGCGATTTTCTGACGAAGGAAGGCTCTGATTTGACTTCTGCTTGCGGCATTCGATCCCTCTCGTCATTTTACGGCGGAATAGCATGTTTTCCACACGTGATTATGGTCCTCGAAGCCAGAATACTGGGAGATAGGTTTTGGCTCTAACAGCGATTTTCAGACGAAGGAAGGCTCTAACTTGACTTCTGCTTGCGGCATTCGATCCCTCTCGTCATTTTACGTCGAAATAGCACGGTTTCCACACGCGATTACGGTCCTGAAGGCCAGAATACTGGAAGATAGGTTTTGGCTCTAACAGCGATTTTCTGACGAAGGAAGGCTCTGATTTGACTTCTGCTTGCGGCATTCGATCCCCCTCGTCATTTTACGTCGGAATAGCACGGTTTCCACACGCGATTACGGTCCTGGAGGCCAGAATACTGCGAGATAGGTTTTGGCAATAACAGCGATTTTCTGACGAAGGAAGGCTCTGATTTGAATTCTGCTTGCGGCATTCGATCCCTCTCGTCATTTTACGGCGGAATAGCATGTTTTCCACACGTGATTATGGTCCTCGAAGCCAGAATACTGGGAGATAGGTTTTGGCTCTAACAGCGGTTTTCTGACGAAGGAAGGCTCTGATTTGACTTCTGCTTGCGGCATTCGATCCCTCTCGTCATTTTACGGCGGAATAGCATGTTTTCCACACGTGATTATGGTCCTCGAAGCCAGAATACTGGGAGATAGGTTTTGGCAATAACAGCGATTTTCTGACGAAAGAAGGCTCTGATTTGAATTCTGCTTGCGGCATTCGATCCCTCTCGTCATTTTACGTCGGAATAGCACGGTTTCCACACGCGATTACGGTCCTGAAGGCCAGAATACTGGGAGATAGGTTTTGGCTCTAATAGCGATTTTCTGACGAAGGAAGGCTCTGATTTGAATTCTGCTTGCGGCATTCGATCCCTCTCGTCATTTTACGTCGGAATAGCACGGTTTCCGCACGGGATTACGGTCTTCGAAGCCAGAATACTGGGAGATAGGTTTTGGCTATAACAGCGATTTTCTGACGAAGGACGGCTCTGATTTGAATTCTGCTTGCGGCATTCGATCCCGCTCGTCATTTTACGTCGGAATAGCACGGTTTCCGAACCCGATTACGGTCCTGGAGGCCAGAATACTGGGAGATAGGTTTTGGCAATAACAGCGATTTTCTGACGAAGGAAGGCTCTGATTTGAATTCTGCTTGCGGCATTCGATCCCTCTCGTCATTTTACGTCGGAATAGCACGGTTTCCGCACGGGATTACGGTCTTCGAAGCCAGAATACTGGGAAATAGGTTTTGGCTATAACAACGATTTTCTGACGAAGGACGGCTCTGATTTGAATTCTGCTTGCGGCATTCGATCCCGCTCGTCATTTTACGTCGGAATAGCACGGTTTCCGCACCCGATTACGGTCCTGGAGGCCAGAATACTGGGAGATAGGTTTTGGCTCTAACAGCGATTTTCAGACGAAGGAAGGCTCTAATTTGACTTCTGCTTGCGGCATTCGATCCCTCTCGTCATTTTACGGCGGAATAGCACGGTTTCCGCACGCGATTACCGTCCTGGAGGCCAGAATACTGGGAGATAGGTTTTGGCAATAACAGCGATTTTCTGACGAAGGAAGGCTCTGGTTTGACTTCTGCTTGCGGCATTCGATCCCTCTCGTCATTTTACGGCGGAATAGCATGTTTTCCACACGTGATTATGGTCCTCGAAGCCAGAATACTGGGAGATAGGTTTTGGCTCTAACAGCGATTTTCAGACGAAGGAAGGCTCTAACTTGACTTCTGCTTGCGGCATTCGATCCCTCTCGCCATTTTACGTCGAAATAGCACGGTTTCCACACGCGATTACGGTCCTGAAGGCCAGAATACTGGAAGATAGGTTTTGGCTCTAACAGCGATTTTCTGACGAAGGAAGGCTCTGATTTGACTTCTGCTTGCGGCATTCGATCCCCCTCGTCATTTTACGTCGGAATAGCACGGTTTCCACACGCGATTACGGTCCTGGAGGCCAGAATACTGGGAGATAGGTTTTGGCAATAACAGCGATTTTCTGACGAAGGAAGGCTCTGATTTGAATTCTGCTTGCGGCATTCGATCCCTCTCGTCATTTTACGGCGGAATAGCATGTTTTCCACACGTGATTATGGTCCTCGAAGCCAGAATACTGGGAGATAGGTTTTGGCAATAACAGCGATTTTCTGACGACGGAAGGCTCTGATTTGAATTCTGCTTACGGCATTCGATCCCTCTCGTCATTTTACGTCGAAATAGCACGGTTTCCACACGCGATTACGGTCCTGAAGGCCAGAATACTGGAAGATAGGTTTTGGCTCTAACAGCGGTTTTCTGACGAAGGAAGGCTCTGATTTGAATTCTGCTTGCGGCATTCGATCCCTCTCGTCATTTTACGTCGGAATAGCACGGTTTCCGCACGGGATTACGGTCTTCGAAGCCAGAATACTGGGAAATAGGTTTTGGCTATAACAACGATTTTCGGACGAAGGAAGGCTCTGATTTGAATTCTCCTTACGACATTCGATCCCGCTCGTCATTTTACGTCGGAATAGCACGGTTTCCGCACCCGATTACGGTCCTGGAGGCCAGAATACTGGGAGATAGGTTTTGGCTCTAACAGCGATTTTCAGGCGAAGGAAGGCTCTAATTTGACTTCTGCTTGCGGCATTCGATCCCTCTCGTCATTTTACGGCGGAATAGCATGTTTTCCACACGTGATTATGGTCCTTGAAGCCAGAATACTGGGAGATAGGTTTTGGCTCTAACAGCGATTTTCAGACGAAGGAAGGCTCTAACTTGACTTCTGCTTGCGGTATTCGATCCCTCTCGTCATTTTACGTCGGAATAGCACGGTTTCCGCACCCGATTACGGTCCTGGAGGCCAGAATACTGGGAGATAGGTTTTGGTTCTAACAGCGATTTTCTGACGAAGGACGGCTCTGATTTGAATTCTGCTTGCGGCATTCGATCCCTCTCGTCATTTTACGGCGAAATAGCATGTTTTCCACACGTGATTATGGTCCTCGAAGCCAGAATACTGGGAGATAGGTTTTGGCAATAACAGCGATTTTCTGACGAAGGAAGGCTCTGATTTGAATTCTGCTTGCGGCATTCGATCCCTCTCGTCATTTTACGTCGGAATAGCACGGTTTCCGCACGGGATTACGGTCTTCGAAGCCAGAATACTTGGAGATAGGTTTTGGCTATAACAACGATTTTCGGACGAAGGAAGGCTCTGATTTGAATTCTCCTTACGACATTCGATTCCTCTCGTCATTTTACGTCGGAATAGCGCGTTTTCCACTACCCATTACGATCCTGGGAGCCAGATTACTGCAAGATAGGTTTTGGCTATAACAGCGATTTTCGGACGAAGGTAGGCACTGATTTGACTTCTGCTTGCGGTATTCGATCCCTCTCGTCATTTTACGTCGGAATAGCACGGTTTCCGCACCCGATTACGGTCCTGGAGGCCAGAATACTGGGAGATAGGTTTTGGCTCTAACAGCGATTTTCAGACGAAGGAAGGCTCTAATTTGACTTCTGCTTGCGGCATTCGATCCCTCTCGTCATTTTACGTCGGAATAGCACGGTTTCCGCACGGGATTACGGTCTTCGAAGCCAGAATACTTAGAGATAGGTTTTGGCTATAACAACGATTTTCGGACGAAGGAAGGCTCTGATTTGAATTCTCCTTACGACATTCGATTCCTCTCGTCATTTTACGTCGGAATAGCGCGTTTTCGACTACCCATTACGATCCTGGGAGCCAGATTACTGCAAGATAGGTTTTGGCTATAACAGCGATTTTCGGACGAAGGTAGGCACTGATTTGACTTCTGCTTGCGGTATTCGATCCCTCTCGTCATTTTACGTCGGAATAGCGCGGTTTCCGCACGCGATTACGGTCCTGGAGGCCAGAATACTGGGAGATAGGTTTTGGCTCTAACAGCGATTTTCAGACGAAGGAAGGCTCTAATTTGACTTCTGCTTGCGGCATTCGATCCCTCTCGTCATTTTACGGCGGAATAGCATGTTTTCCACACGTGATTATGGTCCTCGAAGCCATATTACTGGGAGATAGGTTTTGGCAATAACAGCGATTTTCTGACGAAGGAAGGCTCTGATTTGACTTCTGCTTGCGGCATTCGATCCCTCTCGTCATTTTACGTCGGAATAGCACGGTTTCCGCACGCGATTACGGTCTTGGAGGCCAGAATACTGGGAGATAGGTTTTGGCTCTAACAGCGATTTTCAGACGAAGGAAGGCTCTAATTTGACTTCTGCTTGCGGCATTCGATCCCTCTCGTCATTTTACGTCGGAATAGCACGGTTTCCGCACGCGATTACCGTCCTGGAGGCCAGAATACTGGGAGATAGGTTTTGGCAATAACAGCGATTTTCTGACGAAGGAAGCTTCTGATTTGAATTCTCCTTACGACATTCGATTCCTCTCGTCATTTTACGTCGGAATAGCGCGTTTTCCACTACCCATTACGATCCTGGGAGCCAGATTACTGCAAGATAGGTTTTGGCTATAACAGCGATTTTCGGACGAAGGTAGGCACTGATTTGACTTCTGCTTGCGGCATTCGATCCCTCTCGTCATTTTACGTCGGAATAGCGCGGTTTCCACACCCGATTACGATCCTGGGAGCCATATTACTGCAAGATAGGTTTTGGCTCTAACAGCGATTTTCAGACGAAGGAAGGCTCTAATTTGACTTCTGCTTGCGGCATTCGATCCCTCTCGTAATTTTACGGCGGAATAGCATGTTTTCCACACGTGATTATGGTCCTTGAAGCCAGAATACTGGGAGATATGTTTTGGCTCTAACAGCGATTTTCAGACGAAGGAAGGCTCTGATTTGAATTCTGCTTGCGGCATTCGATCCCTCTCGTCATTTTACGTCGGAATAGCGCGGTTTCCACACCCGATTACGATCCTGGGAGCCATATTACTGCAAGATAGGTTTTGGCTCTAATAGCGATTTTCTGACGAAGGAAGGCTCTGATTTGACTTCTGCTTGCGGCATTCGATCCCTCTCGTCATTTTACGTCGGAATAGCACGGTTTCCGCACGCGATTACGGTCCTGGAGGCCAGAATACTGGGAGATAGGTTTTGGCTCTAACAGCGATTTTCGGACGAAGGAAGGCTCTGATTTGAATTCTCCTTACGACATTCGATTCCTCTCGTCATTTTACGTCGGAATAGCGCGTTTTCCACTACCCATTACGATCCTGGGAGCCAGATTACTGCAAGATAGGTTTTGGCTCTAATAGCAATTCTCTGAAGAAGGAAGGCTCTGATTTGACTTCTGCTTGCGGCATTCGATCCCTCTCGTCATTTTACGTCGGAATAGCACGGTTTCCGCACGGGATTACGGTCTTCGAAGCCAGAATACTGGGAGATAGGTTTTGGCTATAACAACGATTTTCGGACGAAGGAAGGCTCTGATTTGAATTCTCCTTACGACATTCGATTCCTCTCGTCATTTTACGTCGGAATAGCGCGTTTTCCACTACCCATTACGATCCTGGGAGCCAGATTACTGCAAGATAGGTTTTGGCTATAACAGCGATTTTCGGACGAAGGTAGGCACTGATTTGACTTCTGCTTGCGGTATTCGATTCCTCTCGTCATTTTACGTCGGAATAGCACGGTTTCCGCACCCGATTACGGTCCTGGAGGCCAGAATACTGGGAGATAGGTTTTGGCTATAACAGCGATTTTCTGACGAAGGACGGCTCTGATTTGAATTCTGCTTGCGGCATTCGATCCCTCTCGTCATTTTACGTCGGAATAGCACGGTTTCCGCACGGGATTACGGTCTTCGAAGCCAGAATACTGGGAGATAGGTTTTGGCTATAACAACGATTTTCGGACGAAGGAAGGCTCTGATTTGAATTCTCCTTACGACATTCGATTCCTCTCGTCATTTTACGTCGGAATAGCGCGTTTTCCACTACCCATTACGATCCTGGGAGCCAGATTACTGCAAGATAGGTTTTGGCTATAACAGCGATTTTCGGACGAAGGTAGGCACTGATTTGACTTCTGCTTGCGGTATTCGATCCCTCTCGTCATTTTACGTCGGAATAGCACGGTTTCCGCACGCGATTACCGTCCTGGAGGCCAGAATACTGGGAGATAGGTTTTGGCTCTAACAGCGATTTTCAGACGAAGGAAGGCTCTAATTTGACTTCTGCTTGCGGCATTCGATCCCTCTCGTCATTTTACGTCGGAATAGCACGGTTTCCGCACGGGATTACGGTCTTCGAAGCCAGAATACTGGGAGATAGGTTTTGGCAATAACAGCGATTTTCTGACGAAGGAAGGCTCTGATTTGAATTCTGCTTGCGGCATTCGATCCCTCTCGTCATTTTACGTCGGAATAGCGCGGTTTCCGCACGCGATTACGGTCCTGGAGGCCAGAATACTGGGAGATAGGTTTTGGCTCTAACAGCGATTTTCAGACGAAGGAAGGCTCTAATTTGACTTCTGCTTGCGGCATTCGATCCCTCTCGTCATTTTACGGCGGAATAGCATGTTTTCCACACGTGATTATGGTCCTCGAAGCCATATTACTGGGAGATAGGTTTTGGCAATAACAGCGATTTTCTGACGAAGGAAGGCTCTGATTTGAATTCTGCTTGCGGCATTCGATCCCTCTCGTCATTTTACGGCGAAATAGCATGTTTTCCACACGTGATTATGGTCCTCGAAGCCAGAATACTGGGAGATAGGTTTTGGCAATAACAGCGATTTTCTGACGAAGGAAGGCTCTGATTTGAATTCTGCTTGCGGCATTCGATCCCGCTCGTCATTTTACGTCGGAATAGCACGGTTTCCGCACCCGATTACGGTCCTGGAGGCCAGAATACTGGGAGATAGGTTTTGGCTCTAATAGCGATTTTCTGACGAAGGAAGGCTCTGATTTGAATTCTGCTTGCGGCATTCGATCCCTCTCGTCATTTTACGTCGGAATAGCACGGTTTCCGCACGGGATTACGGTCTTCGAAGCCAGAATACTGGGAGATAGGTTTTGGCTATAACAGCGATTTTCTGACGAAGGACGGCTCTGATTTGAATTCTGCTTGCGGCATTCGATCCTTCTCGTCATTTTACGTCGAAATAGCATGTCTTCCACACGCGATTACGGTCCTGGAGGCCAGAAAACTGGGAGATAGGTTTTGGCAATAACAGCGATTTTCTGACGAAGGAAGGCTCTGATTTGAATTCTGCTTGCGGCATTCGATCCCTCTCGTCATTTTACGGCGAAATAGCATGTTTTCCACACGTGATTATGGTCCTCGAAGCCAGAATACTGGGAGATAGGTTTTGGCTCTAACAGCGATTTTCAGACGAAGGAAGGCTCTAATTTGACTTCTGCTTGCGGCATTCGATCCCTCTCGTCATTTTACGGCGGAATAGCATGTTTTCCACACGTGATTATGGTCCTCGAAGCCATATTACTGGGAGATAGGTTTTGGCAATAACAGCGATTTTCTGACGAAGGAAGGCTCTGATTTGAATTCTGCTTGCGGCATTCGATCCCTCTCGTCATTTTACGGCGGAATAGCGCGGATTCCACACCCGATTACGATCCTGGGAGCCATATTACTGCAAGATAGGTTTTGGCTCTAATAGCGATTTTCTGACGAAGGAAGGCTCTGATTTGACTTCTGCTTGCGGCATTCGATCCCTCTCGTCATTTTACGTCGGAATAGCACGGTTTCCGCACGCGATTACGGTCTTGGAGGCCAGAATACTGGGAGATAGGTTTTGGCTCTAACAGCGATTTTCAGACGAAGGAAGGCTCTAATTTGACTTCTGCTTGCGGCATTCGATCCCTCTCGTCATTTTACGTCGGAATAGCGCGGTTTCCACACCCGATTACGATCCTGGGAGCCATATTACTGCAAGATAGGTTTTGGCTCTAATAGCGATTTTCTGACGAAGGAAGGCTCTGATTTGACTTCTGCTTGCGGCATTCGATCCCTCTCGTCATTTTACGGCGGAATAGCATGTTTTCCACACGTGATTATGGTTCTCGAAGCCAGAATAATGGGAGATAGGTTTTGGCAATAACAGCGATTTTCTGACGAAGGAAGGCTCTGATTTGACTTCTGCTTGCGGCATTCGATCCCTCTCGTCATTTTACGTCGGAATAGCACGGTTTCCGCACGCGATTACGGTCCTGGAGGCCAGAATACTGGGAGATAGGTTTTGGCTCTAACAGCGATTTTCAGACGAAGGAAGGCTCTAATTTGACTTCTGCTTGCGGCATTCGATCCCTCTCGTAATTTTACGGCGGAATAGCATGTTTTCCACACGTGATTATGGTCCTCGAAGCCAGAATACTGGGAGATAGGTTTTGGCAATAACAGCGATTTTCTGACGAAGGAAGGCTCTGATTTGAATTCTGCTTGCGGCATTCGATCCCGCTCGTCATTTTACGTCGGAATAGCACGGTTTCCGCACCCGATTACGGTCCTGGAGGCCAGAATACTGGGAGATAGGTTTTGGCTCTAATAGCGATTTTCTGACGAAGGAAGGCTCTGATTTGAATTCTGCTTGCGGCATTCGATCCCTCTCGTCATTTTACGTCGGAATAGCACGGTTTCCGCACGGGATTACGGTCTTCGAAGCCAGAATACTGGGAGATAGGTTTTGGCTATAACAGCGATTTTCTGACGAAGGACGGCTCTGATTTGAATTCTGCTTGCGGCACTCGATCCCTCTCGTCATTTTACGGCGAAATAGCATGTTTTCCACACGTGATTATGGTCCTCGAAGCTAGAATACTGGGAGATAGGTTTTGGCAATAACAGCGATTTTCTGACGAAGGAAGGCTCTGATTTGAATTCTGCTTGCGGCATTCGATCCCTCTCGTCATTTTACGTCGGAATAGCGCGGTTTCCGCACGCGATTACGGTCCTGGAGGCCAGAATACTGGGAGATAGGTTTTGGCTCTAACAGCGATTTTCAGACGAAGGAAGGCTCTAATTTGACTTCTGCTTGCGGCATTCGATCCCTCTCGTCATTTTACGGCGGAATAGCATGTTTTCCACACGTGATTATGGTCCTCGAAGCCATATTACTGGGAGATAGGTTTTGGCAATAACAGCGATTTTCTGACGAAGGAAGGCTCTGATTTGAATTCTGCTTGCGGCATTCGATCCCTCTCGTCATTTTACGGCGGAATAGCGCGGTTTCCACACCCGATTACGATCCTGGGAGCCATATTACTGCAAGATAGGTTTTGGCTCTAATAGCGATTTTCTGACGAAGGAAGGCTCTGATTTGACTTCTGCTTGCGGCATTCGATCCCTCTCGTCATTTTACGTCGGAATAGCACCGTTTCCGCACGCGATTACGGTCCTGGAGGCCAGAATACTGGGAGATAGGTTTTGGCTATAACAGCGATTTTCTGACGAAGGACGGCTCTGATTTGAATTCTGCTTGCGGCATTCGATCCCTCTCGTCATTTTACGGCGAAATAGCATGTTTTCCACACGTGATTATGGTCCTCGAAGCCAGAATACTGGGAGATAGGTTTTGGCAATAACAGCGATTTTCTGACGAAGGAAGGCTCTGATTTGAATTCTGCTTGCGGCATTCGATCCCGCTCGTCATTTTACGTCGGAATAGCACGGTTTCCGCACCCGATTACGGTCCTGGAGGCCAGAATACTGGGAGATAGGTTTTGGCTCTAATAGCGATTTTCTGACGAAGGAAGGCTCTGATTTGAATTCTGCTTGCGGCATTCGATCCCTCTCGTCATTTTACGGCGGAATAGCATGTTTTCCACACGTGATTATGGTCCTCGAAGCCATATTACTGGGAGATAGGTTTTGGCAATAACAGCGATTTTCTGACGAAGGAAGGCTCTGATTTGAATTCTGCTTGCGGCATTCGATCCCTCTCGTCATTTTACGGCGAAATAGCATGTTTTCCACACGTGATTATGGTCCTCGAAGCCAGAATACTGGGAGATAGGTTTTGGCTCTAACAGCGATTTTCAGACGAAGGAAGGCTCTAATTTGACTTCTGCTTGCGGCATTCGATCCCTCTCGTCATTTTACGGCGGAATAGCATGTTTTCCACACGTGATTATGGTCCTCGAAGCCATATTACTGGGAGATAGGTTTTGGCAATAACAGCGATTTTCTGACGAAGGAAGGCTCTGATTTGAATTCTGCTTGCGGCATTCGATCCCTCTCGTCATTTTACGGCGGAATAGCGCGGTTTCCACACCCGATTACGATCCTGGGAGCCATATTACTGCAAGATAGGTTTTGGCAATAACAGCGATTTTCTGACGAAGGAAGGCTCTGATTTGAATTCTGCTTGCGGCATTCGATCCCTCTCGTCATTTTACGGCGAAATAGCATGTTTTCCACACGTGATTATGGTCCTCGAAGCCAGAATACTGGGAGATAGGTTTTGGCAATAACAGCGATTTTCTGACGAAGGAAGGCTCTGATTTGAATTCTGCTTGCGGCATTCGATCCCGCTCGTCATTTTACGTCGGAATAGCACGGTTTCCGCACCCGATTACGGTCCTGGAGGCCAGAATACTGGGAGATAGGTTTTGGCTCTAATAGCGATTTTCTGACGAAGGAAGGCTCTGATTTGAATTCTGCTTGCGGCATTCGATCCCTCTCGTCATTTTACGTCGGAATAGCACGGTTTCCGCACGGGATTACGGTCTTCGAAGCCAGAATACTGGGAGATAGGTTTTGGCTATAACAGCGATTTTCTGACGAAGGACGGCTCTGATTTGAATTCTGCTTGCGGCATTCGATCCCTCTCGTCATTTTACGGCGAAATAGCATGTTTTCCACACGTGATTATGGTCCTCGAAGCCAGAATACTGGGAGATAGGTTTTGGCTCTAACAGCGATTTTCAGACGAAGGAAGGCTCTGATTTGACTTCTGCTTGCGGCATTCGATCCCTCTCGTCATTTTACGTCGGAATAGCACGGTTTCCGCACGCGATTACGGTCCTGGAGGCCAGAATACTGGGAGATAGGTTTTGGCTCTAACAGCGATTTTCAGACGAAGGAAGGCTCTAATTTGACTTCTGCTTGCGGCATTCGATCCCTCTCGTAATTTTACGGCGGAATAGCATGTTTTCCACACGTGATTATGGTCCTCGAAGCCAGAATACTGGGAGATAGGTTTTGGCAATAACAGCGATTTTCTGACGAAGGAAGGCTCTGATTTGAATTCTGCTTGCGGCATTCGATCCCGCTCGTCATTTTACGTCGGAATAGCACGGTTTCCGCACCCGATTACGGTCCTGGAGGCCAGAATACTGGGAGATAGGTTTTGGCTCTAATAGCGATTTTCTGACGAAGGAAGGCTCTGATTTGAATTCTGCTTGCGGCATTCGATCCCTCTCGTCATTTTACGTCGGAATAGCACGGTTTCCGCACGGGATTACGGTCTTCGAAGCCAGAATACTGGGAGATAGGTTTTGGCTATAACAGCGATTTTCTGACGAAGGACGGCTCTGATTTGAATTCTGCTTGCGGCACTCGATCCCTCTCGTCATTTTACGGCGAAATAGCATGTTTTCCACACGTGATTATGGTCCTCGAAGCTAGAATACTGGGAGATAGGTTTTGGCAATAACAGCGATTTTCTGACGAAGGAAGGCTCTGATTTGAATTCTGCTTGCGGCATTCGATCCCTCTCGTCATTTTACGTCGGAATAGCGCGGTTTCCGCACGCGATTACGGTCCTGGAGGCCAGAATACTGGGAGATAGGTTTTGGCTCTAACAGCGATTTTCAGACGAAGGAAGGCTCTAATTTGACTTCTGCTTGCGGCATTCGATCCCTCTCGTCATTTTACGGCGGAATAGCATGTTTTCCACACGTGATTATGGTCCTCGAAGCCATATTACTGGGAGATAGGTTTTGGCAATAACAGCGATTTTCTGACGAAGGAAGGCTCTGATTTGAATTCTGCTTGCGGCATTCGATCCCTCTCGTCATTTTACGGCGGAATAGCGCGGTTTCCACACCCGATTACGATCCTGGGAGCCATATTACTGCAAGATAGGTTTTGGCTCTAATAGCGATTTTCTGACGAAGGAAGGCTCTGATTTGACTTCTGCTTGCGGCATTCGATCCCGCTCGTCATTTTACGTCGGAATAGCACGGTTTCCGCACCCGATTACGGTCCTGGAGGCCAGAATACTGGGAGATAGGTTTTGGCTCTAATAGCGATTTTCTGACGAAGGAAGGCTCTGATTTGAATTCTGCTTGCGGCATTCGATCCCTCTCGTCATTTTACGTCGGAATAGCACGGTTTCCGCACGGGATTACGGTCTTCGAAGCCAGAATACTGGGAGATAGGTTTTGGCTATAACAGCGATTTTCTGACGAAGGAAGGCTCTGATTTGAATTCTGCTTGCGGCACTCGATCCCTCTCGTCATTTTACGGCGGAATAGCATGTTTTCCACACGTGATTATGGTCCTCGAAGCTAGAATACTGGGAGATAGGTTTTGGCAATAACAGCGATTTTCTGACGAAGGAAGGCTCTGATTTGAATTCTGCTTGCGGCATTCGATCCCTCTCGTCATTTTACGTCGGAATAGCGCGGTTTCCGCACGCGATTACGGTCCTGGAGGCCAGAATACTGGGAGATAGGTTTTGGCTCTAACAGCGATTTTCAGACGAAGGAAGGCTCTAATTTGACTTCTGCTTGCGGCATTCGATCCCTCTCGTCATTTTACGGCGGAATAGCATGTTTTCCACACGTGATTATGGTCCTCGAAGCCATATTACTGGGAGATAGGTTTTGGCAATAACAGCGATTTTCTGACGAAGGAAGGCTCTGATTTGAATTCTGCTTGCGGCATTCGATCCCTCTCGTCATTTTACGGCGGAATAGCGCGGTTTCCACACCCGATTACGATCCTGGGAGCCATATTACTGCAAGATAGGTTTTGGCTCTAATAGCGATTTTCTGACGAAGGAAGGCTCTGATTTGACTTCTGCTTGCGGCATTCGATCCCTCTCGTCATTTTACGGCGGAATAGCATGTTTTCCACACGTGATTATGGTTCTCGAAGCCAGAATAATGGGAGATAGGTTTTGGCAATAACAGCGATTTTCTGACGAAGGAAGGCTCTGATTTGACTTCTGCTTGCGGCATTCGATCCCTCTCGTCATTTTACGTCGGAATAGCACGGTTTCCGCACGCGATTACGGTCCTGGAGGCCAGAATACTGGGAGATAGGTTTTGGCTCTAACAGCGATTTTCAGACGAAGGAAGGCTCTAATTTGACTTCTGCTTGCGGCATTCGATCCCTCTCGTAATTTTACGGCGGAATAGCATGTTTTCCACACGTGATTATGGTCCTCGAAGCCAGAATACTGGGAGATAGGTTTTGGCAATAACAGCGATTTTCTGACGAAGGAAGGCTCTGATTTGAATTCTGCTTGCGGCATTCGATCCCGCTCGTCATTTTACGTCGGAATAGCACGGTTTCCGCACCCGATTACGGTCCTGGAGGCCAGAATACTGGGAGATAGGTTTTGGCTCTAATAGCGATTTTCTGACGAAGGAAGGCTCTGATTTGAATTCTGCTTGCGGCATTCGATCCCTCTCGTCATTTTACGTCGGAATAGCACGGTTTCCGCACGGGATTACGGTCTTCGAAGCCAGAATACTGGGAGATAGGTTTTGGCTATAACAGCGATTTTCTGACGAAGGACGGCTCTGATTTGAATTCTGCTTGCGGCACTCGATCCCTCTCGTCATTTTACGGCGAAATAGCATGTTTTCCACACGTGATTATGGTCCTCGAAGCTAGAATACTGGGAGATAGGTTTTGGCAATAACAGCGATTTTCTGACGAAGGAAGGCTCTGATTTGAATTCTGCTTGCGGCATTCGATCCCTCTCGTCATTTTACGTCGGAATAGCGCGGTTTCCGCACGCGATTACGGTCCTGGAGGCCAGAATACTGGGAGATAGGTTTTGGCTCTAACAGCGATTTTCAGACGAAGGAAGGCTCTAATTTGACTTCTGCTTGCGGCATTCGATCCCTCTCGTCATTTTACGGCGGAATAGCATGTTTTCCACACGTGATTATGGTCCTCGAAGCCATATTACTGGGAGATAGGTTTTGGCAATAACAGCGATTTTCTGACGAAGGAAGGCTCTGATTTGAATTCTGCTTGCGGCATTCGATCCCTCTCGTCATTTTACGGCGGAATAGCGCGGTTTCCACACCCGATTACGATCCTGGGAGCCATATTACTGCAAGATAGGTTTTGGCTCTAATAGCGATTTTCTGACGAAGGAAGGCTCTGATTTGACTTCTGCTTGCGGCATTCGATCCCGCTCGTCATTTTACGTCGGAATAGCACGGTTTCCGCACCCGATTACGGTCCTGGAGGCCAGAATACTGGGAGATAGGTTTTGGCTCTAATAGCGATTTTCTGACGAAGGAAGGCTCTGATTTGAATTCTGCTTGCGGCATTCGATCCCTCTCGTCATTTTACGTCGGAATAGCACGGTTTCCGCACGGGATTACGGTCTTCGAAGCCAGAATACTGGGAGATAGGTTTTGGCTATAACAGCGATTTTCTGACGAAGGAAGGCTCTGATTTGAATTCTGCTTGCGGCACTCGATCCCTCTCGTCATTTTACGGCGAAATAGCATGTTTTCCACACGTGATTATGGTCCTCGAAGCTAGAATACTGGGAGATAGGTTTTGGCAATAACAGCGATTTTCTGACGAAGGAAGGCTCTGATTTGAATTCTGCTTGCGGCATTCGATCCCTCTCGTCATTTTACGTCGGAATAGCGCGGTTTCCGCACGCGATTACGGTCCTGGAGGCCAGAATACTGGGAGATAGGTTTTGGCTCTAACAGCGATTTTCAGACGAAGGAAGGCTCTAATTTGACTTCTGCTTGCGGCATTCGATCCCTCTCGTCATTTTACGGCGGAATAGCATGTTTTCCACACGTGATTATGGTCCTCGAAGCCATATTACTGGGAGATAGGTTTTGGCAATAACAGCGATTTTCTGACGAAGGAAGGCTCTGATTTGAATTCTGCTTGCGGCATTCGATCCCTCTCGTCATTTTACGGCGGAATAGCGCGGTTTCCACACCCGATTACGATCCTGGGAGCCATATTACTGCAAGATAGGTTTTGGCTCTAATAGCGATTTTCTGACGAAGGAAGGCTCTGATTTGACTTCTGCTTGCGGCATTCGATCCCTCTCGTCATTTTACGTCGGAATAGCACGGTTTCCGCACGCGATTACGGTCCTGGAGGCCAGAATACTGGGAGATAGGTTTTGGCTATAACAGCGATTTTCTGACGAAGGAAGGCTCTGATTTGAATTCTGCTTGCGGCACTCGATCCCTCTCGTCATTTTACGGCGAAATAGCATGTTTTCCACACGTGATTATGGTCCTCGAAGCTAGAATACTGGGAGATAGGTTTTGGCAATAACAGCGATTTTCTGACGAAGGAAGGCTCTGATTTGAATTCTGCTTGCGGCATTCGATCCCTCTCGTCATTTTACGTCGGAATAGCGCGGTTTCCGCACGCGATTACGGTCCTGGAGGCCAGAATACTGGGAGATAGGTTTTGGCTCTAACAGCGATTTTCAGACGAAGGAAGGCTCTAATTTGACTTCTGCTTGCGGCATTCGATCCCTCTCGTCATTTTACGGCGGAATAGCATGTTTTCCACACGTGATTATGGTCCTCGAAGCCATATTACTGGGAGATAGGTTTTGGCAATAACAGCGATTTTCTGACGAAGGAAGGCTCTGATTTGAATTCTGCTTGCGGCATTCGATCCCTCTCGTCATTTTACGGCGGAATAGCGCGGTTTCCACACCCGATTACGATCCTGGGAGCCATATTACTGCAAGATAGGTTTTGGCTCTAATAGCGATTTTCTGACGAAGGAAGGCTCTGATTTGACTTCTGCTTGCGGCATTCGATCCCTCTCGTCATTTTACGTCGGAATAGCACCGTTTCCGCACGCGATTACGGTCCTGGAGGCCAGAATACTGGGAGATAGGTTTTGGCTATAACAGCGATTTTCTGACGAAGGAAGGCTCTGATTTGAATTCTGCTTGCGGCATTCGATCCCTCTCGTCATTTTACGGCGAAATAGCATGTTTTCCACACGTGATTATGGTCCTCGAAGCCAGAATACTGGGAGATAGGTTTTGGCAATAACAGCGATTTTCTGACGAAGGAAGGCTCTGATTTGAATTCTGCTTGCGGCATTCGATCCCGCTCGTCATTTTACGTCGGAATAGCACGGTTTCCGCACCCGATTACGGTCCTGGAGGCCAGAATACTGGGAGATAGGTTTTGGCTATAACAGCGATTTTCTGACGAAGGAAGGCTCTGATTTGAATTCTGCTTGCGGCATTCGATCCCTCTCGTCATTTTACGGCGAAATAGCATGTTTTCCACACGTGATTATGGTCCTCGAAGCCAGAATACTGGGAGATAGGTTTTGGCAATAACAGCGATTTTCTGACGAAGGAAGGCTCTGATTTGAATTCTGCTTGCGGCATTCGATCCCTCTCGTCATTTTACGGCGAAATAGCATGTTTTCCACACGTGATTATGGTCCTCGAAGCCATATTACTGGGAGATAGGTTTTGGCAATAACAGCGATTTTCTGACGAAGGAAGGCTCTGATTTGAATTCTGCTTGCGGCATTCGATCCCTCTCGTCATTTTACGGCGGAATAGCGCGGTTTCCACACCCGATTACGATCCTGGGAGCCATATTACTGCAAGATAGGTTTTGGCTCTAATAGCGATTTTCTGACGAAGGAAGGCTCTGATTTGACTTCTGCTTGCGGCATTCGATCCCTCTCGTCATTTTACGTCGGAATAGCACGGTTTCCGCACGCGATTACGGTCTTGGAGGCCAGAATACTGGGAGATAGGTTTTGGCTCTAACAGCGATTTTCAGACGAAGGAAGGCTCTAATTTGACTTCTGCTTGCGGCATTCGATCCCTCTCGTCATTTTACGTCGGAATAGCGCGGTTTCCACACCCGATTACGATCCTGGGAGCCATATTACTGCAAGATAGGTTTTGGCTCTAATAGCGATTTTCAGACGAAGGAAGGCTCTAATTTGACTTCTGCTTGCGGCATTCGATCCCTCTCGTCATTTTACGTCGGAATAGCGCGGTTTCCACACCCGATTACGATCCTGGGAGCCATATTACTGCAAGATAGGTTTTGGCTCTAATAGCGATTTTCTGACGAAGGAAGGCTCTGATTTGACTTCTGCTTGCGGCATTCGATCCCTCTCGTCATTTTACGGCGGAATAGCATGTTTTCCACACGTGATTATGGTTCTCGAAGCCAGAATAATGGGAGATAGGTTTTGGCAATAACAGCGATTTTCTGACGAAGGAAGGCTCTGATTTGACTTCTGCTTGCGGCATTCGATCCCTCTCGTCATTTTACGTCGGAATAGCACGGTTTCCGCACGCGATTACGGTCCTGGAGGCCAGAATACTGGGAGATAGGTTTTGGCTCTAACAGCGATTTTCAGACGAAGGAAGGCTCTAATTTGACTTCTGCTTGCGGCATTCGATCCCTCTCGTCATTTTACGGCGGAATAGCATGTTTTCCACACGTGATTATGGTCCTCGAAGCCAGAATACTGGGAGATATGTTTTGGCAATAACAGCGATTTTCTGACGAAGGAAGGCTCTGATTTGAATTCTGCTTGCGGCATTCGATCCCGCTCGTCATTTTACGTCGGAATAGCACGGTTTCCGCACCCGATTACGGTCCTGGAGGCCAGAATACTGGGAGATAGGTTTTGGCTCTAATAGCGATTTTCTGACGAAGGAAGGCTCTGATTTGAATTCTGCTTGCGGCATTCGATCCCTCTCGTCATTTTACGTCGGAATAGCACGGTTTCCGCACGGGATTACGGTCTTCGAAGCCAGAATACTGGGAGATAGGTTTTGGCTATAACAGCGATTTTCTGACGAAGGAAGGCTCTGATTTGAATTCTGCTTGCGGCATTCGATCCCTCTCGTCATTTTACGGCGAAATAGCATGTTTTCCACACGTGATTATGGTCCTCGAAGCCAGAATACTGGGAGATAGGTTTTGGCAATAACAGCGATTTTCTGACGAAGGAAGGCTCTGATTTGAATTCTGCTTGCGGCATTCGATCCCTCTCGTCATTTTACGGCGAAATAGCATGTTTTCCACACGTGATTATGGTCCTCGAAGCTAGAATACTGGGAGATAGGTTTTGGCAATAACAGCGATTTTCTGACGAAGGAAGGCTCTGGTTTGAATTCTGCTTGCGGCATTCGATCCCTCTCGTCATTTTACGTCGGAATAGCTCGGTTTCCGCACGCGATTACGGTCCTGGAGGCCAGAATACTGGGAGATAGGTTTTGGCTCTAACAGCGATTTTCAGACGAAGGAAGGCTCTAATTTGACTTCTGCTTGCGGCATTCGATCCCTCTCGTCATTTTACGGCGGAATAGCATGTTTTCCACACGTGATTATGGTCCTCGAAGCCATATTACTGGGAGATAGGTTTTGGCAATAACAGCGATTTTCTGACGAAGGAAGGCTCTGATTTGAATTCTGCTTGCGGCATTCGATCCCTCTCGTCATTTTACGGCGGAATAGCGCGGTTTCCACACCCGATTACGATCCTGGGAGCCATATTACTGCAAGATAGGTTTTGGCTCTAATAGCGATTTTCTGACGAAGGAAGGCTCTGATTTGACTTCTGCTTGCGGCATTCGATCCCTCTCGTCATTTTACGTCGGAATAGCACGGTTTCCGCACGCGATTACGGTCCTGGAGGCCAGAATACTGGGAGATAGGTTTTGGCTCTAACAGCGATTTTCAGACGAAGGAAGTCTCTAATTTGACTTCTGCTTGCGGCATTCGATCCCTCTCGTCATTTTACGGCGGAATAGCATGTTTTCCACACGTGATTATGGTCCTCGAAGCCAGAATACTGGGAGATAGGTTTTGGCAATAACAGCGATTTTCTGACGAAGGAAGGCTCTGATTTGAATTCTGCTTGCGGCATTCGATCCCGCTCGTCATTTTACGTCGGAATAGCACGGTTTCCGCACCCGATTACGGTCCTGGAGGCCAGAATACTGGGAGATAGGTTTTGGCTCTAATAGCGATTTTCTGACGAAGGAAGGCTCTGATTTGAATTCTGCTTGCGGCATTCGATCCCTCTCGTCATTTTACGTCGGAATAGCGCGGTTTCCACACCCGATTACGATCCTGGGAGCCATATTACTGCAAGATAGGTTTTGGCTCTAATAGCGATTTTCTGACGAAGGAAGGCTCTGATTTGACTTCTGCTTGCGGCATTCGATCCCTCTCGTCATTTTACGTCGGAATAGCACGGTTTCCGCACGCGATTACGGTCCTGGAGGCCAGAATACTGGGAGATAGGTTTTGGCTCTAACAGCGATTTTCAGACGAAGGAAGTCTCTAATTTGACTTCTGCTTGCGGCATTCGATCCCTCTCGTCATTTTACGGCGGAATAGCATGTTTTCCACACGTGATTATGGTCCTCGAAGCCAGAATACTGGGAGATAGGTTTTGGCAATAACAGCGATTTTCTGACGAAGGAAGGCTCTGATTTGAATTCTGCTTGCGGCATTCGATCCCTCTCGTCATTTTACGTCGGAATAGCACGGTTTCCGCACGGGATTACGGTCTTCGAAGCCAGAATACTGGGAGATAGGTTTTGGCTATAACAGCGATTTTCTGACGAAGGAAGGCTCTGATTTGAATTCTGCTTGCGGCATTCGATCCCTCTCGTCATTTTACGGCGAAATAGCATGTTTTCCACACGTGATTATGGTCCTCGAAGCCAGAATACTGGGAGATAGGTTTTGGCAATAACAGCGATTTTCTGACGAAGGAAGGCTCTGATTTGAATTCTGCTTGCGGCATTCGATCCCTCTCGTCATTTTACGTCGGAATAGCGCTGTTTCCGCACGCGATTACGGTCCTGGAGGCCAGAATACTGGGAGATAGGTTTTGGCTCTAACAGCGATTTTCAGACGAAGGAAGGCTCTAATTTGACTTCTGCTTGCGGCATTCGATCCCTCTCGTCATTTTACGGCGGAATAGCATGTTTTCCACACGTGATTATGGTCCTCGAAGCCATATTACTGGGAGATAGGTTTTGGCAATAACAGCGATTTTCTGACGAAGGAAGGCTCTGATTTGAATTCTGCTTGCGGCATTCGATCCCTCTCGTCATTTTACGGCGGAATAGCGCGGTTTCCACACCCGATTACGATCCTGGGAGCCATATTACTGCAAGATAGGTTTTGGCTCTAATAGCGATTTTCTGACGAAGGAAGGCTCTGATTTGACTTCTGCTTGCGGCATTCGATCCCTCTCGTCATTTTACGTCGGAATAGCACGGTTTCCGCACGCGATTACGGTCCTGGAGGCCAGAATACTGGGAGATAGGTTTTGGCTCTAACAGCGATTTTCAGACGAAGGAAGGCTCTAATTTGACTTCTGCTTGCGGCATTCGATCCCTCTCGTAATTTTACGGCGGAATAGCATGTTTTCCACACGTGATTATGGTCCTCGAAGCCAGAATACTGGGAGATAGGTTTTGGCAATAACAGCGATTTTCTGACGAAGGAAGGCTCTGATTTGAATTCTGCTTGCGGCATTCGATCCCGCTCGTCATTTTACGTCGGAATAGCACGGTTTCCGCACGGGATTACGGTCTTCGAAGCCAGAATACTGGGAGATAGGTTTTGGCTCTAACAGCGATTTTCAGACGAAGGAAGGCTCTAATTTGACTTCTGCTTGCGGCATTCGATCCCTCTCGTCATTTTACGGCGGAATAGCATGTTTTCCACACGTGATTATGGTCCTCGAAGCCAGAATACTGGGAGATAGGTTTTGGCTCTAACAGCGATTTTCAGACGAAGGAAGGCTCTAATTTGACTTCTGCTTGCGGCATTCGATCCCTCTCGTCATTTTACGGCGAAATAGCATGTTTTCCACACGTGATTATGGTCCTCGAAGCCAGAATAATGGGAGATCGGTTTTGGCAATAACAGCGATTTTCAGACGAAGGAAGGCTCTGATTTGAATTCTGCTTGCGGCATTCGATCCCTCTCGTCATTTTACGGCGGAATAGCATGTTTTCCACACGTGATTATGGTCCTTGAAGCCAGAATACTGGGAGATAGGTTTTGGCTCTAACAGCGATTTTCAGACGAAGGAAGGCTCTGATTTGAATTCTGCTTGCGGCATTCGATCCCTCTCGTCATTTTACGTCGGAATAGCACGGTTTCCGCACGCGATTACGGTCCTGGAGGCCAGAATACTGGGAGATAGGTTTTGGCTCTAACAGCGATTTTCAGACGAAGGAAGGCTCTAATTTGACTTCTGCTTGCGGCATTCGATCCCTCTCGTCATTTTACGGCGGAATAGCATGTTTTCCACACGTGATTATGGTCCTCGAAGCCATATTACTGGGAGATAGGTTTTGGCAATAACAGCGATTTTCTGACGAAGGAAGGCTCTGATTTGAATTCTGCTTGCGGCATTCGATCCCTCTCGTCATTTTACGGCGGAATAGCGCGGTTTCCACACCCGATTACGATCCTGGGAGCCATATTACTGCAAGATAGGTTTTGGCTCTAATAGCGATTTTCTGACGAAGGAAGGCTCTGATTTGACTTCTGCTTGCGGCATTCGATCCCGCTCGTCATTTTACGTCGGAATAGCACGGTTTCCGCACCCGATTACGGTCCTGGAGGCCAGAATACTGGGAGATAGGTTTTGGCTCTAATAGCGATTTTCTGACGAAGGAAGGCTCTGATTTGAATTCTGCTTGCGGCATTCGATCCCTCTCGTCATTTTACGTCGGAATAGCACGGTTTCCGCACGGGATTACGGTCTTCGAAGCCAGAATACTGGGAGATAGGTTTTGGCTATAACAGCGATTTTCTGACGAAGGACGGCTCTGATTTGAATTCTGCTTGCGGCACTCGATCCCTCTCGTCATTTTACGGCGAAATAGCATGTTTTCCACACGTGATTATGGTCCTCGAAGCTAGAATACTGGGAGATAGGTTTTGGCAATAACAGCGATTTTCTGACGAAGGAAGGCTCTGATTTGAATTCTGCTTGCGGCATTCGATCCCTCTCGTCATTTTACGTCGGAATAGCGCGGTTTCCGCACGCGATTACGGTCCTGGAGGCCAGAATACTGGGAGATAGGTTTTGGCTCTAACAGCGATTTTCAGACGAAGGAAGGCTCTAATTTGACTTCTGCTTGCGGCATTCGATCCCTCTCGTCATTTTACGGCGGAATAGCATGTTTTCCACACGTGATTATGGTCCTCGAAGCCATATTACTGGGAGATAGGTTTTGGCAATAACAGCGATTTTCTGACGAAGGAAGGCTCTGATTTGAATTCTGCTTGCGGCATTCGATCCCTCTCGTCATTTTACGGCGGAATAGCGCGGTTTCCACACCCGATTACGATCCTGGGAGCCATATTACTGCAAGATAGGTTTTGGCTCTAATAGCGATTTTCTGACGAAGGAAGGCTCTGATTTGACTTCTGCTTGCGGCATTCGATCCCTCTCGTCATTTTACGGCGGAATAGCATGTTTTCCACACGTGATTATGGTTCTCGAAGCCAGAATAATGGGAGATAGGTTTTGGCAATAACAGCGATTTTCTGACGAAGGAAGGCTCTGATTTGACTTCTGCTTGCGGCATTCGATCCCTCTCGTCATTTTACGTCGGAATAGCACGGTTTCCGCACGCGATTACGGTCCTGGAGGCCAGAATACTGGGAGATAGGTTTTGGCTCTAACAGCGATTTTCAGACGAAGGAAGGCTCTAATTTGACTTCTGCTTGCGGCATTCGATCCCTCTCGTAATTTTACGGCGGAATAGCATGTTTTCCACACGTGATTATGGTCCTCGAAGCCAGAATACTGGGAGATAGGTTTTGGCAATAACAGCGATTTTCTGACGAAGGAAGGCTCTGATTTGAATTCTGCTTGCGGCATTCGATCCCGCTCGTCATTTTACGTCGGAATAGCACGGTTTCCGCACCCGATTACGGTCCTGGAGGCCAGAATACTGGGAGATAGGTTTTGGCTCTAATAGCGATTTTCTGACGAAGGAAGGCTCTGATTTGAATTCTGCTTGCGGCATTCGATCCCTCTCGTCATTTTACGTCGGAATAGCACGGTTTCCGCACGGGATTACGGTCTTCGAAGCCAGAATACTGGGAGATAGGTTTTGGCTATAACAGCGATTTTCTGACGAAGGAAGGCTCTGATTTGAATTCTGCTTGCGGCACTCGATCCCTCTCGTCATTTTACGGCGAAATAGCATGTTTTCCACACGTGATTATGGTCCTCGAAGCTAGAATACTGGGAGATAGGTTTTGGCAATAACAGCGATTTTCTGACGAAGGAAGGCTCTGATTTGAATTCTGCTTGCGGCATTCGATCCCTCTCGTCATTTTACGTCGGAATAGCGCGGTTTCCGCACGCGATTACGGTCCTGGAGGCCAGAATACTGGGAGATAGGTTTTGGCTCTAACAGCGATTTTCAGACGAAGGAAGGCTCTAATTTGACTTCTGCTTGCGGCATTCGATCCCTCTCGTCATTTTACGGCGGAATAGCATGTTTTCCACACGTGATTATGGTCCTCGAAGCCATATTACTGGGAGATAGGTTTTGGCAATAACAGCGATTTTCTGACGAAGGAAGGCTCTGATTTGAATTCTGCTTGCGGCATTCGATCCCTCTCGTCATTTTACGGCGGAATAGCGCGGTTTCCACACCCGATTACGATCCTGGGAGCCATATTACTGCAAGATAGGTTTTGGCTCTAATAGCGATTTTCTGACGAAGGAAGGCTCTGATTTGACTTCTGCTTGCGGCATTCGATCCCGCTCGTCATTTTACGTCGGAATAGCACGGTTTCCGCACCCGATTACGGTCCTGGAGGCCAGAATACTGGGAGATAGGTTTTGGCTCTAATAGCGATTTTCTGACGAAGGAAGGCTCTGATTTGAATTCTGCTTGCGGCATTCGATCCCTCTCGTCATTTTACGTCGGAATAGCACGGTTTCCGCACGGGATTACGGTCTTCGAAGCCAGAATACTGGGAGATAGGTTTTGGCTATAACAGCGATTTTCTGACGAAGGAAGGCTCTGATTTGAATTCTGCTTGCGGCACTCGATCCCTCTCGTCATTTTACGGCGAAATAGCATGTTTTCCACACGTGATTATGGTCCTCGAAGCTAGAATACTGGGAGATAGGTTTTGGCAATAACAGCGATTTTCTGACGAAGGAAGGCTCTGATTTGAATTCTGCTTGCGGCATTCGATCCCTCTCGTCATTTTACGTCGGAATAGCGCGGTTTCCGCACGCGATTACGGTCCTGGAGGCCAGAATACTGGGAGATAGGTTTTGGCTCTAACAGCGATTTTCAGACGAAGGAAGGCTCTAATTTGACTTCTGCTTGCGGCATTCGATCCCTCTCGTCATTTTACGGCGGAATAGCATGTTTTCCACACGTGATTATGGTCCTCGAAGCCATATTACTGGGAGATAGGTTTTGGCAATAACAGCGATTTTCTGACGAAGGAAGGCTCTGATTTGAATTCTGCTTGCGGCATTCGATCCCTCTCGTCATTTTACGGCGGAATAGCGCGGTTTCCACACCCGATTACGATCCTGGGAGCCATATTACTGCAAGATAGGTTTTGGCTCTAATAGCGATTTTCTGACGAAGGAAGGCTCTGATTTGACTTCTGCTTGCGGCATTCGATCCCTCTCGTCATTTTACGTCGGAATAGCACGGTTTCCGCACGCGATTACGGTCCTGGAGGCCAGAATACTGGGAGATAGGTTTTGGCTATAACAGCGATTTTCTGACGAAGGAAGGCTCTGATTTGAATTCTGCTTGCGGCACTCGATCCCTCTCGTCATTTTACGGCGAAATAGCATGTTTTCCACACGTGATTATGGTCCTCGAAGCTAGAATACTGGGAGATAGGTTTTGGCAATAACAGCGATTTTCTGACGAAGGAAGGCTCTGATTTGAATTCTGCTTGCGGCATTCGATCCCTCTCGTCATTTTACGTCGGAATAGCGCGGTTTCCGCACGCGATTACGGTCCTGGAGGCCAGAATACTGGGAGATAGGTTTTGGCTCTAACAGCGATTTTCAGACGAAGGAAGGCTCTAATTTGACTTCTGCTTGCGGCATTCGATCCCTCTCGTCATTTTACGGCGGAATAGCATGTTTTCCACACGTGATTATGGTCCTCGAAGCCATATTACTGGGAGATAGGTTTTGGCAATAACAGCGATTTTCTGACGAAGGAAGGCTCTGATTTGAATTCTGCTTGCGGCATTCGATCCCTCTCGTCATTTTACGGCGGAATAGCGCGGTTTCCACACCCGATTACGATCCTGGGAGCCATATTACTGCAAGATAGGTTTTGGCTCTAATAGCGATTTTCTGACGAAGGAAGGCTCTGATTTGACTTCTGCTTGCGGCATTCGATCCCTCTCGTCATTTTACGTCGGAATAGCACCGTTTCCGCACGCGATTACGGTCCTGGAGGCCAGAATACTGGGAGATAGGTTTTGGCTATAACAGCGATTTTCTGACGAAGGACGGCTCTGATTTGAATTCTGCTTGCGGCATTCGATCCCTCTCGTCATTTTACGGCGAAATAGCATGTTTTCCACACGTGATTATGGTCCTCGAAGCCAGAATACTGGGAGATAGGTTTTGGCAATAACAGCGATTTTCTGACGAAGGAAGGCTCTGATTTGAATTCTGCTTGCGGCATTCGATCCCGCTCGTCATTTTACGTCGGAATAGCACGGTTTCCGCACCCGATTACGGTCCTGGAGGCCAGAATACTGGGAGATAGGTTTTGGCTATAACAGCGATTTTCTGACGAAGGAAGGCTCTGATTTGAATTCTGCTTGCGGCATTCGATCCCTCTCGTCATTTTACGGCGAAATAGCATGTTTTCCACACGTGATTATGGTCCTCGAAGCCAGAATACTGGGAGATAGGTTTTGGCAATAACAGCGATTTTCTGACGAAGGAAGGCTCTGATTTGAATTCTGCTTGCGGCATTCGATCCCTCTCGTCATTTTACGGCGAAATAGCATGTTTTCCACACGTGATTATGGTCCTCGAAGCCATATTACTGGGAGATAGGTTTTGGCAATAACAGCGATTTTCTGACGAAGGAAGGCTCTGATTTGAATTCTGCTTGCGGCATTCGATCCCTCTCGTCATTTTACGGCGGAATAGCGCGGTTTCCACACCCGATTACGATCCTGGGAGCCATATTACTGCAAGATAGGTTTTGGCTCTAATAGCGATTTTCTGACGAAGGAAGGCTCTGATTTGACTTCTGCTTGCGGCATTCGATCCCTCTCGTCATTTTACGTCGGAATAGCACGGTTTCCGCACGCGATTACGGTCTTGGAGGCCAGAATACTGGGAGATAGGTTTTGGCTCTAACAGCGATTTTCAGACGAAGGAAGGCTCTAATTTGACTTCTGCTTGCGGCATTCGATCCCTCTCGTCATTTTACGTCGGAATAGCGCGGTTTCCACACCCGATTACGATCCTGGGAGCCATATTACTGCAAGATAGGTTTTGGCTCTAATAGCGATTTTCAGACGAAGGAAGGCTCTAATTTGACTTCTGCTTGCGGCATTCGATCCCTCTCGTCATTTTACGTCGGAATAGCGCGGTTTCCACACCCGATTACGATCCTGGGAGCCATATTACTGCAAGATAGGTTTTGGCTCTAATAGCGATTTTCTGACGAAGGAAGGCTCTGATTTGACTTCTGCTTGCGGCATTCGATCCCTCTCGTCATTTTACGGCGGAATAGCATGTTTTCCACACGTGATTATGGTTCTCGAAGCCAGAATAATGGGAGATAGGTTTTGGCAATAACAGCGATTTTCTGACGAAGGAAGGCTCTGATTTGACTTCTGCTTGCGGCATTCGATCCCTCTCGTCATTTTACGTCGGAATAGCACGGTTTCCGCACGCGATTACGGTCCTGGAGGCCAGAATACTGGGAGATAGGTTTTGGCTCTAACAGCGATTTTCAGACGAAGGAAGGCTCTAATTTGACTTCTGCTTGCGGCATTCGATCCCTCTCGTAATTTTACGGCGGAATAGCATGTTTTCCACACGTGATTATGGTCCTCGAAGCCAGAATACTGGGAGATAGGTTTTGGCAATAACAGCGATTTTCTGACGAAGGAAGGCTCTGATTTGAATTCTGCTTGCGGCATTCGATCCCGCTCGTCATTTTACGTCGGAATAGCACGGTTTCCGCACGCGATTACGGTCCTGGAGGCCAGAATACTGGGAGATAGGTTTTGGCTCTAACAGCGATTTTCAGACGAAGGAAGGCTCTAATTTGACTTCTGCTTGCGGCATTCGATCCCTCTCGTAATTTTACGGCGGAATAGCATGTTTTCCACACGTGATTATGGTCCTCGAAGCCAGAATACTGGGAGATATGTTTTGGCAATAACAGCGATTTTCTGACGAAGGAAGGCTCTGATTTGAATTCTGCTTGCGGCATTCGATCCCGCTCGTCATTTTACGTCGGAATAGCACGGTTTCCGCACCCGATTACGGTCCTGGAGGCCAGAATACTGGGAGATAGGTTTTGGCTCTAATAGCGATTTTCTGACGAAGGAAGGCTCTGATTTGAATTCTGCTTGCGGCATTCGATCCCTCTCGTCATTTTACGTCGGAATAGCACGGTTTCCGCACGGGATTACGGTCTTCGAAGCCAGAATACTGGGAGATAGGTTTTGGCTATAACAGCGATTTTCTGACGAAGGACGGCTCTGATTTGAATTCTGCTTGCGGCATTCGATCCCTCTCGTCATTTTACGGCGAAATAGCATGTTTTCCACACGTGATTATGGTCCTCGAAGCCAGAATACTGGGAGATAGGTTTTGGCAATAACAGCGATTTTCTGACGAAGGAAGGCTCTGATTTGAATTCTGCTTGCGGCATTCGATCCCTCTCGTCATTTTACGGCGAAATAGCATGTTTTCCACACGTGATTATGGTCCTCGAAGCTAGAATACTGGGAGATAGGTTTTGGCAATAACAGCGATTTTCTGACGAAGGAAGGCTCTGGTTTGAATTCTGCTTGCGGCATTCGATCCCTCTCGTCATTTTACGTCGGAATAGCTCGGTTTCCGCACGCGATTACGGTCCTGGAGGCCAGAATACTGGGAGATAGGTTTTGGCTCTAACAGCGATTTTCAGACGAAGGAAGGCTCTAATTTGACTTCTGCTTGCGGCATTCGATCCCTCTCGTCATTTTACGGCGGAATAGCATGTTTTCCACACGTGATTATGGTCCTCGAAGCCATATTACTGGGAGATAGGTTTTGGCAATAACAGCGATTTTCTGACGAAGGAAGGCTCTGATTTGAATTCTGCTTGCGGCATTCGATCCCTCTCGTCATTTTACGGCGGAATAGCGCGGTTTCCACACCCGATTACGATCCTGGGAGCCATATTACTGCAAGATAAGTTTTGGCTCTAATAGCGATTTTCTGACGAAGGAAGGCTCTGATTTGACTTCTGCTTGCGGCATTCGATCCCTCTCGTCATTTTACGTCGGAATAGCACGGTTTCCGCACGCGATTACGGTCCTGGAGGCCAGAATACTGGGAGATAGGTTTTGGCTCTAACAGCGATTTTCAGACGAAGGAAGTCTCTAATTTGACTTCTGCTTGCGGCATTCGATCCCTCTCGTCATTTTACGGCGGAATAGCATGTTTTCCACACGTGATTATGGTCCTCGAAGCCAGAATACTGGGAGATAGGTTTTGGCAATAACAGCGATTTTCTGACGAAGGAAGGCTCTGATTTGAATTCTGCTTGCGGCATTCGATCCCGCTCGTCATTTTACGTCGGAATAGCACGGTTTCCGCACCCGATTACGGTCCTGGAGGCCAGAATACTGGGAGATAGGTTTTGGCTCTAATAGCGATTTTCTGACGAAGGAAGGCTCTGATTTGAATTCTGCTTGCGGCATTCGATCCCTCTCGTCATTTTACGTCGGAATAGCGCGGTTTCCACACCCGATTACGATCCTGGGAGCCATATTACTGCAAGATAGGTTTTGGCTCTAATAGCGATTTTCTGACGAAGGAAGGCTCTGATTTGACTTCTGCTTGCGGCATTCGATCCCTCTCGTCATTTTACGTCGGAATAGCACGGTTTCCGCACGCGATTACGGTCCTGGAGGCCAGAATACTGGGAGATAGGTTTTGGCTCTAACAGCGATTTTCAGACGAAGGAAGTCTCTAATTTGACTTCTGCTTGCGGCATTCGATCCCTCTCGTCATTTTACGGCGGAATAGCATGTTTTCCACACGTGATTATGGTCCTCGAAGCCAGAATACTGGGAGATAGGTTTTGGCAATAACAGCGATTTTCTGACGAAGGAAGGCTCTGATTTGAATTCTGCTTGCGGCATTCGATCCCTCTCGTCATTTTACGTCGGAATAGCACGGTTTCCGCACGGGATTACGGTCTTCGAAGCCAGAATACTGGGAGATAGGTTTTGGCTATAACAGCGATTTTCTGACGAAGGACGGCTCTGATTTGAATTCTGCTTGCGGCATTCGATCCCTCTCGTCATTTTACGGCGAAATAGCATGTTTTCCACACGTGATTATGGTCCTCGAAGCCAGAATACTGGGAGATAGGTTTTGGCAATAACAGCGATTTTCTGACGAAGGAAGGCTCTGATTTGAATTCTGCTTGCGGCATTCGATCCCTCTCGTCATTTTACGTCGGAATAGCGCTGTTTCCGCACGCGATTACGGTCCTGGAGGCCAGAATACTGGGAGATAGGTTTTGGCTCTAACAGCGATTTTCAGACGAAGGAAGGCTCTAATTTGACTTCTGCTTGCGGCATTCGATCCCTCTCGTCATTTTACGGCGGAATAGCATGTTTTCCACACGTGATTATGGTCCTCGAAGCCATATTACTGGGAGATAGGTTTTGGCAATAACAGCGATTTTCTGACGAAGGAAGGCTCTGATTTGAATTCTGCTTGCGGCATTCGATCCCTCTCGTCATTTTACGGCGGAATAGCGCGGTTTCCACACCCGATTACGATCCTGGGAGCCATATTACTGCAAGATAGGTTTTGGCTCTAATAGCGATTTTCTGACGAAGGAAGGCTCTGATTTGACTTCTGCTTGCGGCATTCGATCCCTCTCGTCATTTTACGTCGGAATAGCACGGTTTCCGCACGCGATTACGGTCCTGGAGGCCAGAATACTGGGAGATAGGTTTTGGCTCTAACAGCGATTTTCAGACGAAGGAAGGCTCTAATTTGACTTCTGCTTGCGGCATTCGATCCCTCTCGTAATTTTACGGCGGAATAGCATGTTTTCCACACGTGATTATGGTCCTCGAAGCCAGAATACTGGGAGATAGGTTTTGGCAATAACAGCGATTTTCTGACGAAGGAAGGCTCTGATTTGAATTCTGCTTGCGGCATTCGATCCCGCTCGTCATTTTACGTCGGAATAGCACGGTTTCCGCACGGGATTACGGTCTTCGAAGCCAGAATACTGGGAGATAGGTTTTGGCTCTAACAGCGATTTTCAGACGAAGGAAGGCTCTAATTTGACTTCTGCTTGCGGCATTCGATCCCTCTCGTCATTTTACGGCGGAATAGCATGTTTTCCACACGTGATTATGGTCCTCGAAGCCAGAATACTGGGAGATAGGTTTTGGCTCTAACAGCGATTTTCAGACGAAGGAAGGCTCTAATTTGACTTCTGCTTGCGGCATTCGATCCCTCTCGTCATTTTACGGCGAAATAGCATGTTTTCCACACGTGATTATGGTCCTCGAAGCCAGAATAATGGGAGATCGGTTTTGGCAATAACAGCGATTTTCAGACGAAGGAAGGCTCTGATTTGAATTCTGCTTGCGGCATTCGATCCCTCTCGTCATTTTACGGCGGAATAGCATGTTTTCCACACGTGATTATGGTCCTTGAAGCCAGAATACTGGGAGATAGGTTTTGGCTCTAACAGCGATTTTCAGACGAAGGAAGGCTCTGATTTGAATTCTGCTTGCGGCATTCGATCCCTCTCGTCATTTTACGTCGGAATAGCACGGTTTCCGCACGGGATTACGGTCTTCGAAGCCAGAATACTGGGAGATAGGTTTTGGCTATAACAGCGATTTTCTGACGAAGGACGGCTCTGATTTGAATTCTGCTTGCGGCATTCGATCCCTCTCGTCATTTTACGGCGAAATAGCATGTTTTCCACACGTGATTATGGTCCTCGAAGCCAGAATACTGGGAGATAGGTTTTGGCAATAACAGCGATTTTCTGACGAAGGAAGGCTCTGATTTGAATTCTGCTTGCGGCATTCGATCCCTCTCGTCATTTTACGGCGGAATAGCGCGGTTTCCACACCCGATTACGATCCTGGGAGCCATATTACTGCAAGATAGGTTTTGGCTCTAATAGCGATTTTCTGACGAAGGAAGGCTCTGATTTGACTTCTGCTTGCGGCATTCGATCCCTCTCGTCATTTTACGTCGGAATAGCACGGTTTCCGCACGCGATTACGGTCTTGGAGGCCAGAATACTGGGAGATAGGTTTTGGCTCTAACAGCGATTTTCAGACGAAGGAAGGCTCTGATTTGACTTCTGCTTGCGGCATTCGATCCCTCTCGTCATTTTACGTCGGAATAGCACGGTTTCCGCACGCGATTACGGTCCTGGAGGCCAGAATACTGGGAGATAGGTTTTGGCTCTAACAGCGATTTTCAGACGAAGGAAGGCTCTAATTTGACTTCTGCTTGCGGCATTCGATCCCTCTCGTAATTTTACGGCGGAATAGCATGTTTTCCACACGTGATTATGGTCCTTGAAGCCAGAATACTGGGAGATATGTTTTGGCTCTAACAGCGATTTTCAGACGAAGGAAGGCTCTGATTTGAATTCTGCTTGCGGCATTCGATCCCTCTCGTCATTTTACGTCGGAATAGCACGGTTTCCGCACGGGATTACGGTCTTCGAAACCAGAATACTGGGAGATAGGTTTTGGCTATAACAGCGATTTTCTGACGAAGGACGGCTCTGATTTGAATTCTGCTTGCGGCATTCGATCCCTCTCGTCATTTTACGGCGAAATAGCATGTTTTCCACACGTGATTATGGTCCTCGAAGCCAGAATACTGGGAGATAGGTTTTGGCAATAACAGCGATTTTCTGACGAAGGAAGGCTCTGATTTGAATTCTGCTTGCGGCATTCGATCCCTCTCGTCATTTTACGGCGAAATAGCATGTTTTCCACACGTGATTATGGTCCTCGAAGCTAGAATACTGGGAGATAGGTTTTGGCAATAACAGCGATTTTCTGACGAAGGAAGGCTCTGATTTGAATTCTGCTTGCGGCATTCGATCCCTCTCGTCATTTTACGTCGGAATAGCGCGGTTTCCGCACGCGATTACGGTCCTGGAGGCCAGAATACTGGGAGATAGGTTTTGGCTCTAACAGCGATTTTCAGACGAAGGAAGGCTCTAATTTGACTTCTGCTTGCGGCATTCGATCCCTCTCGTCATTTTACGGCGGAATAGCATGTTTTCCACACGTGATTATGGTCCTCGAAGCCATATTACTGGGAGATAGGTTTTGGCAATAACAGCGATTTTCTGACGAAGGAAGGCTCTGATTTGAATTCTGCTTGCGGCATTCGATCCCTCTCGTCATTTTACGGCGGAATAGCGCGGTTTCCACACCCGATTACGATCCTGGGAGCCATATTACTGCAAGATAGGTTTTGGCTCTAATAGCGATTTTCTGACGAAGGAAGGCTCTGATTTGACTTCTGCTTGCGGCATTCGATCCCTCTCGTCATTTTACGTCGGAATAGCACGGTTTCCGCACGCGATTACGGTCCTGGAGGCCAGAATACTGGGAGATAGGTTTTGGCTCTAACAGCGATTTTCAGACGAAGGAAGTCTCTAATTTGACTTCTGCTTGCGGCATTCGATCCCTCTCGTAATTTTACGGCGGAATAGCATGTTTTCCACACGTGATTATGGTCCTCGAAGCCAGAATACTGGGAGATAGGTTTTGGCAATAACAGCGATTTTCTGACGAAGGAAGGCTCTGATTTGAATTCTGCTTGCGGCATTCGATCCCGCTCGTCATTTTACGTCGGAATAGCACGGTTTCCGCACCCGATTACGGTCCTGGAGGCCAGAATACTGGGAGATAGGTTTTGGCTCTAATAGCGATTTTCTGACGAAGGAAGGCTCTGATTTGAATTCTGCTTGCGGCATTCGATCCCTCTCGTCATTTTACGTCGGAATAGCGCGGTTTCCACACCCGATTACGATCCTGGGAGCCATATTACTGCAAGATAGGTTTTGGCTCTAATAGCGATTTTCTGACGAAGGAAGGCTCTGATTTGACTTCTGCTTGCGGCATTCGATCCCTCTCGTCATTTTACGTCGGAATAGCACGGTTTCCGCACGCGATTACGGTCCTGGAGGCCAGAATACTGGGAGATAGGTTTTGGCTCTAACAGCGATTTTCAGACGAAGGAAGTCTCTAATTTGACTTCTGCTTGCGGCATTCGATCCCTCTCGTCATTTTACGGCGGAATAGCATGTTTTCCACACGTGATTATGGTCCTCGAAGCCAGAATACTGGGAGATAGGTTTTGGCAATAACAGCGATTTTCTGACGAAGGAAGGCTCTGATTTGAATTCTGCTTGCGGCATTCGATCCCTCTCGTCATTTTACGTCGGAATAGCACGGTTTCCGCACGGGATTACGGTCTTCGAAGCCAGAATACTGGGAGATAGGTTTTGGCTATAACAGCGATTTTCTGACGAAGGACGGCTCTGATTTGAATTCTGCTTGCGGCATTCGATCCCTCTCGTCATTTTACGGCGAAATAGCATGTTTTCCACACGTGATTATGGTCCTCGAAGCCAGAATACTGGGAGATAGGTTTTGGCAATAACAGCGATTTTCTGACGAAGGAAGGCTCTGATTTGAATTCTGCTTGCGGCATTCGATCCCTCTCGTCATTTTACGTCGGAATAGCGCTGTTTCCGCACGCGATTACGGTCCTGGAGGCCAGAATACTGGGAGATAGGTTTTGGCTCTAACAGCGATTTTCAGACGAAGGAAGGCTCTAATTTGACTTCTGCTTGCGGCATTCGATCCCTCTCGTCATTTTACGGCGGAATAGCATGTTTTCCACACGTGATTATGGTCCTCGAAGCCATATTACTGGGAGATAGGTTTTGGCAATAACAGCGATTTTCTGACGAAGGAAGGCTCTGATTTGAATTCTGCTTGCGGCATTCGATCCCTCTCGTCATTTTACGGCGGAATAGCGCGGTTTCCACACCCGATTACGATCCTGGGAGCCATATTACTGCAAGATAGGTTTTGGCTCTAATAGCGATTTTCTGACGAAGGAAGGCTCTGATTTGACTTCTGCTTGCGGCATTCGATCCCTCTCGTCATTTTACGTCGGAATAGCACGGTTTCCGCACGCGATTACGGTCCTGGAGGCCAGAATACTGGGAGATAGGTTTTGGCTCTAACAGCGATTTTCAGACGAAGGAAGGCTCTAATTTGACTTCTGCTTGCGGCATTCGATCCCTCTCGTAATTTTACGGCGGAATAGCATGTTTTCCACACGTGATTATGGTCCTCGAAGCCAGAATACTGGGAGATAGGTTTTGGCAATAACAGCGATTTTCTGACGAAGGAAGGCTCTGATTTGAATTCTGCTTGCGGCATTCGATCCCGCTCGTCATTTTACGTCGGAATAGCACGGTTTCCGCACGGGATTACGGTCTTCGAAGCCAGAATACTGGGAGATAGGTTTTGGCTCTAACAGCGATTTTCAGACGAAGGAAGGCTCTAATTTGACTTCTGCTTGCGGCATTCGATCCCTCTCGTCATTTTACGGCGGAATAGCATGTTTTCCACACGTGATTATGGTCCTCGAAGCCAGAATACTGGGAGATAGGTTTTGGCTCTAACAGCGATTTTCAGACGAAGGAAGGCTCTAATTTGACTTCTGCTTGCGGCATTCGATCCCTCTCGTCATTTTACGGCGAAATAGCATGTTTTCCACACGTGATTATGGTCCTCGAAGCCAGAATAATGGGAGATCGGTTTTGGCAATAACAGCGATTTTCAGACGAAGGAAGGCTCTGATTTGAATTCTGCTTGCGGCATTCGATCCCTCTCGTCATTTTACGGCGGAATAGCATGTTTTCCACACGTGATTATGGTCCTTGAAGCCAGAATACTGGGAGATAGGTTTTGGCTCTAACAGCGATTTTCAGACGAAGGAAGGCTCTGATTTGAATTCTGCTTGCGGCATTCGATCCCTCTCGTCATTTTACGTCGGAATAGCACGGTTTCCGCACGGGATTACGGTCTTCGAAACCAGAATACTGGGAGATAGGTTTTGGCTATAACAGCGATTTTCTGACGAAGGACGGCTCTGATTTGAATTCTGCTTGCGGCATTCGATCCCTCTCGTCATTTTACGGCGAAATAGCATGTTTTCCACACGTGATTATGGTCCTCGAAGCCAGAATACTGGGAGATAGGTTTTGGCAATAACAGCGATTTTCTGACGAAGGAAGGCTCTGATTTGAATTCTGCTTGCGGCATTCGATCCCTCTCGTCATTTTACGGCGGAATAGCGCGGTTTCCACACCCGATTACGATCCTGGGAGCCATATTACTGCAAGATAGGTTTTGGCTCTAATAGCGATTTTCTGACGAAGGAAGGCTCTGATTTGACTTCTGCTTGCGGCATTCGATCCCTCTCGTCATTTTACGTCGGAATAGCACGGTTTCCGCACGCGATTACGGTCTTGGAGGCCAGAATACTGGGAGATAGGTTTTGGCTCTAACAGCGATTTTCAGACGAAGGAAGGCTCTGATTTGACTTCTGCTTGCGGCATTCGATCCCTCTCGTCATTTTACGTCGGAATAGCACGGTTTCCGCACGCGATTACGGTCCTGGAGGCCAGAATACTGGGAGATAGGTTTTGGCTCTAACAGCGATTTTCAGACGAAGGAAGGCTCTAATTTGACTTCTGCTTGCGGCATTCGATCCCTCTCGTAATTTTACGGCGGAATAGCATGTTTTCCACACGTGATTATGGTCCTTGAAGCCAGAATACTGGGAGATATGTTTTGGCTCTAACAGCGATTTTCAGACGAAGGAAGGCTCTGATTTGAATTCTGCTTGCGGCATTCGATCCCTCTCGTCATTTTACGTCGGAATAGCACGGTTTCCGCACGGGATTACGGTCTTCGAAACCAGAATACTGGGAGATAGGTTTTGGCTATAACAGCGATTTTCTGACGAAGGACGGCTCTGATTTGAATTCTGCTTGCGGCATTCGATCCCTCTCGTCATTTTACGGCGAAATAGCATGTTTTCCACACGTGATTATGGTCCTCGAAGCCAGAATACTGGGAGATAGGTTTTGGCAATAACAGCGATTTTCTGACGAAGGAAGGCTCTGATTTGAATTCTGCTTGCGGCATTCGATCCCTCTCGTCATTTTACGTCGGAATAGCGCGGTTTCCGCACGCGATTACGGTCCTGGAGGCCAGAATACTGGGAGATAGGTTTTGGCAATAACAGTGATTTTCGGACGAAGGAAGGCTCTGATTTGAATTCTCCTTCCGACATTCGATTCCTCTCGTCATTTTACGTCGGAGTAGCGCGTTTTCCACTACCCATTACGATCCTGGGAGTCAGAATACTGGGAGCTAGGTTTTGGCTCTAACAGCGATTTTCAGACGAAGGAAGGCTCTAATTTTGACTTCTGCTTGCGGCATTCTACCCCTCTCGTCATTTTACGTCGGAATAGCGCGTTTTCCACTACCCATTACGATCCTGGCAGCCAGATTACTGCAAGATAGGTTTTGGCAATAACAGTGATTTTCGGGCGAAGGAAGGCTCTGATTTGAATTCTGCTTACGGAATTCGATCCTTCTCGTCATTTTACGTCGAAATAGCATGTCTTCCACACCCGATTACGGTCCTGGAGGCCAGAATACTGGGAGATAGGTTTTGGCAATAACAGCGATTTTCTGACGAAGGAAGGCTCTGATTTGAATTCTGCTTGCGGCATTCGATCCCTCTTGTCATTTTACGTCGCAATAGCACGGTTTCCGCACGGGATTACGGTCTTCGAAGCCAGAATACTGGGAGATAGGTTTTGGCTATAACAACGGTTTTCGGACGAAGGAAGGCACTGATTTGAATTCTGCTTGCGGCATTCGATCCCTCTCGTCATTTTACGTCGGAATAGCACGGTTTCCGCACGCGATTACGGTCCTGGAGGCCAGAATACTGGGAGATAGGTTTTGGCTCTAACAGCGATTTTCAGACGAAGGAAGGCTCTAATTTGACTTCTGCTTGCGGCATTCGATCCCTCTCGTAATTTTACGGCGGAATAGCATGTTTTCCACACGTGATTATGGTCCTTGAAGCCAGAATACTGGGAGATATGTTTTGGCTCTAACAGCGATTTTCAGACGAAGGAAGGCTCTGATTTGAATTCTGCTTGCGGCATTCGATCCCTCTCGTCATTTTACGTCGGAATAGCACGGTTTCCGCACGGGATTACGGTCTTCGAAACCAGAATACTGGGAGATAGGTTTTGGCTATAACAGCGATTTTCTGACGAAGGACGGCTCTGATTTGAATTCTGCTTGCGGCATTCGATCCCTCTCGTCATTTTACGGCGAAATAGCATGTTTTCCACACGTGATTATGGTCCTCGAAGCCAGAATACTGGGAGATAGGTTTTGGCAATAACAGCGATTTTCTGACGAAGGAAGACTCTGATTTGAATTCTGCTTGCGGCATTCGATCCCTCTCGTCATTTTACGTCGGAATAGCGCGGTTTCCGCACGCGATTACGGTCCTGGAGGCCAGAATACTGGGAGATAGGTTTTGGCAATAACAGTGATTTTCGGACGAAGGAAGGCTCTGATTTGAATTCTCCTTACGACATTCGATTCCTCTCGTCATTTTACGTCGGAGTAGCGCGTTTTCCACTACCCATTACGATCCTGGGAGTCAGAATACTGGGAGCTAGGTTTTGGCTCTAACAGCGATTTTCAGACGAAGGAAGGCTCTAATTTTGACTTCTGCTTGCGGCATTCTACCCCTCTCGTCATTTTACGTCGGAATAGCGCGTTTTCCACTACCCATTACGATCCTGGCAGCCAGATTACTGCAAGATAGGTTTTGGCAATAACAGTGATTTTCGGGCGAAGGAAGGCTCTGATTTGAATTCTGCTTACGGAATTCGATCCTTCTCGTCATTTTACGTCGAAATAGCATGTCTTCCACACCCGATTACGGTCCTGGAGGCCAGAATACTGGGAGATAGGTTTTGGCAATAACAGCGATTTTCTGACGAAGGAAGGCTCTGATTTGAATTCTGCTTGCTGCATTCGATCCCTCTCGTCATTTTACGGCGGAATAGCATGTTTTCCACACGTGATTATGGTCCTTGAAGCCAGAATACTGGGAGATATGTTTTGGCTCTAATAGCGATTTTCAGACGAAGGAAGGCTCTGATTTGAATTCTGCTTGCGGCATTCGATCCCTCTCGTCATTTTACGTCGGAATAGCACGGTTTCCGCACGGGATTACGGTCTTCGAAGCCAGAATACTGGGAGATAGGTTTTGGCAATAACAGCGATTTTCTGACGAAGGAAGGTTCTGATTTGACTTCTGATTGCGGCATTCGATCCCTCTCGTCATTTTACGTCGGAATAGCACGGTTTCCGCACCCGATTACGGTCCTGGAGGCCAGAATACTGCAAGATAGGTTTTGGCTCTAATAGCGATTTTCTGACGAAGGAAGGCTCTGATTTGACTTCTGCTTGCGGCATTCGATCCCTCTCGTCATTTTACGTCGGAATAGCATGTTTTCCACACGTGATTATGGTCCTCAAAGCCAGAATACTGGGAGATAGGTTTTGGCAATAACAGCGATTTTCTGACGAAGGAAGGCTCTGATTTGAATTCTGCTTGCGGCATTCGATCCCTCTCGTCATTTTACGTCGGAATAGCGCGGTTTCCGCACGCGATTACGGTCCTGGAGGCCAGAATACTGGGAGATAGGTTTTGGCTCTAACAGCGATTTTCAGACGAAGGAAGGCTCTAATTTGACTTCTGCTTGCGGCATTCGATCCCTCTCGTCATTTTACGTCGGAATAGCACGGTTTCCGCACCCGATTACGGTCCTGGAGGCCAGAATACTGTGAGATAGGTTTTGGCTCTAATAGCGATTTTCTGACTAAGGAAGGCTCTGATTTGAATTCTGCTTGCGGCATTCGATCCCTCTCGTCATTTTACGTCGGAATAGCACGGTTTCCGCACGGGATTACGGTCTTCGAAGCCAGAATACTGGGAGATAGGTTTTGGCAATAACAGCGATTTTCTGACGAAGGAAGGTTCTGATTTGACTTCTGATTGCGGCATTCGATCCCTCTCGTCATTTTACGGCGGAATAGCGCGGTTTCCACACCCGATTACGATCCTGGGAGCCATATTACTGCAAGATAGGTTTTGGCTCTAATAGCGATTTTCTGACGAAGGAAGGCTCTGATTTGACTTCTGCTTGCGGCATTCGATCCCTCTCGTCATTTTACGTCGGAATAGCACGGTTTCCGCACGCGATTACGGTCTTGGAGGCCAGAATACTGGGAGATAGGTTTTGGCTCTAACAGCGATTTTCAGACGAAGGAAGGCTCTGATTTGACTTCTGCTTGCGGCATTCGATCCCTCTCGTCATTTTACGGCGGAATAGCATGTTTTCCACACGTGATTATGGTCCTCGAAGCCAGAATAATGGGAGATCGGTTTTGGCAATAACAGCGATTTTCAGACGAAGGAAGGCTCTGATTTGAATTCTGCTTGCGGCATTCGATCCCTCTCGTCATTTTACGGCGGAATAGCATGTTTTCCACACGTGATTATGGTCCTTGAAGCCAGAATACTGGGAGATATGTTTTGGCTCTAACAGCGATTTTCAGACGAAGGAAGGCTCTGATTTGAATTCTGCTTGCGGCATTCGATCCCTCTCGTCATTTTACGTCGGAATAGCACGGTTTCCGCACGGGATTACGGTCTTCGAAACCAGAATACTGGGAGATAGGTTTTGGCTATAACAGCGATTTTCTGACGAAGGACGGCTCTGATTTGAATTCTGCTTGCGGCATTCGATCCCTCTCGTCATTTTACGGCGAAATAGCATGTTTTCCACACGTGATTATGGTCCTCGAAGCCAGAATACTGGGAGATAGGTTTTGGCAATAACAGCGATTTTCTGACGAAGGAAGGCTCTGATTTGAATTCTGCTTGCGGCATTCGATCCCTCTCGTCATTTTACGTCGGAATAGCGCGGTTTCCGCACGCGATTACGGTCCTGGAGGCCAGAATACTGGGAGATAGGTTTTGGCTCTAACAGCGATTTTCAGACGAAGGAAGGCTCTAATTTGACTTCTGCTTGCGGCATTCGATCCCTCTCGTCATTTTACGTCGGAATAGCACGGTTTCCGCACCCGATTACGGTCCTGGAGGCCAGAATACTGTGAGATAGGTTTTGGCTCTAATAGCGATTTTCTGACGAAGGAAGGCTCTGATTTGAATTCTGCTTGCGGCATTCGATCCCTCTCGTCATTTTACGTCGGAATAGCACGGTTTCCGCACGGGATTACGGTCTTCGAAGCCAGAATACTGGGAGATAGGTTTTGGCAATAACAGCGATTTTCTGACGAAGGAAGGTTCTGATTTGACTTCTGATTGCGGCATTCGATCCCTCTCGTCATTTTACGTCGGAATAGCGCGGTTTCCACACCCGATTACGATCCTGGGAGCCATATTACTGCAAGATAGGTTTTGGCTCTAATAGCGATTTTCTGACGAAGGAAGGCTCTGATTTGACTTCTGCTTGCGGCATTCGATCCCTCTCGTCATTTTACGTCGGAATAGCACGGTTTCCGCACGGGATTACGGTCTTCGAAGCCAGATTACTGCAAGATAGGTTTTGGCTATAACAGCGATTTTCGGACGAAGGTAGGCACTGATTTGACTTCTGCTTGCGGTATTCGATCCCTCTCGTCATTTTACGTCGGAATAGCACGGTTTCCGCACGCGATTACCGTCCTGGAGGCCAGAATACTGGGAGATCGGTTTTGGCAATAACAGCGATTTTCAGACGAAGGAAGGCTCTGATTTGAATTCTGCTTGCGGCATTCGATCCCTCTCGTCATTTTACGGCGGAATAGCATGTTTTCCACACGTGATTATGGTCCTCGAAGCCAGAATACTGGGAGATAGGTTTTGGCAATAACAGCGATTTTCTGACGAACGAAGGCTCTGATTTGAATTCTGCTTGCGGCATTCGATCCCTCTCGTCATTTTACGGCGAAATAGCATGTTTTCCACACGTGATTATGGTCCTCGAAGCCAGAATAATGGGAGATCGGTTTTGGCAATAACAGCGATTTTCAGACGAAGGAAGGCTCTGATTTGAATTCTGCTTGCGGCATTCGATCCCTCTCGTCATTTTACGGCGGAATAGCATGTTTTCCACACGTGATTATGGTCCTTGAAGCCAGAATACTGGGAGATATGTTTTGGCTCTAACAGCGATTTTCAGACGAAGGAAGGCTCTGATTTGAATTCTGCTTGCGGCATTCGATCCCTCTCGTCATTTTACGTCGGAATAGCACGGTTTCCGCACGGGATTACGGTCTTCGAAACCAGAATACTGGGAGATAGGTTTTGGCTATAACAGCGATTTTCTGACGAAGGACGGCTCTGATTTGAATTCTGCTTGCGGCATTCGATCCCTCTCGTCATTTTACGGCGAAATAGCATGTTTTCCACACGTGATTATGGTCCTCGAAGCCAGAATACTGGGAGATAGGTTTTGGCAATAACAGCGATTTTCTGACGAAGGAAGGCTCTGATTTGAATTCTGCTTGCGGCATTCGATCCCTCTCGTCATTTTACGTCGGAATAGCGCGGTTTCCGCACGCGATTACGGTCCTGGAGGCCAGAATACTGGGAGATAGGTTTTGGCTCTAACAGCGATTTTCAGACGAAGGAAGGCTCTAATTTGACTTCTGCTTGCGGCATTCGATCCCTCTCGTCATTTTACGTCGGAATAGCACGGTTTCCGCACCCGATTACGGTCCTGGAGGCCAGAATACTGTGAGATAGGTTTTGGCTCTAATAGCGATTTTCTGACGAAGGAAGGCTCTGATTTGAATTCTGCTTGCGGCATTCGATCCCTCTCGTCATTTTACGTCGGAATAGCACGGTTTCCGCACGGGATTACGGTCTTCGAAGCCAGAATACTGGGAGATAGGTTTTGGCAATAACAGCGATTTTCTGACGAAGGAAGGTTCTGATTTGACTTCTGATTGCGGCATTCGATCCCTCTCGTCATTTTACGTCGGAATAGCGCGGTTTCCACACCCGATTACGATCCTGGGAGCCATATTACTGCAAGATAGGTTTTGGCTCTAATAGCGATTTTCTGACGAAGGAAGGCTCTGATTTGACTTCTGCTTGCGGCATTCGATCCCTCTCGTCATTTTACGTCGGAATAGCACGGTTTCCGCACGGGATTACGGTCTTCGAAGCCAGATTACTGCAAGATAGGTTTTGGCTATAACAGCGATTTTCGGACGAAGGTAGGCACTGATTTGACTTCTGCTTGCGGTATTCGATCCCTCTCGTCATTTTACGTCGGAATAGCACGGTTTCCGCACGCGATTACCGTCCTGGAGGCCAGAATACTGGGAGATCGGTTTTGGCAATAACAGCGATTTTCAGACGAAGGAAGGCTCTGATTTGAATTCTGCTTGCGGCATTCGATCCCTCTCGTCATTTTACGGCGGAATAGCATGTTTTCCACACGTGATTATGGTCCTCGAAGCCAGAATACTGGGAGATAGGTTTTGGCAATAACAGCGATTTTCTGACGAACGAAGGCTCTGATTTGAATTCTGCTTGCGGCATTCGATCCCTCTCGTCATTTTACGGCGAAATAGCATGTTTTCCACACGTGATTATGGTCCTCGAAGCCAGAATACTGGGAGATAGGTTTTGGCTATAACAGCGATTTTCGGACGAAGGTAGGCACTGATTTGACTTCTGCTTGCGGTATTCGATCCCTCTCGTCATTTTACGTCGGAATAGCACGGTTTCCGCACGCGATTACCGTCCTGGAGGCCAGAATACTGGGAGATCGGTTTTGGCAATAACAGCGATTTTCAGACGAAGGAAGGCTCTGATTTGACTTCTGCTTGCGGCATTCGATCCCTCTCGTCATTTTACGGCGGAATAGCATGTTTTCCACACGTGATTATGGTCCTCGAAGCCAGAATACTGGGAGATAGGTTTTGGCAATAACAGCGATTTTCTGACGAAGGAAGGCTCTGATTTGAATTCTGCTTGCGGCATTCGATCCCTCTCGTCATTTTACGTCGGAATAGCGCGGTTTCCGCACGCGATTACGGTCCTGGAGGCCAGAATACTGGGAGATACGTTTTGGCTCTAACAGCGATTTTCAGACGAAGGAAGGCTCTAATTTGACTTCTGCTTGCGGCATTCGATCCCTCTCGTCATTTTACGGCGGAATAGCATGTTTTCCACACGTGATTATGGTCCTCGAAGCCATATTACTGGGAGATAGGTTTTGGCAATAACAGCGATTTTCTGACGAAGGAAGGCTCTGATTTGAATTCTGCTTGCGGCATTCGATCCCTCTCGTCATTTTACGGCGGAATAGCATGTTTTCCACACGTGATTATGGTTCTCGAAGCCAGAATAATGGGAGATAGGTTTTGGCAATAACAGCGATTTTCTGACGAAGGAAGGCTCTGATTTGACTTCTGCTTGCGGCATTCGATCCCTCTCGTCATTTTACGTCGGAATAGCACGGTTTCCGCACGCGATTACGGTCCTGGAGGCCAGAATACTGGGAGATAGGTTTTGGCTCTAACAGCGATTTTCAGACGAAGGAAGGCTCTAATTTGACTTCTGCTTGCGGCATTCGATCCCTCTCGTAATTTTACGGCGGAATAGCATGTTTTCCACACGTGATTATGGTCCTCGAAGCCAGAATACTGGGAGATAGGTTTTGGCAATAACAGTGATTTTAGGACGAAGGAAGGCTCTGATTTGAATTCTGCTTGCGGCATTCCATCCCTCTCGTCATTTTACGTCGGAACAGCGCGGTTTCCACACCCGATTACGATCCTGGGAGCCATATTACTGCAAGATAGGTTTTGGCTCTAACAGCGATTTTCGGACGAAGGAAGGCTCTGATTTGAATTCTCCTTACGACATTCGATTCCTCTCGTCATTTTACGTCGGAATAGCGCGTTTTCCACTACCCATTACGATCCTGGGAGCCAGATTACTGCAAGATAGGTTTTGGCTCTAATAGCAATTTTCTGACGAAGGAAGGCTCTGATTTGACTTCTGCTTGCGGCATTCGATCCCTCTCGTCATTTTACAGCGGAATAGCATGTTTTCCACACGTGATTATGGTCCTCGAAGCCAGAATACTGGGAGATAGGTTTTGGCAATAACAGCGATTTTCTGACGAAGGAAGGTTCTGATTTGAATTCTGCTTGCGGCATTCGATCCCTCTCGTCATTTTACGTCGGAATAGCGCGGTTTCCACACCCGATTACGATCCTGGGAGCCATATTACTGCAAGATAGGTTTTGGCTCTAATAGCGATTTTCTGACGAAGGAAGGCTCTGATTTGACTTCTGCTTGCGGCATTCGATCCCTCTCGTCATTTTACGTCGGAATAGCGCGGTTTCCACACCCGATTACGATCCTGGGAGCCATATTACTGCAAGATAGGTTTTGGCTCTAATAGCGATTTTCTGACGAAGGAAGGCTCTGATTTGACTTCTGCTTGCGGCATTCGATCCCTCTCGTCATTTTACGTCGGAATAGCACGGTTTCCGCACGGGATTACGGTCTTCGAAACCAGAATACTGGGAGATAGGTTTTGGCTATAACAGCGATTTTCTGACGAAGGACGGCTCTGATTTGAATTCTGCTTGCGGCATTCGATCCCTCTCGTCATTTTACGGCGAAATAGCATGTTTTCCACACGTGATTATGGTCCTCGAAGCCAGAATACTGGGAGATAGGTTTTGGCAATAACAGCGATTTTCTGACGAACGAAGGCTCTGATTTGAATTCTGCTTGCGGCATTCGATCCCTCTCGTCATTTTACGGCGAAATAGCATGTTTTCCACACGTGATTATGGTCCTCGAAGCCAGAATACTGGGAGATAGGTTTTGGCTATAACAGCGATTTTCGGACGAAGGTAGGCACTGATTTGACTTCTGCTTGCGGTATTCGATCCCTCTCGTCATTTTACGTCGGAATAGCACGGTTTCCGCACGCGATTACCGTCCTGGAGGCCAGAATACTGGGAGATCGGTTTTGGCAATAACAGCGATTTTCAGACGAAGGAAGGGTCTGATTTGAATTCTGCTTGCGGCATTCGATCCCTCTCGTCATTTTACGGCGGAATAGCATGTTTTCCACACGTGATTATGGTCCTTGAAGCCAGAATACTGGGAGATAGGTTTTGGCTCTAACAGCGATTTTCAGACGAAGGAAGGCTCTAATTTGACTTCTGCTTGCGGCATTCGATCCCTCTCGTCATTTTACGGCGGAATAGCATGTTTTCCACACGTGATTATGGTCCTCGAAGCCATATTACTGGGAGATAGGTTTTGGCAATAACAGCGATTTTCTGACGAAGGAAGGCTCTGATTTGAATTCTGCTTGCGGCATTCGATCCCTCTCGTCATTTTACGGCGGAATAGCGCGGTTTCCACACCCGATTACGATCCTGGGAGCCATATTACTGCAAGATAGGTTTTGGCTCTAATAGCGATTTTCTGACGAAGGAAGGCTCTGATTTGACTTCTGCTTGCGGCATTCGATCCCTCTCGTCATTTTACGTCGGAATAGCACGGTTTCCGCACGCGATTACGGTCTTGGAGGCCAGAATACTGGGAGATAGGTTTTGGCTCTAACAGCGATTTTCAGACGAAGGAAGGCTCTGATTTGACTTCTGCTTGCGGCATTCGATCCCTCTCGTCATTTTACGGCGGAATAGCATGTTTTCCACACGTGATTATGGTCCTCGAAGCCAGAATACTGGGAGATAGGTTTTGGCAATAACAGCGATTTTCTGACGAAGGAAGGCTCTGATTTGAATTCTGCTTGCGGCATTCGATCCCTCTCGTCATTTTACGTCGGAATAGCGCGGTTTCCGCACGCGATTACGGTCCTGGAGGCCAGAATACTGGGAGATACGTTTTGGCTCTAACAGCGATTTTCAGACGAAGGAAGGCTCTAATTTGACTTCTGCTTGCGGCATTCGATCCCTCTCGTCATTTTACGGCGGAATAGCATGTTTTCCACACGTGATTATGGTCCTCGAAGCCATATTACTGGGAGATAGGTTTTGGCAATAACAGCGATTTTCTGACGAAGGAAGGCTCTGATTTGAATTCTGCTTGCGGCATTCGATCCCTCTCGTCATTTTACGGCGGAATAGCATGTTTTCCACACGTGATTATGGTTCTCGAAGCCAGAATAATGGGAGATAGGTTTTGGCAATAACAGCGATTTTCTGACGAAGGAAGGCTCTGATTTGACTTCTGCTTGCGGCATTCGATCCCTCTCGTCATTTTACGTCGGAATAGCACGGTTTCCGCACCCGATTACGGTCCTGGAGGCCAGAATACTGGGAGATAGGTTTTGGCTCTAACAGCGATTTTCAGACGAAGGAAGGCTCTAATTTGACTTCTGCTTGCGGCATTCGATCCCTCTCGTCATTTTACGTCGGAATAGCACGGTTTCCGCACCCGATTACGGTCCTGGAGGCCAGAATACTGTGAGATAGGTTTTGGCTCTAATAGCGATTTTCTGACTAAGGAAGGCTCTGATTTGAATTCTGCTTGCGGCATTCGATCCCTCTCGTCATTTTACGTCGGAATAGCACGGTTTCCGCACGGGATTACGGTCTTCGAAGCCAGAATACTGGGAGATAGGTTTTGGCAATAACAGCGATTTTCTGACGAAGGAAGGTTCTGATTTGACTTCTGATTGCGGCATTCGATCCCTCTCGTCATTTTACGGCGGAATAGCATGTTTTCCACACGTGATTATGGTTCTCGAAGCCAGAATAATGGGAGATAGGTTTTGGCAATAACAGCGATTTTCTGACGAAGGAAGGCTCTGATTTGACTTCTGCTTGCGGCATTCGATCCCTCTCGTCATTTTACGTCGGAATAGCACGGTTTCCGCACGCGATTACGGTCCTGGAGGCCAGAATACTGGGAGATAGGTTTTGGCTCTAACAGCGATTTTCAGACGAAGGAAGGCTCTAATTTGACTTCTGCTTGCGGCATTCGATCCCTCTCGTCATTTTACGTCGGAATAGCACGGTTTCCGCACCCGATTACGGTCCTGGAGGCCAGAATACTGGGAGATAGGTTTTGGCTCTAATAGCGATTTTCTGACGAAGGAAGGCTCTGATTTGAATTCTGCTTGCGGCATTCGATCCCTCTCGTCATTTTACGTCGGAATAGCACGGTTTCCGCACGGGATTACGGTCTTCGAAGCCAGAATACTGGGAGATAGGTTTTGGCTATAACAGCGATTTTCTGACGAAGGACGGCTCTGATTTGAATTCTGCTTGCGGCATTCGATCCCTCTCGTCATTTTACGGCGAAATAGCATGTTTTCCACACGTGATTATGGTCCTCGAAGCCAGAATACTGGGAGATAGGTTTTGGCAATAACAGCGATTTTCTGACGAAGGAAGGCTCTGATTTGAATTCTGCTTGCGGCATTCGATCCCTCTCGTCATTTTACGTCGGAATAGCGCGGTTTCCGCACGCGATTACGGTCCTGGAGGCCAGAATACTGGGAGATAGGTTTTGGCTCTAACAGCGATTTTCAGACGAAGGAAGGCTCTAATTTGACTTCTGCTTGCGGCATTCGATCCCTCTCGTCATTTTACGTCGGAATAGCGCGGTTTCCACACCCGATTACGATCCTGGGAGCCATATTACTGCAAGATAGGTTTTGGCTCTAATAGCGATTTTCTGAAGAAGGAAGGCTCTGATTTGACTTCTGCTTGCGGCATTCGATCCCTCTCGTCATTTTACGGCGGAATAGCATGTTTTCCACACGTGATTATGGTTCTCGAAGCCAGAATAATGGGAGATAGGTTTTGGCAATAACAGCGATTTTCTGACGAAGGAAGGCTCTGATTTGACTTCTGCTTGCGGCATTCGATCCCTCTCGTCATTTTACGTCGGAATAGCACGGTTTCCGCACGCGATTACGGTCTTGGAGGCCAGAATACTGGGAGATAGGTTTTGGCTCTAACAGCGATTTTCAGACGAAGGAAGGCTCTGATTTGACTTCTGCTTGCGGCATTCGATCCCTCTCGTCATTTTACGGCGGAATAGCATGTTTTCCACACGTGATTATGGTCCTCGAAGCCAGAATAATGGGAGATAGGTTTTGGCAATAACAGCGATTTTCTGACGAAGGAAGGCTCTGATTTGAATTCTGCTTGCGGCATTCGATCCCTCTCGTCATTTTACGTCGGAACAGCGCGGTTTCCACACCCGATTACGATCCTGGGAGCCATATTACTGCAAGATAGGTTTTGGCTCTAACAGCGATTTTCGGACGAAGGAAGGCTCTGATTTGAATTCTCCTTACGACATTCGATTCCTCTCGTCAGTTTACGTCGGAATAGCGCGTTTTCCACTACCCATTACGATCCTGGGAGCCAGATTACTGCAAGATAGGTTTTGGCTCTAATAGCAATTTTCTGACGAAGGAAGGCTCTGATTTGACTTCTGCTTGCGGCATTCGATCCCTCTCGTCATTTTACAGCGGAATAGCATGTTTTCCACACGTGATTATGGTCCTCGAAGCCAGAATACTGGGAGATAGGTTTTGGCAATAACAGCGATTTTCTGACGAAGGAAGGTTCTGATTTGAATTCTGCTTGCGGCATTCGATCCCTCTCGTCATTTTACGTCGGAATAGCGCGGTTTCCACACCCGATTACGATCCTGGGAGCCATATTACTGCAAGATAGGTTTTGGCTCTAATAGCGATTTTCTGACGAAGGAAGGCTCTGATTTGACTTCTGCTTGCGGCATTCGATCCCTCTCGTCATTTTACGTCGGAATAGCGCGGTTTCCACACCCGATTACGATCCTGGGAGCCATATTACTGCAAGATAGGTTTTGGCTCTAATAGCGATTTTCTGACGAAGGAAGGCTCTGATTTGACTTCTGCTTGCGGCATTCGATCCCTCTCGTCATTTTACGTCGGAATAGCACGGTTTCCGCACGGGATTACGGTCTTCGAAACCAGAATACTGGGAGATAGGTTTTGGCTATAACAGCGATTTTCTGACGAAGGACGGCTCTGATTTGAATTCTGCTTGCGGCATTCGATCCCTCTCGTCATTTTACGGCGAAATAGCATGTTTTCCACACGTGATTATGGTCCTCGAAGCCAGAATACTGGGAGATAGGTTTTGGCAATAACAGCGATTTTCTGACGAAGGAAGGCTCTGATTTGAATTCTGCTTGCGGCATTCGATTCCTCTCGTCATTTTACGTCGGAATAGCGCGGTTTCCGCACGCGATTACGGTCTTGGAGGCCAGAATACTGGGAGATAGGTTTTGGCTCTAACAGCGATTTTCAGACGAAGGAAGGCTCTAATTTGACTTCTGCTTGCGGCATTCGATCCCTCTCGTCATTTTACGTCGGAATAGCACGGTTTCCGCACCCGATTACGGTCCTGGAGGCCAGAATACTGTGAGATAGGTTTTGGCTCTAATAGCGATTTTCTGACTAAGGAAGGCTCTGATTTGAATTCTGCTTGCGGCATTCGATCCCTCTCGTCATTTTACGGCGAAATAGCATGTTTTCCACACGTGATTATGGTCCTCGAAGCCAGAATACTGGGAGATAGGTTTTGGCAATAACAGCGATTTTCTGACGAAGGAAGGCTCTGATTTGAATTCTGCTTGCGGCATTCGATCCCTCTCGTCATTTTACGTCGGAATAGCATGTTTTCCACACGTGATTATGGTCCTCGAAGCCAGAATACTGGGAGATAGGTTTTGGCAATAACAGCGATTTTCTGACGAAGGAAGGCTCTGATTTGAATTCTGCTTGCGGCATTCGATCCCTCTCGTCATTTTACGTCGGAATAGCGCGGTTTCCGCACGCGATTACGGTCCTGGAGGCCAGAATACTGGGAGATAGGTTTTGGCTCTAACAGCGATTTTCAGACGAAGGAAGGCTCTAATTTGACTTCTGCTTGCGGCATTCGATCCCTCTCGTCATTTTACGTCGGAATAGCGCGGTTTCCACACCCGATTACGATCCTGGGAGCCATATTACTGCAAGATAGGTTTTGGCTCTAATAGCGATTTTCTGAAGAAGGAAGGCTCTGATTTGACTTCTGCTTGCGGCATTCGATCCCTCTCGTCATTTTACGGCGGAATAGCATGTTTTCCACACGTGATTATGGTTCTCGAAGCCAGAATAATGGGAGATAGGTTTTGGCAATAACAGCGATTTTCTGACGAAGGAAGGCTCTGATTTGACTTCTGCTTGCGGCATTCGATCCCTCTCGTCATTTTACGTCGGAATAGCACGGTTTCCGCACGCGATTACGGTCTTGGAGGCCAGAATACTGGGAGATAGGTTTTGGCTCTAACAGCGATTTTCAGACGAAGGAAGGCTCTGATTTGACTTCTGCTTGCGGCATTCGATCCCTCTCGTCATTTTACGGCGGAATAGCATGTTTTCCACACGTGATTATGGTCCTCGAAGCCAGAATAATGGGAGATAGGTTTTGGCAATAACAGCGATTTTCTGACGAAGGAAGGCTCTGATTTGAATTCTGCTTGCGGCATTCGATCCCTCTCGTCATTTTACGTCGGAACAGCGCGGTTTCCACACCCGATTACGATCCTGGGAGCCATATTACTGCAAGATAGGTTTTGGCTCTAACAGCGATTTTCGGACGAAGGAAGGCTCTGATTTGAATTCTCCTTACGACATTCGATTCCTCTCGTCAGTTTACGTCGGAATAGCGCGTTTTCCACTACCCATTACGATCCTGGGAGCCAGATTACTGCAAGATAGGTTTTGGCTCTAATAGCAATTTTCTGACGAAGGAAGGCTCTGATTTGACTTCTGCTTGCGGCATTCGATCCCTCTCGTCATTTTACAGCGGAATAGCATGTTTTCCACACGTGATTATGGTCCTCGAAGCCAGAATACTGGGAGATAGGTTTTGGCAATAACAGCGATTTTCTGACGAAGGAAGGTTCTGATTTGAATTCTGCTTGCGGCATTCGATCCCTCTCGTCATTTTACGTCGGAATAGCGCGGTTTCCACACCCGATTACGATCCTGGGAGCCATATTACTGCAAGATAGGTTTTGGCTCTAATAGCGATTTTCTGACGAAGGAAGGCTCTGATTTGACTTCTGCTTGCGGCATTCGATCCCTCTCGTCATTTTACGTCGGAATAGCGCGGTTTCCACACCCGATTACGATCCTGGGAGCCATATTACTGCAAGATAGGTTTTGGCTCTAATAGCGATTTTCTGACGAAGGAAGGCTCTGATTTGACTTCTGCTTGCGGCATTCGATCCCTCTCGTCATTTTACGTCGGAATAGCACGGTTTCCGCACGGGATTACGGTCTTCGAAGCCAGATTACTGCAAGATAGGTTTTGGCTATAACAGCGATTTTCGGACGAAGGTAGGCACTGATTTGACTTCTGCTTGCGGTATTCGATCCCTCTCGTCATTTTACGTCGGAATAGCACGGTTTCCGCACGCGATTACCGTCCTGGAGGCCAGAATACTGGGAGATCGGTTTTGGCAATAACAGCGATTTTCAGACGAAGGAAGGCTCTGATTTGAATTCTGCTTGCGGCATTCGATCCCTCTCGTCATTTTACGGCGGAATAGCATGTTTTCCACACGTGATTATGGTCCTTGAAGCCAGAATACTGGGAGATATGTTTTGGCTCTAACAGCGATTTTCAGACGAAGGAAGGCTCTGATTTGAATTCTGCTTGCGGCATTCGATCCCTCTCGTCATTTTACGTCGGAATAGCACGGTTTCCGCACGGGATTACGGTCTTCGAAACCAGAATACTGGGAGATAGGTTTTGGCTATAACAGCGATTTTCTGACGAAGGACGGCTCTGATTTGAATTCTGCTTGCGGCATTCGATCCCTCTCGTCATTTTACGGCGGAATAGCATGTTTTCCACACGTGATTATGGTCCTCGAAGCCAGAATACTGGGAGATAGGTTTTGGCAATAACAGCGATTTTCTGACGAAGGAAGGCTCTGATTTGAATTCTGCTTGCGGCATTCGATTCCTCTCGTCATTTTACGTCGGAATAGCGCGGTTTCCGCACGCGATTACGGTCCTGGAGGCCAGAATACTGGGAGATAGGTTTTGGCTCTAACAGCGATTTTCAGACGAAGGAAGGCTCTAATTTGACTTCTGCTTGCGGCATTCGATCCCTCTCGTCATTTTACGTCGGAATAGCACGGTTTCCGCACCCGATTACGGTCCTGGAGGCCAGAATACTGTGAGATAGGTTTTGGCTCTAATAGCGATTTTCTGACGAAGGAAGGCTCTGATTTGAATTCTGCTTGCGGCATTCGATCCCTCTCGTCATTTTACGTCGGAATAGCACGGTTTCCGCACGGGATTACGGTCTTCGAAGCCAGAATACTGGGAGATAGGTTTTGGCAATAACAGCGATTTTCTGACGAAGGAAGGTTCTGATTTGACTTCTGATTGCGGCATTCGATCCCTCTCGTCATTTTACGGCGGAATAGCATGTTTTCCACACGTGATTATGGTTCTCGAAGCCAGAATAATGGGAGATAGGTTTTGGCAATAACAGCGATTTTCTGACGAAGGAAGGCTCTGATTTGATTTCTGCTTGCGGCATTCGATCCCTCTCGTCATTTTACGTCGGAATAGCACGGTTTCCGCACGCGATTACGGTCCTGGAGGCCAGAATACTGGGAGATAGGTTTTGGCTCTAACAGCGATTTTCAGACGAAGGAAGGCTCTAATTTGACTTCTGCTTGCGGCATTCGATCCCTCTCGTCATTTTACGTCGGAATAGCACGGTTTCCGCACCCGATTACGGTCCTGGAGGCCAGAATACTGGGAGATAGGTTTTGGCTCTAATAGCGATTTTCTGACGAAGGAAGGCTCTGATTTGAATTCTGCTTGCGGCATTCGATCCCTCTCGTCATTTTACGTCGGAATAGCACGGTTTCCGCACGGGATTACGGTCTTCGAAGCCAGAATACTGGGAGATAGGTTTTGGCTATAACAGCGATTTTCTGACGAAGGAAGGCTCTGATTTGAATTCTGCTTGCGGCATTCGATCCCTCTCGTCATTTTACGGCGGAATAGCATGTTTTCCACACGTGATTATGGTCCTCGAAGCCAGAATACTGGGAGATAGGTTTTGGCAATAACAGCGATTTTCTGACGAAGGAAGGCTCTGATTTGAATTCTGCTTGCGGCATTCGATCCCTCTCGTCATTTTACGTCGGAATAGCGCGGTTTCCGCACGCGATTACGGTCCTGGAGGCCAGAATACTGGGAGATAGGTTTTGGCTCTAACAGCGATTTTCAGACGAAGGAAGGCTCTAATTTGACTTCTGCTTGCGGCATTCGATCCCTCTCGTCATTTTACGTCGGAATAGCGCGGTTTCCACACCCGATTACGATCCTGGGAGCCATATTACTGCAAGATAGGTTTTGGCTCTAATAGCGATTTTCTGACGAAGGAAGGCTCTGATTTGACTTCTGCTTGCGGCATTCGATCCCTCTCGTCATTTTACGGCGGAATAGCATGTTTTCCACACGTGATTATGGTTCTCGAAGCCAGAATACTGGGAGATAGGTTTTGGCTATAACAGCGATTTTCTGACGAAGGAAGGCTCTGATTTGAATTCTGCTTGCGGCATTCGATCCCTCTCGTCATTTTACGGCGAAATAGCATGTTTTCCACACGTGATTATGGTCCTCGAAGCCAGAATACTGGGAGATAGGTTTTGGCAATAACAGCGATTTTCTGACGAAGGAAGGCTCTGATTTGAATTCTGCTTGCGGCATTCGATCCCTCTCGTCATTTTACGTCGGAATAGCGCGGTTTCCGCACGCGATTACGGTCCTGGAGGCCAGAATACTGGGAGATAGGTTTTGGCTCTAACAGCGATTTTCAGACGAAGGAAGGCTCTAATTTGACTTCTGCTTGCGGCATTCGATCCCTCTCGTCATTTTACGTCGGAATAGCGCGGTTTCCACACCCGATTACGATCCTGGGAGCCATATTACTGCAAGATAGGTTTTGGCTCTAATAGCGATTTTCTGACGAAGGAAGGCTCTGATTTGACTTCTGCTTGCGGCATTCGATCCCTCTCGTCATTTTACGGCGGAATAGCATGTTTTCCACACGTGATTATGGTTCTCGAAGCCAGAATAATGGGAGATAGGTTTTGGCAATAACAGCGATTTTCTGACGAAGGAAGGCTCTGATTTGACTTCTGCTTGCGGCATTCGATCCCTCTCGTCATTTTACGTCGGAATAGCACGGTTTCCGCACGCGATTACGGTCCTGGAGGCCAGAATACTGGGAGATAGGTTTTGGCTCTAACAGCGATTTTCAGACGAAGGAAGGCTCTAATTTGACTTCTGCTTGCGGCATTCGATCCCTCTCGTCATTTTACGTCGGAATAGCACGGTTTCCGCACCCGATTACGGTCCTGGAGGCCAGAATACTGGGAGATAGGTTTTGGCTCTAAAAGCGATTTTCTGACGAAGGAAGGCTCTGATTTGAATTCTGCTTGCGGCATTCGATCCCTCTCGTCATTTTACGTCGGAATAGCACGGTTTCCGCACGGGATTACGGTCTTCGAAGCCAGAATACTGGGAGATAGGTTTTGGCTATAACAGCGATTTTCTGACGAAGGACGGCTCTGATTTGAATTCTGCTTGCGGCATTCGATCCCTCTCGTCATTTTACGGCGAAATAGCATGTTTTCCACACGTGATTATGGTCCTCGAAGCCAGAATACTGGGAGATAGGTTTTGGCAATAACAGCGATTTTCTGACGAAGGAAGGCTCTGATTTGAATTCTGCTTGCGGCATTCGATCCCTCTCGTCATTTTACGTCGGAATAGCGCGGTTTCCGCACGCGATTACGGTCCTGGAGGCCAGAATACTGGGAGATAGGTTTTGGCTCTAACAGCGATTTTCAGACGAAGGAAGGCTCTAATTTGACTTCTGCTTGCGGCATTCGATCCCTCTCGTCATTTTACGTCGGAATAGCGCGGTTTCCACACCCGATTACGATCCTGGGAGCCATATTACTGCAAGATAGGTTTTGGCTCTAATAGCGATTTTCTGACGAAGGAAGGCTCTGATTTGACTTCTGCTTGCGGCATTCGATCCCTCTCGTCATTTTACGGCGGAATAGCATGTTTTCCACACGTGATTATGGTTCTCGAAGCCAGAATAATGGGAGATAGGTTTTGGCAATAACAGCGATTTTCTGACGAAGGAAGGCTCTGATTTGACTTCTGCTTGCGGCATTCGATCCCTCTCGTCATTTTACGTCGGAATAGCACGGTTTCCGCACGCGATTACGGTCCTGGAGGCCAGAATACTGGGAGATAGGTTTTGGCTCTAACAGCGATTTTCAGACGAAGGAAGGCTCTAATTTGACTTCTGCTTGCGGCATTCGATCCCTCTCGTAATTTTACGGCGGAATAGCATGTTTTCCACACGTGATTATGGTCCTCGAAGCCAGAATACTGGGAGATAGGTTTTGGCAATAACAGCGATTTTCTGACGAAGGAAGGCTCTGATTTGAATTCTGCTTGCGGCATTCGATCCCTCTCGTCATTTTACGTCGGAATAGCACGGTTTCCGCACGCTATTACGGTCTTCGAATCCAGAATACTGGGAGATAAGTTTTGGCTATAACAACGATTTTCGGACGATGGAAGGCTCTGATTTGAATTCTCCTTACGACATTCGATTCCTCTCGTCATTTTACGTCGGAATAGCGCGTTTTCCACTACCCATTACGATCCTGGGAGCCAGATTACTGCAAGATAGGTTTTGGCTATAACAGCGATTTCCGGACGAAGGTAGGCACTGATTTGAATTCTGCTTGCGGCATTCGATCCCTCTCGTCATTTTACGTCGGAATAGCACGGTTTCCACACGCGATTACGGTCCTGGAGGCCAGAATACTGGGAGATAGGTTTTGCCTCTAATAGCGATTTTCTGACGAAGGAAGGCTCTGATTTGAATTCTGCTTGCGGCATTCGATCCCTCTCGTCATTTTACGTCGGAATAGCACGGTTTCCGCACGGGATTACGGTCTTCGAAGCCAGAATACTGGGAGATAGGTTTTGGCTATAACAGCGATTTTCTGACGAAGGAAGGCTCTGATTTGAATTCTGCTTGCGGCATTCGATCCCTCTCGTCATTTTACGGCGGAATAGCATGTTTTCCACACGTGATTATGGTCCTCGAAGCCAGAATACTGGGAGATAGGTTTTGGCAATAACAGCGATTTTCTGACGAAGGAAGGCTCTGATTTGAATTCTGCTTGCGGCATTCGATCCCTCTCGTCATTTTACGTCGGAATAGCGCGGTTTCCGCACGCGATTACGGTCCTGGAGGCCAGAATACTGGGAGATAGGTTTTGGCTCTAACAGCGATTTTCAGACGAAGGAAGGCTCTAATTTGACTTCTGCTTGCGGCATTCGATCCCTCTCGTCATTTTACGTCGGAATAGCACGGTTTCCGCACGCGATTACGGTCTTGGAGGCCAGAATACTGGGAGATAGGTTTTGGCTCTAACAGCGATTTTCAGACGAAGGAAGGCTCTAATTTGACTTCTGCTTGCGGCATTCGATCCCTCTCGTCATTTTACGTCGGAATAGCGCGGTTTCCACACCCGATTACGATCCTGGGAGCCATATTACTGCAAGATAGGTTTTGGCTCTAATAGCGATTTTCTGACGAAGGAAGGCTCTGATTTGACTTCTGCTTGCGGCATTCGATCCCTCTCGTCATTTTACGGCGGAATAGCATGTTTTCCACACGTGATTATGGTTCTCGAAGCCAGAATAATGGGAGATAGGTTTTGGCTCTAATAGCGATTTTCTGACGAAGGAAGGCTCTGATTTGACTTCTGCTTGCGGCATTCGATCCCTCTCGTCATTTTACGTCGGAATAGCACGGTTTCCGCACGCGATTACGGTCCTGGAGGCCAGAATACTGGGAGATAGGTTTTGGCTCTAACAGCGATTTTCAGACGAAGGAAGGCTCTAATTTGACTTCTGCTTGCGGCATTCGATCCCTCTCGTAATTTTACGGCGGAATAGCATGTTTTCCACACGTGATTATGGTCCTCGAAGCCAGAATACTGGGAGATAGGTTTTGGCAATAACAGTGATTTTCTGACGAAGGAAGGCTCTGATTTGAATTCTGCTTGCGGCATTCCATCCCTCTCGTCATTTTACGTCGGAATAGCACGGTTTCCGCACGCTATTACGGTCCTGGAGGCCAGAATACTGGGAGATAGGTTTTGGCTCTAACAGCGATTTTCTGACGAAGGAAGGCTCTGATTTGAATTCTGCTTGCGGCATTCGATCCCTCTCGTCATTTTACGTCGGAATAGCACGGTTTCCGCACGGGATTACGGTCTTCGAAGCCAGAATACTGGGAGATAGGTTTTGGCTATAACAGCGATTTTCTGACGAAGGACGGCTCTGATTTGAATTCTGCTTGCGGCATTCGATCCCTCTCGTCATTTTACGGCGAAATAGCATGTTTTCCACACGTGATTATGGTCCTCGAAGCCAGAATACTGGGAGATAGGTTTTGGCAATAACAGCGATTTTCTGACGAAGGAAGGCTCTGATTTGACTTCTGCTTGCGGCATTCGATCCCTCTCGTCATTTTACGGCGGAATAGCATGTTTTCCACACGTGATTATGGTTCTCGAAGCCAGAATAATGGGAGATAGGTTTTGGCTCTAATAGCGATTTTCTGACGAAGGAAGGCTCTGATTTGACTTCTGCTAGCGGCATTCGATCCCTCTCGTAATTTTACGGCGGAATAGCATGTTTTCCACACGTGATTATGGTCCTCGAAGCCAGAATACTGGGAGATAGGTTTTGGCAATAACAGTGATTTTAGGACGAAGGAAGGCTCTGATTTGAATTCTGCTTGCGGCATTCCATCCCTCTCGTCATTTTACGTCGGAATAGCACGGTTTCCGCACGCTATTACGGTCCTGGAGGCCAGAATACTGGGAGATAGGTTTTGGCTCTAACAGCGATTTTCAGACGAAGGAAGGCTCTGATTTGACTTCTGCTTGCGGTATTCGATCCCTCTCGTCATTTTACGGCGGAATAGCATGTTTTCCACACGTGATTATGGTCCTCGAAGCCAGAATAATGGGAGATAGGTTTTGGCAATAACAGCGATTTTCTGACGAAGGAAGGCTCTGATTTGAATTCTGCTTGCGGCATTCGATCCCTCTCGTCATTTTACGTCGGAACAGCGCGGTTTCCACACCCGATTACGATCCTGGGAGCCATATTACTGCAAGATAGGTTTTGGCTCTAATAGCGATTTTCTGACGAAGGAAGGCTCTGATTTGACTTCTGCTTGCGGCATTCGATCCCTCTCGTCATTTTACGGCGGAATAGCATGTTTTCCACACGTGATTATGGTCCTCGAAGCCAGAATACTGGGAGATAGGTTTTGGCAATAACAGCGATTTTCTGACGAAGGAAGGTTCTGATTTGAATTCTGCTTGCGCCATTCGATCCCTCTCGTCATTTTACGGCGGAATAGCATGTTTTCCACACGTGATTATGGTCCTCGAAGCCAGAATACTGGGAGATAGGTTTTGGCAATAACAGCGATTTTCTGACGAAGGAAGGTTCTGATTTGAATTCTGCTTGCGGCATTCGATCCCTCTCGTCATTTTACGTCGGAATAGCGCGGTTTCCACACCCGATTACGATCCTGGGAGCCATATTACTGCAAGATAGGTTTTGGCTCTAATAGCGATTTTCTGACGAAGGAAGGCTCTGATTTGACTTCTGCTTGCGGCATTCGATCCCTCTCGTCATTTTACGTCGGAATAGCGCGGTTTCCACACCCGATTACGATCCTGGGAGCCATATTACTGCAAGATAGGTTTTGGCTCTAATAGCGATTTTCTGACGAAGGAAGGCTCTGATTTGACTTCTGCTTGCGGCATTCGATCCCTCTCGTCATTTTACGTCGGAATAGCACGGTTTCCGCACGGGATTACGGTCTTCGAAGCCAGATTACTGCAAGATAGGTTTTGGCTATAACAGCGATTTTCGGACGAAGGTAGGCACTGATTTGACTTCTGCTTGCGGTATTCGATCCCTCTCGTAATTTTACGGCGGAATAGCATGTTTTCCACACGTGATTATGGTCCTCGAAGCCAGAATACTGGGAGATCGGTTTTGGCAATAACAGCGATTTTCAGACGAAGGAAGGCTCTGATTTGAATTCTGCTTGCGGCATTCGATCCCTCTCGTCATTTTACGGCGGAATAGCATGTTTTCCACACGTGATTATGGTCCTTGAAGCCAGAATACTGGGAGATATGTTTTGGCTCTAACAGCGATTTTCAGACGAAGGAAGGCTCTGATTTGAATTCTGCTTGCGGCATTCGATCCCTCTCGTCATTTTACGTCGGAATAGCACGGTTTCCGCACGGGATTACGGTCTTCGAAACCAGAATACTGGGAGATAGGTTTTGGCTATAACAGCGATTTTCTGACGAAGGACGGCTCTGATTTGAATTCTGCTTGCGGCATTCGATCCCTCTCGTCATTTTACGGCGAAATAGCATGTTTTCCACACGTGATTATGGTCCTCGAAGCCAGAATACTGGGAGATAGGTTTTGGCAATAACAGCGATTTTCTGACGAAGGAAGGCTCTGATTTGAATTCTGCTTGCGGCATTCGATCCCTCTCGTCATTTTACGTCGGAATAGCGCGGTTTCCGCACGCGATTACGGTCCTGGAGGCCAGAATACTGGGAGATAGGTTTTGGCTCTAACAGCGATTTTCAGACGAAGGAAGGCTCTAATTTGACTTCTGCTTGCGGCATTCGATCCCTCTCGTCATTTTACGTCGGAATAGCACGGTTTCCGCACCCGATTACGGTCCTGGAGGCCAGAATACTGGGAGATAGGTTTTGGCTCTAACAGCGATTTTCAGACGAAGGAAGGCTCTAATTTGACTTCTGCTTGCGGCATTCGATCCCTCTCGTCATTTTACGTCGGAATAGCGCGGTTTCCACACCCGATTACGATCCTGGGAGCCATATTACTGCAAGATAGGTTTTGGCTCTAATAGCGATTTTCTGACGAAGGAAGGCTCTGATTTGACTTCTGCTTGCGGCATTCGATCCCTCTCGTCATTTTACGGCGGAATAGCATGTTTTCCACACGTGATTATGGTTCTCGAAGCCAGAATACTGGGAGATAGGTTTTGGCTATAACAGCGATTTTCTGACGAAGGACGGCTCTGATTTGAATTCTGCTTGCGGCATTCGATCCCTCTCGTCATTTTACGGCGGAATAGCATGTTTTCCACACGTGATTATGGTCCTCGAAGCCAGAATACTGGGAGATAGGTTTTGGCAATAACAGCGATTTTCTGACGAAGGAAGGCTCTGATTTGAATTCTGCTTGCGGCATTCGATCCCTCTCGTCATTTTACGTCGGAATAGCGCGGTTTCCGCACGCGATTACGGTCCTGGAGGCCAGAATACTGGGAGATAGGTTTTGGCTCTAACAGCGATTTTCAGACGAAGGAAGGCTCTAATTTGACTTCTGCTTGCGGCATTCGATCCCTCTCGTCATTTTACGTCGGAATAGCGCGGTTTCCACACCCGATTACGATCCTGGGAGCCATATTACTGCAAGATAGGTTTTGGCTCTAATAGCGATTTTCTGACGAAGGAAGGCTCTGATTTGACTTCTGCTTGCGGCATTCGATCCCTCTCGTCATTTTACGGCGGAATAGCATGTTTTCCACACGTGATTATGGTTCTCGAAGCCAGAATAATGGGAGATAGGTTTTGGCAATAACAGCGATTTTCTGACGAAGGAAGGCTCTGATTTGACTTCTGCTTGCGGCATTCGATCCCTCTCGTCATTTTACGTCGGAATAGCACGGTTTCCGCACGCGATTACGGTCCTGGAGGCCAGAATACTGGGAGATAGGTTTTGGCTCTAACAGCGATTTTCAGACGAAGGAAGGCTCTAATTTGACTTCTGCTTGCGGCATTCGATCCCTCTCGTCATTTTACGTCGGAATAGCACGGTTTCCGCACCCGATTACGGTCCTGGAGGCCAGAATACTGGGAGATAGGTTTTGGCTCTAAAAGCGATTTTCTGACGAAGGAAGGCTCTGATTTGAATTCTGCTTGCGGCATTCGATCCCTCTCGTCATTTTACGTCGGAATAGCACGGTTTCCGCACGGGATTACGGTCCTCGAAGCCAGAATACTGGGAGATAGGTTTTGGCAATAACAGCGATTTTCTGACGAAGGAAGGCTCTGATTTGAATTCTGCTTGCGGCATTCGATCCCTCTCGTCATTTTACGTCGGAATAGCGCGGTTTCCGCACGCGATTACGGTCCTGGAGGCCAGAATACTGGGAGATAGGTTTTGGCTCTAACAGCGATTTTCAGACGAAGGAAGGCTCTAATTTGACTTCTGCTTGCGGCATTCGATCCCTCTCGTCATTTTACGTCGGAATAGCGCGGTTTCCACACCCGATTACGATCCTGGGAGCCATATTACTGCAAGATAGGTTTTGGCTCTAATAGCGATTTTCTGACGAAGGAAGGCTCTGATTTGACTTCTGCTTGCGGCATTCGATCCCTCTCGTCATTTTACGGCGGAATAGCGCGTTTTCCACTACCCATTACGATCCTGGGAGCCAGACTACTGCAAGATAGGTTTTGGCTATAACAGCGATTTCCGGACGAAGGTAGGCACTGATTTGAATTCTGCTTGCGGCATTCGATCCCTCTCGTCATTTTACGTCGGAATAGCACGGTTTCCGCACCCGATTACGGTCCTGGAGGCCAGAATACTGGGAGATAGGTTTTGCCTCTAATAGCGATTTTCTGACGAAGGAAGGCTCTGATTTGAATTCTGCTTGCGGCATTCGATCCCTCTCGTCATTTTACGTCGGAATAGCACGGTTTCCGCACGGGATTACGGTCTTCGAAGCCAGAATACTGGGAGATAGGTTTTGGCTATAACAGCGATTTTCTGACGAAGGACGGCTCTGATTTGAATTCTGCTTGCGGCATTCGATCCCTCTCGTCATTTTACGGCGAAATAGCATGTTTTCCACACGTGATTATGGTCCTCGAAGCCAGAATACTGGGAGATAGGTTTTGGCAATAACAGCGATTTTCTGACGAAGGAAGGCTCTGATTTGAATTCTGCTTGCGGCATTCGATCCCTCTCGTCATTTTACGTCGGAATAGCGCGGTTTCCGCACGCGATTACGGTCCTGGAGGCCAGAATACTGGGAGATAGGTTTTGGCTCTAACAGCGATTTTCAGACGAAGGAAGGCTCTAATTTGACTTCTGCTTGCGGCATTCGATCCCTCTCGTCATTTTACGTCGGAATAGCACGGTTTCCGCACCCGATTACGGTCCTGGAGGCCAGAATACTGGGAGATAGGTTTTGGCTCTAACAGCGATTTTCAGACGAAGGAAGGCTCTAATTTGACTTCTGCTTGCGGCATTCGATCCCTCTCGTCATTTTACGTCGGAATAGCGCGGTTTCCACACCCGATTACGATCCTGGGAGCCATATTACTGCAAGATAGGTTTTGGCTCTAATAGCGATTTTCTGACGAAGGAAGGCTCTGATTTGACTTCTGCTTGCGGCATTCGATCCCTCTCGTCATTTTACGGCGGAATAGCATGTTTTCCACACGTGATTATGGTTCTCGAAGCCAGAATACTGGGAGATAGGTTTTGGCTATAACAGCGATTTTCTGACGAAGGACGGCTCTGATTTGAATTCTGCTTGCGGCATTCGATCCCTCTCGTCATTTTACGGCGAAATAGCATGTTTTCCACACGTGATTATGGTCCTCGAAGCCAGAATACTGGGAGATAGGTTTTGGCAATAACAGCGATTTTCTGACGAAGGAAGGCTCTGATTTGAATTCTGCTTGCGGCATTCGATCCCTCTCGTCATTTTACGTCGGAATAGCGCGGTTTCCGCACGCGATTACGGTCCTGGAGGCCAGAATACTGGGAGATAGGTTTTGGCTCTAACAGCGATTTTCAGACGAAGGAAGGCTCTAATTTGACTTCTGCTTGCGGCATTCGATCCCTCTCGTCATTTTACGTCGGAATAGCGCGGTTTCCACACCCGATTACGATCCTGGGAGCCATATTACTGCAAGATAGGTTTTGGCTCTAATAGCGATTTTCTGACGGAGGAAGGCTCTGATTTGACTTCTGCTTGCGGCATTCGATCCCTCTCGTCATTTTACGGCGGAATAGCATGTTTTCCACACGTGATTATGGTTCTCGAAGCCAGAATAATGGGAGATAGGTTTTGGCAATAACAGCGATTTTCTGACGAAGGAAGGCTCTGATTTGAATTCTGCTTGCGGCATTCGATCCCTCTCGTCATTTTACGTCGGAATAGCGCGGTTTCCGCACGCGATTACGGTCCTGGAGGCCAGAATACTGGGAGATAGGTTTTGGCTCTAACAGCGATTTTCAGACGAAGGAAGGCTCTAATTTGACTTCTGCTTGCGGCATTCGATCCCTCTCGTCATTTTACGTCGGAATAGCGCGGTTTCCACACCCGATTACGATCCTGGGAGCCATATTACTGCAAGATAGGTTTTGGCTCTAATAGCGATTTTCTGACGAAGGAAGGCTCTGATTTGACTTCTGCTTGCGGCATTCGATCCCTCTCGTCATTTTACGGCGGAATAGCATGTTTTCCACACGTGATTATGGTTCTCGAAGCCAGAATAATGGGAGATAGGTTTTGGCAATAACAGCGATTTTCTGACGAAGGAAGGCTCTGATTTGACTTCTGCTTGCGGCATTCGATCCCTCTCGTCATTTTACGTCGGAATAGCACGGTTTCCGCACGCGATTACGGTCCTGGAGGCCAGAATACTGGGAGATAGGTTTTGGCTCTAACAGCGATTTTCAGACGAAGGAAGGCTCTAATTTGACTTCTGCTTGCGGCATTCGATCCCTCTCGTAATTTTACGGCGGAATAGCATGTTTTCCACACGTGATTATGGTCCTCGAAGCCAGAATACTGGGAGATAGGTTTTGGCAATAACAGCGATTTTCTGACGAAGGAAGGCTCTGATTTGAATTCTGCTTGCGGCATTCGATCCCTCTCGTCATTTTACGTCGGAATAGCACGGTTTCCGCACCCGATTACGGTCCTGGAGGCCAGAATACTGGGAGATAGGTTTTGCCTCTAATAGCGATTTTCTGACGAAGGAAGGCTCTGATTTGAATTCTGCTTGCGGCATTCGATCCCTCTCGTCATTTTACGTCGGAATAGCACGGTTTCCGCACGGGATTACGGTCTTCGAAGCCAGAATACTGGGAGATAGGTTTTGGCTATAACAGCGATTTTCTGACGAAGGACGGCTCTGATTTGAATTCTGCTTGCGGCATTCGATCCCTCTCGTCATTTTACGGCGAAATAGCATGTTTTCCACACGTGATTATGGTCCTCGAAGCCAGAATACTGGGAGATAGGTTTTGGCAATAACAGCGATTTTCTGACGAAGGAAGGCTCTGATTTGAATTCTGCTTGCGGCATTCGATCCCTCTCGTCATTTTACGTCGGAATAGCGCGGTTTCCGCACGCGATTACGGTCCTGGAGGCCAGAATACTGGGAGATAGGTTTTGGCTCTAACAGCGATTTTCAGACGAAGGAAGGCTCTAATTTGACTTCTGCTTGCGGCATTCGATCCCTCTCGTCATTTTACGTCGGAATAGCGCGGTTTCCACACCCGATTACGATCCTGGGAGCCATATTACTGCAAGATAGGTTTTGGCTCTAATAGCGATTTTCTGACGAAGGAAGGCTCTGATTTGACTTCTGCTTGCGGCATTCGATCCCTCTCGTCATTTTACGGCGGAATAGCATGTTTTCCACACGTGATTATGGTTCTCGAAGCCAGAATACTGGGAGATAGGTTTTGGCTATAACAGCGATTTTCTGACGAAGGACGGCTCTGATTTGAATTCTGCTTGCGGCATTCGATCCCTCTCGTCATTTTACGGCGAAATAGCATGTTTTCCACACGTGATTATGGTCCTCGAAGCCAGAATACTGGGAGATAGGTTTTGGCAATAACAGCGATTTTCTGACGAAGGAAGGCTCTGATTTGAATTCTGCTTGCGGCATTCGATCCCTCTCGTCATTTTACGTCGGAATAGCGCGGTTTCCGCACGCGATTACGGTCCTGGAGGCCAGAATACTGGGAGATAGGTTTTGGCTCTAACAGCGATTTTCAGACGAAGGAAGGCTCTAATTTGACTTCTGCTTGCGGCATTCGATCCCTCTCGTCATTTTACGTCGGAATAGCGCGGTTTCCACACCCGATTACGATCCTGGGAGCCATATTACTGCAAGATAGGTTTTGGCTCTAATAGCGATTTTCTGACGGAGGAAGGCTCTGATTTGACTTCTGCTTGCGGCATTCGATCCCTCTCGTCATTTTACGGCGGAATAGCATGTTTTCCACACGTGATTATGGTTCTCGAAGCCAGAATAATGGGAGATAGGTTTTGGCAATAACAGCGATTTTCTGACGAAGGAAGGCTCTGATTTGACTTCTGCTTGCGGCATTCGATCCCTCTCGTCATTTTACGTCGGAATAGCACGGTTTCCGCACGGGATTACGGTCTTCGAAGCCAGAATACTGGGAGATAGGTTTTGGCTATAACAGCGATTTTCTGACGAAGGACGGCTCTGATTTGAATTCTGCTTGCGGCATTCGATCCCTCTCGTCATTTTACGGCGAAATAGCATGTTTTCCACACGTGATTATGGTCCTCGAAGCCAGAATACTGGGAGATAGGTTTTGGCAATAACAGCGATTTTCTGACGAAGGAAGGCTCTGATTTGAATTCTGCTTGCGGCATTCGATCCCTCTCGTCATTTTACGTCGGAATAGCGCGGTTTCCGCACGCGATTACGGTCCTGGAGGCCAGAATACTGGGAGATAGGTTTTGGCTCTAACAGCGATTTTCAGACGAAGGAAGGCTCTAATTTGACTTCTGCTTGCGGCATTCGATCCCTCTCGTCATTTTACGTCGGAATAGCGCGGTTTCCACACCCGATTACGATCCTGGGAGCCATATTACTGCAAGATAGGTTTTGGCTCTAATAGCGATTTTCTGACGAAGGAAGGCTCTGATTTGACTTCTGCTTGCGGCATTCGATCCCTCTCGTCATTTTACGGCGGAATAGCATGTTTTCCACACGTGATTATGGTTCTCGAAGCCAGAATAATGGGAGATAGGTTTTGGCAATAACAGCGATTTTCTGACGAAGGAAGGCTCTGATTTGACTTCTGCTTGCGGCATTCGATCCCTCTCGTCATTTTACGTCGGAATAGCACGGTTTCCGCACGCGATTACGGTCCTGGAGGCCAGAATACTGGGAGATAGGTTTTGGCTCTAACAGCGATTTTCAGACGAAGGAAGGCTCTAATTTGACTTCTGCTTGCGGCATTCGATCCCTCTCGTAATTTTACGGCGGAATAGCATGTTTTCCACACGTGATTATGGTCCTCGAAGCCAGAATACTGGGAGATAGGTTTTGGCAATAACAGCGATTTTCTGACGAAGGAAGGCTCTCTGATTTGAATTCTGCTTGCGGCATTCGATCCCTCTCGTCATTTTACGTCGGAATAGCACGGTTTCCGCACCCGATTACGGTCCTGGAGGCCAGAATACTGGGAGATAGGTTTTGCCTCTAATAGCGATTTTCTGACGAAGGAAGGCTCTGATTTGAATTCTGCTTGCGGCATTCGATCCCTCTCGTCATTTTACGTCGGAATAGCACGGTTTCCGCACGGGATTACGGTCTTCGAAGCCAGAATACTGGGAGATAGGTTTTGGCTATAACAGCGATTTTCTGACGAAGGACGGCTCTGATTTGAATTCTGCTTGCGGCATTCGATCCCTCTCGTCATTTACGGCGAAATAGCATGTTTTCCACACGTGATTATGGTCCTCGAAGCCAGAATACTGGGAGATAGGTTTTGGCAATAACAGCGATTTTCTGACGAAGGAAGGCTCTGATTTGAATTCTGCTTGCGGCATTCGATCCCTCTCGTCATTTTACGTCGGAATAGCGCGGTTTCCGCACGCGATTACGGTCCTGGAGGCCAGAATACTGGGAGATAGGTTTTGGCTCTAACAGCGATTTTCAGACGAAGGAAGGCTCTAATTTGACTTCTGCTTGCGGCATTCGATCCCTCTCGTCATTTTACGTCGGAATAGCACGGTTTCCGCACGCGATTACGGTCTTGGAGGCCAGAATACTGGGAGATAGGTTTAGGCTCTAACAGCGATTTTCAGACGAAGGAAGGCTCTAATTTGACTTCTGCTTGCGGCATTCGATCCCTCTCGTCATTTTACGTCGGAATAGCGCGGTTTCACACCCGATTACGATCCTGGGAGCCATATTACTGCAAGATAGGTTTTGGCTCTAATAGCGATTTTCTGACGAAGGAAGGCTCTGATTTGACTTCTGCTTGCGGCATTCGATCCCTCTCGTCATTTTACGGCGGAATAGCATGTTTTCCACACGTGATTATGGTTCTCGAAGCCAGAATAATGGGAGATAGGTTTTGGCTCTAATAGCGATTTTCTGACGAAGGAAGGCTCTGATTTGACTTCTGCTTGCGGCATTCGATCCCTCTCGTCATTTTACGTCGGAATAGCACGGTTTCCGCACGCGATTACGGTCCTGGAGGCCAGAATACTGGGAGATAGGTTTTGGCTCTAACAGCGATTTTCAGACGAAGGAAGGCTCTAATTTGACTTCTGCTTGCGGCATTCGATCCCTCTCGTCATTTTACGGCGGAATAGCATGTTTTCCACACGTGATTATGGTCCTCGAAGCCAGAATACTGGGAGATAGGTTTTGGCAATAACAGTGATTTTAGGACGAAGGAAGGCTCTGATTTGAATTCTGCTTGCGGCATTCCATCCCTCTCGTCATTTTACGTCGGAATAGCACGGTTTCCGCACGCTATTACGGTCCTGGAGGCCAGAATACTGGGAGATAGGTTTTGGCTCTAACAGCGATTTTCTGACGAAGGAAGGCTCTGATTTGAATTCTGCTTGCGGCATTCGATCCCTCTCGTCATTTTACGTCGGAATAGCACGGTTTCCGCACGGGATTACGGTCTTCGAAGCCAGAATACTGGGAGATAGGTTTTGGCTATAACAGCGATTTTCTGACGAAGGACGGCTCTGATTTGAATTCTGCTTGCGGCATTCGATCCCTCTCGTCATTTTACGGCGAAATAGCATGTTTTCCACACGTGATTATGGTCCTCGAAGCCAGAATACTGGGAGATAGGTTTTGGCAATAACAGCGATTTTCTGACGAAGGAAGGCTCTGATTTGACTTCTGCTTGCGGCATTCGATCCCTCTCGTCATTTTACGGCGGAATAGCATGTTTTCCACACGTGATTATGGTTCTCGAAGCCAGAATAATGGGAGATAGGTTTTGGCTCTAATAGCGATTTTCTGACGAAGGAAGGCTCTGATTTGACTTCTGCTAGCGGCATTCGATCCCTCTCGTCATTTTACGTCGGAATAGCACGGTTTCCGCACGCGATTACGGTCCTGGAGGCCAGAATACTGGGAGATAGGTTTTGGCTCTAACAGCGATTTTCAGACGAAGGAAGGCTCTAATTTGACTTCTGCTTGCGGCATTCGATCCCTCTCGTAATTTTACGGCGGAATAGCATGTTTTCCACACGTGATTATGGTCCTCGAAGCCAGAATACTGGGAGATAGGTTTTGGCAATAACAGTGATTTTCGGACGAAGGAAGGCTCTGATTTGAATTCTGCTTGCGGCATTCCATCCCTCTCGTCATTTTACGTCGGAATAGCACGGTTTCCGCACGCTATTACGGTCCTGGAGGCCAGAATACTGGGAGATAGGTTTTGGCTCTAACAGCGATTTTCAGACGAAGGAAGGCTCTGATTTGACTTCTGCTTGCGGTATTCGATCCCTCTCGTCATTTTACGGCGGAATAGCATGTTTTCCACACGTGATTATGGTCCTCGAAGCCAGAATAATGGGAGATAGGTTTTGGCAATAACAGCGATTTTCTGACGAAGGAAGGCTCTGATTTGAATTCTGCTTGCGGCATTCGATCCCTCTCGTCATTTTACGTCGGAACAGCGCGGTTTCCACACCCGATTACGATCCTGGGAGCCATATTACTGCAAGATAGGTTTTGGCTCTAATAGCGATTTTCTGACGAAGGAAGGCTCTGATTTGACTTCTGCTTGCGGCATTCGATCCCTCTCGTCATTTTACGGCGGAATAGCATGTTTTCCACACGTGATTATGGTCCTCGAAGCCAGAATACTGGGAGATAGGTTTTGGCAATAACAGCGATTTTCTGACGAAGGAAGGTTCTGATTTGAATTCTGCTTGCGCCATTCGATCCCTCTCGTAATTTTACGGCGGAATAGCATGTTTTCCACACGTGATTATGGTCCTCGAAGCCAGAATACTGGGAGATAGGTTTTGGCAATAACAGCGATTTTCTGACGAAGGAAGGTTCTGATTTGAATTCTGCTTGCGGCATTCGATCCCTCTCGTCATTTTACGTCGGAATAGCGCGGTTTCCACACCCGATTACGATCCTGGGAGCCATATTACTGCAAGATAGGTTTTGGCTCTAATAGCGATTTTCTGACGAAGGAAGGCTCTGATTTGACTTCTGCTTGCGGCATTCGATCCCTCTCGTCATTTTACGTCGGAATAGCGCGGTTTCCACACCCGATTACGATCCTGGGAGCCATATTACTGCAAGATAGGTTTTGGCTCTAATAGCGATTTTCTGACGAAGGAAGGCTCTGATTTGACTTCTGCTTGCGGCATTCGATCCCTCTCGTCATTTTACGTCGGAATAGCACGGTTTCCGCACGGGATTACGGTCTTCGAAGCCAGATTACTGCAAGATAGGTTTTGGCTATAACAGCGATTTTCGGACGAAGGTAGGCACTGATTTGACTTCTGCTTGCGGTATTCGATCCCTCTCGTCATTTTACGTCGGAATAGCACGGTTTCCGCACGCGATTACCGTCCTGGAGGCCAGAATACTGGGAGATCGGTTTTGGCAATAACAGCGATTTTCAGACGAAGGAAGGCTCTGATTTGAATTCTGCTTGCGGCATTCGATCCCTCTCGTCATTTTACGGCGGAATAGCATGTTTTCCACACGTGATTATGGTCCTTGAAGCCAGAATACTGGGAGATATGTTTTGGCTCTAACAGCGATTTTCAGACGAAGGAAGGCTCTGATTTGAATTCTGCTTGCGGCATTCGATCCCTCTCGTCATTTTACGTCGGAATAGCACGGTTTCCGCACGGGATTACGGTCTTCGAAACCAGAATACTGGGAGATAGGTTTTGGCTATAACAGCGATTTTCTGACGAAGGACGGCTCTGATTTGAATTCTGCTTGCGGCATTCGATCCCTCTCGTCATTTTACGGCGAAATAGCATGTTTTCCACACGTGATTATGGTCCTCGAAGCCAGAATACTGGGAGATAGGTTTTGGCAATAACAGCGATTTTCTGACGAAGGAAGGCTCTGATTTGAATTCTGCTTGCGGCATTCGATTCCTCTCGTCATTTTACGTCGGAATAGCGCGGTTTCCGCACCCGATTACGGTCCTGGAGGCCAGAATACTGTGAGATAGGTTTTGGCTCTAATAGCGATTTTCTGACTAAGGAAGGCTCTGATTTGAATTCTGCTTGCGGCATTCGATCCCTCTCGTCATTTTACGTCGGAATAGCACGGTTTCCGCACGGGATTACGGTCTTCGAAGCCAGAATACTGGGAGATAGGTTTTGGCAATAACAGCGATTTTCTGACGAAGGAAGGTTCTGATTTGACTTCTGATTGCGGCATTCGATCCCTCTCGTCATTTTACGGCGGAATAGCATGTTTTCCACACGTGATTATGGTTCTCGAAGCCAGAATAATGGGAGATAGGTTTTGGCAATAACAGCGATTTTCTGACGAAGGAAGGCTCTGATTTGACTTCTGCTTGCGGCATTCGATCCCTCTCGTCATTTTACGTCGGAATAGCACGGTTTCCGCACGCGATTACGGTCCTGGAGGCCAGAATACTGGGAGATAGGTTTTGGCTCTAACAGCGATTTTCAGACGTAGGAAGGCTCTAATTTGACTTCTGCTTGCGGCATTCGATCCCTCTCGTCATTTTACGTCGGAATAGCACGGTTTCCGCACCCGATTACGGTCCTGGAGGCCAGAATACTGGGAGATAGGTTTTGGCTCTAATAGCGATTTTCTGACGAAGGAAGGCTCTGATTTGAATTCTGCTTGCGGCATTCGATCCCTCTCGTCATTTTACGTCGGAATAGCACGGTTTCCGCACGGGATTACGGTCTTCGAAGCCAGAATACTGGGAGATAGGTTTTGGCTATAACAGCGATTTTCTGACGAAGGACGGCTCTGATTTGAATTCTGCTTGCGGCATTCGATCCCTCTCGTCATTTTACGGCGAAATAGCATGTTTTCCACACGTGATTATGGTCCTCGAAGCCAGAATACTGGGAGATAGGTTTTGGCAATAACAGCGATTTTCTGACGAAGGAAGGCTCTGATTTGAATTCTGCTTGCGGCATTCGATCCCTCTCGTCATTTTACGTCGGAATAGCGCGGTTTCCGCACGCGATTACGGTCCTGGAGGCCAGAATACTGGGAGATAGGTTTTGGCTCTAACAGCGATTTTCAGACGAAGGAAGGCTCTAATTTGACTTCAGCTTGCGGCATTCGATCCCTCTCGTCATTTTACGTCGGAATAGCGCGGTTTCCACACCCGATTACGATCCTGGGAGCCATATTACTGCAAGATAGGTTTTGGCTCTAATAGCGATTTTCTGACGAAGGAAGGCTCTGATTTGACTTCTGCTTGCGGCATTCGATCCCTCTCGTCATTTTACGGCGGAATAGCATGTTTTCCACACGTGATTATGGTTCTCGAAGCCAGAATAATGGGAGATAGGTTTTGGCAATAACAGCGATTTTCTGACGAAGGAAGGCTCTGATTTGACTTCTGCTTGCGGCATTCGATCCCTCTCGTCATTTTACGTCGGAATAGCACGGTTTCCGCACGCTATTACGGTCTTCGAATCCAGAATACTGGGAGATAAGTTTTGGCTATAACAACGATTTTCGGACGATGGAAGGCTCTGATTTGAATTCTCCTTACGACATTCGATTCCTCTCGTCATTTTACGTCGGAATAGCGCGTTTTCCACTACCCATTACGATCCTGGGATCCAGACTACTGCAAGATAGGTTTTGGCTATAACAGCGATTTCCGGACGAAGGTAGGCACTGATTTGAATTCTGCTTGCGGCATTCGATCCCTCTCGTCATTTTACGTCGGAATAGCACGGTTTCCGCACCCGATTACGGTCCTGGAGGCCAGAATACTGGGAGATAGGTTTTGCCTCTAATAGCGATTTTCTGACGAAGGAAGGCTCTGATTTGAATTCTGCTTGCGGCATTCGATCCCTCTCGTCATTTTACGTCGGAATAGCACGGTTTCCGCACGGGATTACGGTCTTCGAAGCCAGAATACTGGGAGATAGGTTTTGGCTATAACAGCGATTTTCTGACGAAGGACGGCTCTGATTTGAATTCTGCTTGCGGCATTCGATCCCTCTCGTCATTTTACGGCGAAATAGCATGTTTTCCACACGTGATTATGGTCCTCGAAGCCAGAATACTGGGAGATAGGTTTTGGCAATAACAGCGATTTTCTGACGAAGGAAGGCTCTGATTTGAATTCTGCTTGCGGCATTCGATCCCTCTCGTCATTTTACGTCGGAATAGCGCGGTTTCCGCACGCGATTACGGTCCTGGAGGCCAGAATACTGGGAGATAGGTTTTGGCTCTAACAGCGATTTTCAGACGAAGGAAGGCTCTAATTTGACTTCTGCTTGCGGCATTCGATCCCTCTCGTCATTTTACGTCGGAATAGCACGGTTTCCGCACGCGATTACGGTCTTGGAGGCCAGAATACTGGGAGATAGGTTTAGGCTCTAACAGCGATTTTCAGACGAAGGAAGGCTCTAATTTGACTTCTGCTTGCGGCATTCGATCCCTCTCGTCATTTTACGTCGGAATAGCGCGGTTTCCACACCCGATTACGATCCTGGGAGCCATATTACTGCAAGATAGGTTTTGGCTCTAATAGCGATTTTCTGACGAAGGAAGGCTCTGATTTGACTTCTGCTTGCGGCATTCGATCCCTCTCGTCATTTTACGGCGGAATAGCATGTTTTCCACACGTGATTATGGTTCTCGAAGCCAGAATAATGGGAGATAGGTTTTGGCTCTAATAGCGATTTTCTGACGAAGGAAGGCTCTGATTTGACTTCTGCTTGCGGCATTCGATCCCTCTCGTCATTTTACGTCGGAATAGCACGGTTTCCGCACGCGATTACGGTCCTGGAGGCCAGAATACTGGGAGATAGGTTTTGGCTCTAACAGCGATTTTCAGACGAAGGAAGGCTCTAATTTGACTTCTGCTTGCGGCATTCGATCCCTCTCGTAATTTTACGGCGGAATAGCATGTTTTCCACACGTGATTATGGTCCTCGAAGCCAGAATACTGGGAGATAGGTTTTGGCAATAACAGTGATTTTAGGACGAAGGAAGGCTCTGATTTGAATTCTGCTTGCGGCATTCCATCCCTCTCGTCATTTTACGTCGGAATAGCACGGTTTCCGCACGCTATTACGGTCCTGGAGGCCAGAATACTGGGAGATAGGTTTTGGCTCTAACAGCGATTTTCTGACGAAGGAAGGCTCTGATTTGAATTCTGCTTGCGGCATTCGATCCCTCTCGTCATTTTACGTCGGAATAGCACGGTTTCCGCACGGGATTACGGTCTTCGAAGCCAGAATACTGGGAGATAGGTTTTGGCTATAACAGCGATTTTCTGACGAAGGACGGCTCTGATTTGAATTCTGCTTGCGGCATTCGATCCCTCTCGTCATTTTACGGCGAAATAGCATGTTTTCCACACGTGATTATGGTCCTCGAAGCCAGAATACTGGGAGATAGGTTTTGGCAATAACAGTGATTTTAGGACGAAGGAAGGCTCTGATTTGAATTCTGCTTGCGGCATTCCATCCCTCTCGTCATTTTACGTCGGAATAGCACGGTTTCCGCACGCTATTACGGTCCTGGAGGCCAGAATACTGGGAGATAGGTTTTGGCTCTAACAGCGATTTTCAGACGAAGGAAGGCTCTGATTTGACTTCTGCTTGCGGTATTCGATCCCTCTCGTCATTTTACGGCGGAATAGCATGTTTTCCACACGTGATTATGGTCCTCGAAGCCAGAATAATGGGAGATAGGTTTTGGCAATAACAGCGATTTTCTGACGAAGGAAGGCTCTGATTTGAATTCTGCTTGCGGCATTCGATCCCTCTCGTCATTTTACGTCGGAACAGCGCGGTTTCCACACCCGATTACGATCCTGGGAGCCATATTACTGCAAGATAGGTTTTGGCTCTAATAGCGATTTTCTGACGAAGGAAGGCTCTGATTTGACTTCTGCTTGCGGCATTCGATCCCTCTCGTCATTTTACGGCGGAATAGCATGTTTTCCACACGTGATTATGGTCCTCGAAGCCAGAATACTGGGAGATAGGTTTTGGCAATAACAGCGATTTTCTGACGAAGGAAGGTTCTGATTTGAATTCTGCTTGCGCCATTCGATCCCTCTCGTAATTTTACGGCGGAATAGCATGTTTTCCACACGTGATTATGGTCCTCGAAGCCAGAATACTGGGAGATAGGTTTTGGCAATAACAGCGATTTTCTGACGAAGGAAGGCTCTGATTTGAATTCTGCTTGCGGCATTCGATCCCTCTCGTCATTTTACGTCGGAATAGCGCGGTTTCCGCACGCGATTACGGTCCTGGAGGCCAGAATACTGGGAGATAGGTTTTGGCTCTAACAGCGATTTTCAGACGAAGGAAGGCTCTAATTTGACTTCTGCTTGCGGCATTCGATCCCTCTCGTCATTTTACGTCGGAATAGCACGGTTTCCGCACGCGATTACGGTCTTGGAGGCCAGAATACTGGGAGATAGGTTTAGGCTCTAACAGCGATTTTCAGACGAAGGAAGGCTCTAATTTGACTTCTGCTTGCGGCATTCGATCCCTCTCGTCATTTTGCGTCGGAATAGCGCGGTTTCCACACCCGATTACGATCCTGGGAGCCATATTACTGCAAGATAGGTTTTGGCTCTAATAGCGATTTTCTGACGAAGGAAGGCTCTGATTTGACTTCTGCTTGCGGCATTCGATCCCTCTCGTCATTTTACGGCGGAATAGCATGTTTTCCACACGTGATTATGGTTCTCGAAGCCAGAATAATGGGAGATAGGTTTTGGCTCTAATAGCGATTTTCTGACGAAGGAAGGCTCTGATTTGACTTCTGCTTGCGGCATTCGATCCCTCTCGTCATTTTACGTCGGAATAGCACGGTTTCCGCACGCGATTACGGTCCTGGAGGCCAGAATACTGGGAGATAGGTTTTGGCTCTAACAGCGATTTTCAGACGAAGGAAGGCTCTAATTTGACTTCTGCTTGCGGCATTCGATCCCTCTCGTAATTTTACGGCGGAATAGCATGTTTTCCACACGTGATTATGGTCCTCGAAGCCAGAATACTGGGAGATAGGTTTTGGCAATAACAGTGATTTTAGGACGAAGGAAGGCTCTGATTTGAATTCTGCTTGCGGCATTCCATCCCTCTCGTCATTTTACGTCGGAATAGCACGGTTTCCGCACGCTATTACGGTCCTGGAGGCCAGAATACTGGGAGATAGGTTTTGGCTCTAACAGCGATTTTCTGACGAAGGAAGGCTCTGATTTGAATTCTGCTTGCGGCATTCGATCCCTCTCGTCATTTTACGTCGGAATAGCACGGTTTCCGCACGGGATTACGGTCTTCGAAGCCAGAATACTGGGAGAGAGGTTTTGGCTATAACAGCGATTTTCTGACGAAGGACGGCTCTGATTTGAATTCTGCTTGCGGCATTCGATCCCTCTCGTCATTTTACGGCGAAATAGCATGTTTTCCACACGTGATTATGGTCCTCGAAGCCAGAATACTGGGAGATAGGTTTTGGCAATAACAGTGATTTTAGGACGAAGGAAGGCTCTGATTTGAATTCTGCTTGCGGCATTCCATCCCTCTCGTCATTTTACGTCGGAATAGCACGGTTTCCGCACGCTATTACGGTCCTGGAGGCCAGAATACTGGGAGATAGGTTTTGGCTCTAACAGCGATTTTCAGACGAAGGAAGGCTCTGATTTGACTTCTGCTTGCGGTATTCGATCCCTCTCGTCATTTTACGGCGGAATAGCATGTTTTCCACACGTGATTATGGTCCTCGAAGCCAGAATAATGGGAGATAGGTTTTGGCAATAACAGCGATTTTCTGACGAAGGAAGGCTCTGATTTGAATTCTGCTTGCGGCATTCGATCCCTCTCGTCATTTTACGTCGGAACAGCGCGGTTTCCACACCCGATTACGATCCTGGGAGCCATATTACTGCAAGATAGGTTTTGGCTCTAATAGCGATTTTCTGACGAAGGAAGGCTCTGATTTGACTTCTGCTTGCGGCATTCGATCCCTCTCGTCATTTTACGGCGGAATAGCATGTTTTCCACACGTGATTATGGTCCTCGAAGCCAGAATACTGGGAGATAGGTTTTGGCAATAACAGCGATTTTCTGACGAAGGAAGGTTCTGATTTGAATTCTGCTTGCGCCATTCGATCCCTCTCGTAATTTTACGGCGGAATAGCATGTTTTCCACACGTGATTATGGTCCTCGAAGCCAGAATACTGGGAGATAGGTTTTGGCAATAACAGTGATTTTAGGACGAAGGAAGGCTCTGATTTGAATTCTGCTTGCGGCATTCCATCCCTCTCGTCATTTTACGTCGGAATAGCACGGTTTCCGCACGCTATTACGGTCCTGGAGGCCAGAATACTGGGAGATAGGTTTTGGCTCTAATAGCGATTTTCTGACGAAGGAAGGCTCTGATTTGAATTCTGCTTGCGGCATTCGATCCCTCTCGTCATTTTACGTCGGAATAGCACGGTTTCCGCACGGGATTACGGTCTTCGAAGCCAGAATACTGGGAGATAGGTTTTGGCTATAACAGCGATTTTCTGACGAAGGACGGCTCTGATTTGAATTCTGCTTGCGGCATTCGATCCCTCTCGTCATTTTACGGCGAAATAGCATGTTTTCCACACGTGATTATGGTCCTCGAAGCCAGAATACTGGGAGATAGGTTTTGGCAATAACAGCGATTTTCTGACGAAGGAAGGCTCTAATTTGACTTCTGCTTGCGGCATTCGATCCCTCTCGTCATTTTACGTCGGAATAGCACGGTTTCCGCACCCGATTACGGTCCTGGAGGCCAGAATACTGGGAGATAGGTTTTGGCTCTAACAGCGATTTTCAGACGAAGGAAGGCTCTAATTTGACTTCTGCTTGCGGCATTCGATCCCTCTCGTAATTTTACGGCGGAATAGCATGTTTTCCACACGTGATTATGGTCCTCGAAGCCAGAATACTGGGAGATAGGTTTTGGCAATAACAGCGATTTTCTGACGAAGGAAGGCTCTGATTTGAATTCTGCTTGCGGCATTCGATCCCTCTCGTCATTTTACGTCGGAATAGCACGGTTTCCGCACGCTATTACGGTCTTCGAATCCAGAATACTGGGAGATAAGTTTTGGCTATAACAACGATTTTCGGACGATGGAAGGCTCTGATTTGAATTCTCCTTACGACATTCGATTCCTCTCGTCATTTTACGTCGGAATAGCGCGTTTTCCACTACCCATTACGATCCTGGGAGCCAGACTACTGCAAGATAGGTTTTGGCTATAACAGCGATTTCCGGACGAAGGTAGGCACTGATTTGAATTCTGCTTGCGGCATTCGATCCCTCTCGTCATTTTACATCGGAATAGCACGGTTTCCGCACCCGATTACGGTCCTGGAGGCCAGAATACTGGGAGATAGGTTTTGCCTCTAATAGCGATTTTCTGACGAAGGAAGGCTCTGATTTGAATTCTGCTTGCGGCATTCGATCCCTCTCGTCATTTTACGTCGGAATAGCACGGTTTCCGCACGGGATTACGGTCTTCGAAGCCAGAATACTGGGAGATAGGTTTTGGCTATAACAGCGATTTTCTGACGAAGGACGGCTCTGATTTGAATTCTGCTTGCGGCATTCGATCCCTCTCGTCATTTTACGGCGAAATAGCATGTTTTCCACACGTGATTATGGTCCTCGAAGCCAGAATACTGGGAGATAGGTTTTGGCAATAACAGCGATTTTCTGACGAAGGAAGGCTCTGATTTGAATTCTGCTTGCGGCATTCGATCCCTCTCGTCATTTTACGTCGGAATAGCGCGGTTTCCGCACGCGATTACGGTCCTGGAGGCCAGAATACTGGGAGATAGGTTTTGGCTCTAACAGCGATTTTCAGACGAAGGAAGGCTCTAATTTGACTTCTGCTTGCGGCATTCGATCCCTCTCGTCATTTTACGTCGGAATAGCACGGTTTCCGCACGCGATTACGGTCTTGGAGGCCAGAATACTGGGAGATAGGTTTAGGCTCTAACAGCGATTTTCAGACGAAGGAAGGCTCTAATTTGACTTCTGCTTGCGGCATTCGATCCCTCTCGTCATTTTACGTCGGAATAGCACGGTTTCCGCACGCTATTACGGTCTTCGAATCCAGAATACTGGGAGATAGGTTTTGGCTATAACAGCGATTTTCGGACGAAGGACGGCTCTGATTTGAATTCTGCTTGCGGCATTCGATCCCTCTCGTCATTTTACGGCGAAATAGCATGTTTTCCACACGTGATTATGGTCCTCGAAGCCAGAATACTGGGAGATAGGTTTTGGCAATAACAGCGATTTTCTGACGAAGGAAGGCTCTGATTTGAATTCTGCTTGCGGCATTCGATCCCTCTCGTCATTTTACGTCGGAATAGCGCGGTTTCCGCACGCGATTACGGTCCTGGAGGCCAGAATACTGGGAGATAGGTTTTGGCTCTAACAGCGATTTTCAGACGAAGGAAGGCTCTAATTTGACTTCTGCTTGCGGCATTCGATCCCTCTCGTCATTTTACGTCGGAATAGCACGGTTTCCGCACGCGATTACGGTCTTGGAGGCCAGAATACTGGGAGATAGGTTTAGGCTCTAACAGCGATTTTCAGACGAAGGAAGGCTCTAATTTGACTTCTGCTTGCGGCATTCGATCCCTCTCGTCATTTTACGTCGGAATAGCGCGGTTTCCACACCCGATTACGATCCTGGGAGCCATATTACTGCAAGATAGGTTTTGGCTCTAATAGCGATTTTCTGACGAAGGAAGGCTCTGATTTGACTTCTGCTTGCGGCATTCGATCCCTCTCGTCATTTTACGGCGGAATAGCATGTTTTCCACACGTGATTATGGTTCTCGAAGCCAGAATAATGGGAGATAGGTTTTGGCTCTAATAGCGATTTTCTGACGAAGGAAGGCTCTGATTTGACTTCTGCTTGCGGCATTCGATCCCTCTCGTCATTTTACGTCGGAATAGCACGGTTTCCGCACGCGATTACGGTCCTGGAGGCCAGAATACTGGGAGATAGGTTTTGGCTCTAACAGCGATTTTCAGACGAAGGAAGGCTCTAATTTGACTTCTGCTTGCGGCATTCGATCCCTCTCGTAATTTTACGGCGGAATAGCATGTTTTCCACACGTGATTATGGTCCTCGAAGCCAGAATACTGGGAGATAGGTTTTGGCAATAACAGTGATTTTAGGACGAAGGAAGGCTCTGATTTGAATTCTGCTTGCGGCATTCCATCCCTCTCGTCATTTTACGTCGGAATAGCACGGTTTCCGCACGCTATTACGGTCCTGGAGGCCAGAATACTGGGAGATAGGTTTTGGCTCTAACAGCGATTTTCTGACGAAGGAAGGCTCTGATTTGAATTCTGCTTGCGGCATTCGATCCCTCTCGTCATTTTACGTCGGAATAGCACGGTTTCCGCACGGGATTACGGTCTTCGAAGCCAGAATACTGGGAGATAGGTTTTGGCTATAACAGCGATTTTCTGACAAAGGACGGCTCTGATTTGAATTCTGCTTGCGGCATTCGATCCCTCTCGTCATTTTACGGCGAAATAGCATGTTTTCCACACGTGATTATGGTCCTCGAAGCCAGAATACTGGGAGATAGGTTTTGGCAATAACAGCGATTTTCTGACGAAGGAAGGCTCTGATTTGACTTCTGCTTGCGGCATTCGATCCCTCTCGTCATTTTACGGCGGAATAGCATGTTTTCCACACGTGATTATGGTTCTCGAAGCCAGAATAATGGGAGATAGGTTTTGGCTCTAATAGCGATTTTCTGACGAAGGAAGGCTCTGATTTGACTTCTGCTAGCGGCATTCGATCCCTCTCGTCATTTTACGTCGGAATAGCACGGTTTCCGCACGCGATTACGGTCCTGGAGGCCAGAATACTGGGAGATAGGTTTTGGCTCTAACAGCGATTTTCAGACGAAGGAAGGCTCTAATTTGACTTCTGCTTGCGGCATTCGATCCCTCTCGTAATTTTACGGCGGAATAGCATGTTTTCCACACGTGATTATGGTCCTCGAAGCCAGAATACTGGGAGATAGGTTTTGGCAATAACAGTGATTTTAGGACGAAGGAAGGCTCTGATTTGAATTCTGCTTGCGGCATTCCATCCCTCTCGTCATTTTACGTCGGAATAGCACGGTTTCCGCACGCTATTACGGTCCTGGAGGCCAGAATACTGGGAGATAGGTTTTGGCTCTAACAGCGATTTTCAGACGAAGGAAGGCTCTGATTTGACTTCTGCTTGCGGTATTCGATCCCTCTCGTCATTTTACGGCGGAATAGCATGTTTTCCACACGTGATTATGGTCCTCGAAGCCAGAATAATGGGAGATAGGTTTTGGCAATAACAGCGATTTTCTGACGAAGGAAGGCTCTGATTTGAATTCTGCTTGCGGCATTCGATCCCTCTCGTCATTTTACGTCGGAACAGCGCGGTTTCCACACCCGATTACGATCCTGGGAGCCATATTACTGCAAGATAGGTTTTGGCTCTAATAGCGATTTTCTGACGAAGGAAGGCTCTGATTTGACTTCTGCTTGCGGCATTCGATCCCTCTCGTCATTTTACGGCGGAATAGCATGTTTTCCACACGTGATTATGGTCCTCGAAGCCAGAATACTGGGAGATAGGTTTTGGCAATAACAGCGATTTTCTGACGAAGGAAGGTTCTGATTTGAATTCTGCTTGCGCCATTCGATCCCTCTCGTAATTTTACGGCGGAATAGCATGTTTTCCACACGTGATTATGGTCCTCGAAGCCAGAATACTGGGAGATAGGTTTTGGCAATAACAGTGATTTTAGGACGAAGGAAGGCTCTGATTTGAATTCTGCTTGCGGCATTCCATCCCTCTCGTCATTTTACGTCGGAATAGCACGGTTTCCGCACGCTATTACGGTCCTGGAGGCCAGAATACTGGGAGATAGGTTTTGGCTCTAATAGCGATTTTCTGACGAAGGAAGGCTCTGATTTGAATTCTGCTTGCGGCATTCGATCCCTCTCGTCATTTTACGTCGGAATAGCACGGTTTCCGCACGGGATTACGGTCTTCGAAGCCAGAATACTGGGAGATAGGTTTTGGCTATAACAGCGATTTTCTGACGAAGGACGGCTCTGATTTGAATTCTGCTTGCGGCATTCGATCCCTCTCGTCATTTTACGTCGGAATAGCACGGTTTCCGCACGGGATTACGGTCTTCGAAGCCAGAATACTGGGAGATAGGTTTTGGCTCTAACAGCGATTTTCAGACGAAGGAAGGCTCTAATTTGACTTCTGCTTGCGGCATTCGATCCCTCTCGTAATTTTACGGCGGAATAGCATGTTTTCCACACGTGATTATGGTCCTCGAAGCCAGAATACTGGGAGATAGGTTTTGGCAATAACAGCGATTTTCTGACGAAGGAAGGCTCTGATTTGAATTCTGCTTGCGGCATTCGATCCCTCTCGTCATTTTACGTCGGAATAGCACGGTTTCCGCACGCTATTACGGTCTTCGAATCCAGAATACTGGGAGATAAGTTTTGGCTATAACAACGATTTTCGGACGATGGAAGGCTCTGATTTGAATTCTCCTTACGACATTCGATTCCTCTCGTCATTTTACGTCGGAATAGCGCGTTTTCCACTACCCATTACGATCCTGGGAGCCAGACTACTGCAAGATAGGTTTTGGCTATAACAGCGATTTCCGGACGAAGGTAGGCACTGATTTGAATTCTGCTTGCGGCATTCGATCCCTCTCGTCATTTTACGTCGGAATAGCACGGTTTCCGCACCCGATTACGGTCCTGGAGGCCAGAATACTGGGAGATAGGTTTTGCCTCTAATAGCGATTTTCTGACGAAGGACGGCTCTGATTTGAATTCTGCTTGCGGCATTCGATCCCTCTCGTCATTTTACGGCGAAATAGCATGTTTTCCACACGTGATTATGGTCCTCGAAGCCAGAATACTGGGAGATAGGTTTTGGCAATAACAGCGATTTTCTGACGAAGGAAGGCTCTGATTTGAATTCTGCTTGCGGCATTCGATCCCTCTCGTCATTTTACGTCGGAATAGCGCGGTTTCCGCACGCGATTACGGTCCTGGAGGCCAGAATACTGGGAGATAGGTTTTGGCAATAACAGCGATTTTCTGACGAAGGAAGGTTCTGATTTGAATTCTGCTTGCGGCATTCGATCCCTCTCGTCATTTTACGTCGGAATAGCGCGGTTTCCACACCCGATTACGATCCTGGGAGCCATATTACTGCAAGATAGGTTTTGGCTCTAATAGCGATTTTCTGACGAAGGAAGGCTCTGATTTGACTTCTGCTTGCGGTATTCGATCCCTCTCGTCATTTTACGTCGGAATAGCACGGTTTCCGCACGCGATTACCGTCCTGGAGGCCAGAATACTGGGAGATCGGTTTTGGCAATAACAGCGATTTTCAGACGAAGGAAGGCTCTAATTTGACTTCTGCTTGCGGCATTCGATCCCTCTCGTCATTTTACGGCGGAATAGCATGTTTTCCACACGTGACTATGGTCCTCGAAGCCTTATTACTGGGAGATAGGTTTTGGCAATAACAGCGATTTTCTGACGAAGGAAGGCTCTGATTTGAATTCTGCTTGCGGCATTCGATCCCTCTCGTCATTTTACGGCGGAATAGCGCGGTTTCCACACCCGATTACGATCCTGGGAGCCATATTACTGCAAGATAGGTTTTGGCTCTAATAGCGATTTTCTGACGAAGGAAGGCTCTGATTTGACTTCTGCTTGCGGCATTCGACCCCTCTCGTCATTTTACGGCGGAATAGCACGTTTTCCACACGTGATTATGGTTCTCGAAGCCAGAATAATGGGAGATAGGTTTTGGCAATAACAGCGATTTTCTGACGAAGGAAGGCTCTGATTTGACTTCTGCTTGCGGCATTCGATCCCTCTCGTCATTTTACGTCGGAATAGCACGGTTTCCGCACGCGATTACGGTCCTGGAGGCCAGAATACTGGGAGATAGGTTTTGGCTCTAACAGCGATTTTCAGACGAAGGAAGGCTCTAATTTGACTTCTGCTTGCGGCATTCGATCCCTCTCGTAATTTTACGGCGGAATAGCATGTTTTCCACACGTGATTATGGTCCTCGAAGCCAGAATACTGGGAGATAGGTTTTGGCAATAACAGTGATTTTAGGACGAAGGAAGGCTCTGATTTGAATTCTGCTTGCGGCATTCCATCCCTCTCGTCATTTTACGTCGGAATAGCACGGTTTCCGCACGCTATTACGGTCCTGGAGGCCAGAATACTGGGAGATAGGTTTTGGCTCTAACAGCGATTTTCAGACGAAGGAAGGCTCTGATTTGACTTCTGCTTGCGGCATTCGATCCCTCTCGTCATTTTACGGCGGAATAGCATGTTTTCCACACGTGATTATGGTCCTCGAAGCCAGAATAATGGGAGATAGGTTTTGGCAATAACAGCGATTTTCTGACGAAGGAAGGCTCTGATTTGAATTCTGCTTGCGGCATTCGATCCCTCTCGTCATTTTACGTCGGAACAGCGCGGTTTCCACACCCGATTACGATCCTGGGAGCCATATTACTGCAAGATAGGTTTTGGCTCTAATAGCGATTTTCTGACGAAGGAAGGCTCTGATTTGACTTCTGCTTGCGGCATTCGATCCCTCTCGTCATTTTACGTCGGAATAGCACGGTTTCCGCACGCGATTACGGTCCTGGAGGCCAGAATACTGGGAGATAGGTTTTGGCTCTAATAGCGATTTTCTGACGAAGGAAGGCTCTGATTTGACTTCTGCTTGCGGCATTCGACCCCTCTCGTCATTTTACGGCGGAATAGCACGTTTTCCACACGTGATTATGGTCCTCGAAGCCAGAATACTGGGAGATAGGTTTTGGCAATAACAGCGATTTTCTGACGAAGGAAGGTTCTGATTTGAATTCTGCTTGCGGCATTCGATCCCTCTCGTCATTTTACGTCGGAATAGCGCGGTTTCCACACCCGATTACGATCCTGGGAGCCATATTACTGCAAGATAGGTTTTGGCTCTAATAGCGATTTTCTGACGAAGGAAGGCTCTGATTTGACTTCTGCTTGCGGCATTCGATCCCTCTCGTCATTTTACGTCGGAATAGCACGGTTTCCGCACGCGATTACGGTCCTGGAGGCCAGAATACTGGGAGATAGGTTTTGGCTATAACAGCGATTTTCTGACGAAGGACGGCTCTGATTTGAATTCTGCTTGCGGCATTCGATCCCTCTCGTCATTTTACGTCGGAATAGCACGGTTTCCGCACGGGATTACGGTCTTCGAAGCCAGAATACTGGGAGATAGGTTTTGGCTATAACAACGATTTTCGGACGAAGGAAGGCTCTGATTTGAATTCTCCTTACGACATTCGATTCCTCTCGTCATTTTACGTCGGAATAGCGCGTTTTCCACTACCCATTACGATCCTGGGAGCCAGATTACTGCAAGATAGGTTTTGGCTATAACAGCGATTTTCGGACGAAGGTAGGCACTGATTTGACTTCTGCTTGCGGTATTCGATCCCTCTCGTCATTTTACGTCGGAATAGCACGGTTTCCGCACGCGATTACCGTCCTGGAGGCCAGAATACTGGGAGATCGGTTTTGGCAATAACAGCGATTTTCAGACGAAGGAAGGCTCTAATTTGACTTCTGCTTGCGGCATTCGATCCCTCTCGTCATTTATGGCGGAATAGCATGTTTTCCACACGTGATTATGGTCCTCGAAGCCATATTACTGGGAGATAGGTTTTGGCAATAACAGCGATTTTCTGACGAAGGAAGGCTCTGATTTGAATTCTGCTTGCGGCATTCGATCCCTCTCGTCATTTTACGGCGGAATAGCGCGGTTTCCACACCCGATTTCGATCCTGGGAGCCATATTACTGCAAGATAGGTTTTGGCTCTAATAGCGATTTTCTGACGAAGGAAGGCTCTGATTTGACTTCTGCTTGCGGCATTCGACCCCTCTCGTCATTTTACGGCGGAATAGCACGTTTTCCACACGTGATTATGGTTCTCGAAGCCAGAATAATGGGAGATAGGTTTTGGCAATAACAGCGATTTTCTGACGAAGGAAGGCTCTGATTTGACTTCTGCTTGCGGCATTCGATCCCTCTCGTCATTTTACGTCGGAATAGCACGGTTTCCGCACGCGATTACGGTCCTGGAGGCCAGAATACTGGGAGATAGGTTTTGGCTCTAACAGCGATTTTCAGACGAAGGAAGGCTCTAATTTGACTTCTGCTTGCGGCATTCGATCCCTCTCGTCATTTTACGTCGGAATAGCACGGTTTCCGCACGCGATTACGGTCCTGGAGGCCAGATTACTGCAAGATAGGTTTTGGCTATAACAGCGATTTTCGGACGAAGGTAGGCACTGATTTGACTTCTGCTTGCGGTATTCGATCCCTCTCGTCATTTTACGTCGGAATAGCACGGTTTCCGCACGCGATTACCGTCCTGGAGGCCAGAATACTGGGAGATCGGTTTTGGCAATAACAGCGATTTTCAGACGAAGGAAGGCTCTAATTTGACTTCTGCTTGCGGCATTCGATCCCTCTCGTCATTTTACGGCGGAATAGCATGTTTTCCACACGTGATTATGGTCCTCGAAGCCATATTACTGGGAGATAGGTTTTGGCAATAACAGCGATTTTCTGACGAAGGAAGGCTCTGATTTGAATTCTGCTTGCGGCATTCGATCCCTCTCGTCATTTTACGGCGGAATAGCGCGGTTTCCACACCCGATTACGATCCTGGGAGCCATATTACTGCAAGATAGGTTTTGGCTCTAATAGCGATTTTCTGACGAAGGAAGGCTCTGATTTGACTTCTGCTTGCGGCATTCGACCCCTCTCGTCATTTTACGGCGGAATAGCACGTTTTCCACACGTGATTATGGTTCTCGAAGCCAGAATAATGGGAGATAGGTTTTGGCAATAACAGCGATTTTCTGACGAAGGAAGGCTCTGATTTGACTTCTGCTTGCGGCATTCGATCCCTCTCGTCATTTTACGTCGGAATAGCACGGTTTCCGCACGCGATTACGGTCCTGGAGGCCAGAATACTGGGAGATAGGTTTTGGCTCTAACAGCGATTTTCAGACGAAGGAAGGCTCTAATTTGACTTCTGCTTGCGGCATTCGATCCCTCTCGTAATTTTACGGCGGAATAGCATATTTTCCACACGTGATTATGGTCCTCGAAGCCAGAATACTGGGAGATAGGTTTTGGCAATAACAGCGATTTTCTGACGAAGGAAGGTTCTGATTTGAATTCTGCTTGCGGCATTCGATCCCTCTCGTCATTTTACGTCGGAATAGCGCGGTTTCCACACCCGATTACGATCCTGGGAGCCATATTACTGCAAGATAGGTTTTGGCTCTAATAGCGATTTTCTGACGAAGGAAGGCTCTGATTTGACTTCTGCTTGCGGCATTCGATCCCTCTCGTCATTTTACGTCGGAATAGCACGGTTTCCGCACGCGATTACGGTCCTGGAGGCCAGAATACTGGGAGATAGGTTTTGGCTATAACAGCGATTTTCTGACGAAGGAAGGCTCTGATGTGAATTCTGCTTGCGGCATTCGATCCCTCTCGTCATTTTACGGCGAAATAGCATGTTTTCCACACGTGATTATGGTCCTCGAAGCCAGAATACTGGGAGATAGGTTTTGGCAATAACAGCGATTTTCTGACGAAGGAAGGCTCTGATTTGAATTCTGCTTGCGGCATTCGATCCCTCTCGTCATTTTACGTCGGAATAGCACGGTTTCCGCACGGGATTACGGTCTTCGAAGCCAGAATACTGGGAGATAGGTTTTGGCTATAACAACGATTTTCGGACGAAGGAAGGCTCTGATTTGAATTCTCCTTACGACATTCGATTCCTCTCGTCATTTTACGTCGGAATAGCGCGTTTTCCACTACCCATTACGATCCTGGGAGCCAGATTACTGCAAGATAGGTTTTGGCTATAACAGCGATTTTCGGACGAAGGTAGGCACTGATTTGACTTCTGCTTGCGGTATTCGATCCCTCTCGTCATTTTACGTCGGAATAGCACGGTTTCCGCACGCGATTACCGTCCTGGAGGCCAGAATACTGGGAGATCGGTTTTGGCAATAACAGCGATTTTCTGACGAAGGAAGGCTCTGATTTGACTTCTGCTTGCGGCATTCGATCCCTCTCGTCATTTTACGTCGGAATAGCACGGTTTCCGCACGCGATTACGGTCCTGGAGGCCAGATTACTGCAAGATAGGTTTTGGCTCTAATAGCGATTTTCTGACGAAGGAAGGCTCTGATTTGACTTCTGCTTGCGGCATTCGACCCCTCTCGTCATTTTACGGCGGAATAGCACGTTTTCCACACGTGATTATGGTTCTCGAAGCCAGAATAATGGGAGATAGGTTTTGGCAATAACAGCGATTTTCTGACGAAGGAAGGCTCTGATTTGACTTCTGCTTGCGGCATTCGATCCCTCTCGTCATTTTACGTCGGAATAGCACGGTTTCCGCACGCGATTACGGTCCTGGAGGCCAGAATACTGGGAGATAGGTTTTGGCTCTAACAGCGATTTTCAGACGAAGGAAGGCTCTAATTTGACTTCTGCTTGCGGCATTCGATCCCTCTCGTAATTTTACGTCGGAATAGCACGGTTTCCGCACGCGATTACGGTCCTGGAGGCCAGATTACTGCAAGATAGGTTTTGGCTATAACAGCGATTTTCGGACGAAGGTAGGCACTGATTTGACTTCTGCTTGCGGTATTCGATCCCTCTCGTCATTTTACGTCGGAATAGCACGGTTTCCGCACGCGATTACCGTCCTGGAGGCCAGAATACTGGGAGATCGGTTTTGGCAATAACAGCGATTTTCAGACGAAGGAAGGCTCTAATTTGACTTCTGCTTGCGGCATTCGATCCCTCTCGTCATTTTACGGCGGAATAGCATGTTTTCCACACGTGATTATGGTCCTCGAAGCCATATTACTGGGAGATAGGTTTTGGCAATAACAGCGATTTTCTGACGAAGGAAGGCTCTGATTTGAATTCTGCTTGCGGCATTCGATCCCTCTCGTCATTTTACGGCGGAATAGCGCGGTTTCCACACCCGATTACGATCCTGGGAGCCATATTACTGCAAGATAGGTTTTGGCTCTAATAGCGATTTTCTGACGAAGGAAGGCTCTGATTTGACTTCTGCTTGCGGCATTCGACCCCTCTCGTCATTTTACGGCGGAATAGCACGTTTTCCACACGTGATTATGGTTCTCGAAGCCAGAATAATGGGAGATAGGTTTTGGCAATAACAGCGATTTTCTGACGAAGGAAGGCTCTGATTTGACTTCTGCTTGCGGCATTCGATCCCTCTCGTCATTTTACGTCGGAATAGCACGGTTTCCGCACGCGATTACGGTCCTGGAGGCCAGAATACTGGGAGATAGGTTTTGGCTCTAACAGCGATTTTCAGACGAAGGAAGGCTCTAATTTGACTTCTGCTTGCGGCATTCGATCCCTCTCGTAATTTTACGGCGGAATAGCATATTTTCCACACGTGATTATGGTCCTCGAAGCCAGAATACTGGGAGATAGGTTTTGGCAATAACAGCGATTTTCTGACGAAGGAAGGTTCTGATTTGAATTCTGCTTGCGGCATTCGATCCCTCTCGTCATTTTACGTCGGAATAGCGCGGTTTCCACACCCGATTACGATCCTGGGAGCCATATTACTGCAAGATAGGTTTTGGCTCTAATAGCGATTTTCTGACGAAGGAAGGCTCTGATTTGACTTCTGCTTGCGGCATTCGATCCCTCTCGTCATTTTACGTCGGAATAGCACGGTTTCCGCACGCGATTACGGTCCTGGAGGCCAGAATACTGGGAGATAGGTTTTGGCTATAACAGCGATTTTCTGACGAAGGACGGCTCTGATTTGAATTCTGCTTGCGGCATTCGATCCCTCTCGTCATTTTACGGCGAAATAGCATGTTTTCCACACGTGATTATGGTCCTCGAAGCCAGAATACTGGGAGATAGGTTTTGGCAATAACAGCGATTTTCTGACGAAGGAAGGCTCTGATTTGAATTCTGCTTGCGGCATTCGATCCCTCTCGTCATTTTACGTCGGAATAGCACGGTTTCCGCACGGGATTACGGTCTTCGAAGCCAGAATACTGGGAGATAGGTTTTGGCTATAACAACGATTTTCGGACGAAGGAAGGCTCTGATTTGAATTCTCCTTACGACATTCGATTCCTCTCGTCATTTTACGTCGGAATAGCGCGTTTTCCACTACCCATTACGATCCTGGGAGCCAGATTACTGCAAGATAGGTTTTGGCTATAACAGCGATTTTCGGACGAAGGTAGGCACTGATTTGACTTCTGCTTGCGGTATTCGATCCCTCTCGTCATTTTACGTCGGAATAGCACGGTTTCCGCACGCGATTACCGTCCTGGAGGCCAGAATACTGGGAGATCGGTTTTGGCAATAACAGCGATTTTCTGACGAAGGAAGGCTCTGATTTGACTTCTGCTTGCGGCATTCGATCCCTCTCGTCATTTTACGTCGGAATAGCACGGTTTCCGCACGCGATTACGGTCCTGGAGGCCAGAATACTGGGAGATAGGTTTTGGCTCTAACAGCGATTTTCAGACGAAGGAAGGCTCTAATTTGACTTCTGCTTGCGGCATTCGATCCCTCTCGTAATTTTACGGCGGAATAGCATGTTTTCCACACGTGATTATGGTCCTCGAAGCCAGAATACTGGGAGATAGGTTTTGGCAATAACAGTGATTTTAGGACGAAGGAAGGCTCTGATTTGAATTCTGCTTGCGGCATTCCATCCCTCTCGTCATTTTACGTCGGAATAGCACGGTTTCCGCACGCTATTACGGTCCTGGAGGCCAGAATACTGGGAGATAGGTTTTGGCTCTAACAGCGATTTTCAGACGAAGGAAGGCTCTGATTTGACTTCTGCTTGCGGCATTCGATCCCTCTCGTCATTTTACGGCGGAATAGCATGTTTTCCACACGTGATTATGGTCCTCGAAGCCAGAATAATGGGAGATAGGTTTTGGCAATAACAGCGATTTTCTGACGAAGGAAGGCTCTGATTTGAATTCTGCTTGCGGCATTCGATCCCTCTCGTCATTTTACGTCGGAACAGCGCGGTTTCCACACCCGATTACGATCCTGGGAGCCATATTACTGCAAGATAGGTTTTGGCTCTAATAGCGATTTTCTGACGAAGGAAGGCTCTGATTTGACTTCTGCTTGCGGCATTCGATCCCTCTCGTCATTTTACGTCGGAATAGCACGGTTTCCGCACGCGATTACGGTCCTGGAGGCCAGAATACTGGGAGATAGGTTTTGGCAATAACAGCGATTTTCTGACGAAGGAAGGCTCTGATTTGAATTCTGCTTGCGGCATTCGATCCCTCTCGTCATTTTACGGCGGAATAGCGCGGTTTCCACACCCGATTACGATCCTGGGAGCCATATTACTGCAAGATAGGTTTTGGCTCTAATAGCGATTTTCTGACGAAGGAAGGCTCTGATTTGACTTCTGCTTGCGGCATTCGATCCCTCTCGTCATTTTACGTCGGAATAGCACGGTTTCCGCACGCGATTACGGTCCTGGAGGCCAGAATACTGGGAGATAGGTTTTGGCTCTAACAGCGATTTTCAGACGAAGGAAGGCTCTAATTTGACTTCTGCTTGCGGCGTTCGATCCCTCTCGTAATTTTACGGCGGAATAGCATATTTTCCACACGTGATTATGGTCCTCGAAGCCAGAATACTGGGAGATAGGTTTTGGCAATAACAGCGATTTTCTGACGAAGGAAGGTTCTGATTTGAATTCTGCTTGCGGCATTCGATCCCTCTCGTCATTTTACGTCGGAATAGCGCGGTTTCCACACCCGATTACGATCCTGGGAGCCATATTACTGCAAGATAGGTTTTGGCTCTAATAGCGATTTTCTGACGAAGGAAGGCTCTGATTTGACTTCTGCTTGCGGCATTCGATCCCTCTCGTCATTTTACGTCGGAATAGCACGGTTTCCGCACGGGATTACGGTCTTCGAAGCCAGAATACTGGGAGATAGGTTTTGGCTATAACAACGATTTTCGGACGAAGGAAGGCTCTGATTTGAATTCTCCTTACGACATTCGATTCCTCTCGTCATTTTACGTCGGAATAGCGCGTTTTCCACTACCCATTACGATCCTGGGAGCCAGATTACTGCAAGATAGGTTTTGGCTATAACAGCGATTTTCGGACGAAGGTAGGCACTGATTTGACTTCTGCTTGCGGTATTCGATCCCTCTCGTCATTTTACGTCGGAATAGCACGGTTTCCGCACGCGATTACCGTCCTGGAGGCCAGAATACTGGGAGATCGGTTTTGGTAATAACAGCGATTTTCAGACGAAGGAAGGCTCTAATTTGACTTCTGCTTGCGGCATTCGATCCCTCTCGTCATTTTACGGCGGAATAGCATGTTTTCCACACGTGATTATGGTCCTCGAAGCCAGAATAATGGGAGATAGGTTTTGGCAATAACAGTGATTTTAGGACGAAGGAAGGCTCTGATTTGAATTCTGCTTGCGGCATTCCATCCCTCTCGTCATTTTACGTCGGAATAGCACGGTTTCCGCACGCTATTACGGTCCTGGAGGCCAGAATACTGGGAGATAGGTTTTGGCTCTAACAGCGATTTTCAGACGAAGGAAGGCTCTGATTTGACTTCTGCTTGCGGCATTCGATCCCTCTCGTCATTTTACGGCGGAATAGCATGTTTTCCACACGTGATTATGGTCCTCGAAGCCAGAATAATGGGAGATAGGTTTTGGCAATAACAGCGATTTTCTGACGAAGGAAGGCTCTGATTTGAATTCTGCTTGCGGCATTCGATCCCTCTCGTAATTTTACGTCGGAACAGCGCGGTTTCCACACCCGATTACGATCCTGGGAGCCATATTACTGCAAGATAGGTTTTGGCTCTAATAGCGATTTTCTGACGAAGGAAGGCTCTGATTTGACTTCTGCTTGCGGCATTCGATCCCTCTCGTCATTTTACGTCGGAATAGCACGGTTTCCGCACGCGATTACGGTCCTGGAGGCCAGAATACTGGGAGATAGGTTTTGGCAATAACAGCGATTTTCTGACGAAGGAAGGCTCTGATTTGAATTCTGCTTGCGGCATTCGATCCCTCTCGTCATTTTACGGCGGAATAGCGCGGTTTCCACACCCGATTACGATCCTGGGAGCCATATTACTGCAAGATAGGTTTTGGCTCTAATAGCGATTTTCTGACGAAGGAAGGCTCTGATTTGACTACTGCTTGCGGCATTCGATCCCTCTCGTCATTTTACGTCGGAATAGCACGGTTTCCGCACGCGACTACGGTCCTGGAGGCCAGAATACTGGGAGATAGGTTTTGGCTATAACAGCGATTTTCTGACGAAGGACGGCTCTGATGTGAATTCTGCTTGCGGCATTCGATCGCTCTCGTCATTTTACGGCGAAATAGCATGTTTTCCACACGTGATTATGGTCCTCGAAGCCAGAATACTGGGAGATAGGTTTTGGCAATAACAGCGATTTTCTGACGAAGGAAGGCTCTGATTTGAATTCTGCTTGCGGCATTCGATCCCTCTCGTCATTTTACGTCGGAATAGCACGGTTTCCGCACGGGATTACGGTCTTCGAAGCCAGAATACTGGGAGATAGGTTTTGGCTATAACAACGATTTTCAGACGAAGGAAGGCTCTGATTTGAATTCTCCTTACGACATTCGATTCCTCTCGTCATTTTACGTCGGAATAGCGCGTTTTCCACTACCCATTACGATCCTGGGAGCCAGATTACTGCAAGATAGGTTTTGGCTATAACAGCGATTTTCGGACGAAGGTAGGCACTGATTTGACTTCTGCTTGCGGTATTCGATCCCTCTCGTCATTTTACGTCGGAATAGCACGGTTTCCGCACGCGATTACCGTCCTGGAGGCCAGAATACTGGGAGATCGGTTTTGGCAATAACAGCGATTTTCAGACGAAGGAAGGCTCTAATTTGACTTCTGCTTGCGGCATTCGATCCCTCTCGTCATTTTACGGCGGAATAGCATGTTTTCCACACGTGATTATGGTCCTCGAAGCCATATTACTGGGAGATAGGTTTTGGCAATAACAGCGATTTTCTGACGAAGGAAGGCTCTGATTTGAATTCTGCTTGCGGCATTCGATCCCTCTCGTCATTTTACGGCGGAATAGCGCGGTTTCCACACCCGATTACGATCCTGGGAGCCATATTACTGCAAGATAGGTTTTGGCTCTAATAGCGATTTTCTGACGAAGGAAGGCTCTGATTTGACTTCTGCTTGCGGCATTCGATCCCTCTCGTCATTTTACGTCGGAATAGCACGGTTTCCGCACGCGATTACGGTCCTGGAGGCCAGAATACTGGGAGATAGGTTTTGGCTCTAACAGCGATTTTCGGACGAAGGAAGGCTCTGATTTGAATTCTCCTTACGACATTCGATTCCTCTCGTCATTTTACGTCGGAATAGCGCGTTTTCCACTACCCATTACGATCCTGGGAGCCAGATTACTGCAAGATAGGTTTTGGCTCTAATAGCGATTTTCTGACGAAGGAAGGCTCTGATTTGACTTCTGCTTGCGGCATTCGATCCCTCTCGTCATTTTACGGCGGAATAGCATGTTTTCCACACGTGATTATGGTCCTCGAAGCCAGAATACTGGGAGATAGGTTTTGGCAATAACAGCGATTTTCTGACGAAGGAAGGTTCTGATTTGAATTCTGCTTGCGGCATTCGATCCCTCTCGTCATTTTACGTCGGAATAGCGCGGTTTCCACACCCGATTACGATCCTGGGAGCCATATTACTGCAAGATAGGTTTTGGATCTAATAGCGAATTTCTGACGAAGGAAGGCTCTGATTTGACTTCTGCTTGCGGCATTCGATCCCTCTCGTCATTTTACGTCGGAATAGCACGGTTTCCGCACGGGATTACGGTCTTCGAAGCCAGAATACTGGGAGATAGGTTTTGGCTATAACAACGATTTTCGGACGAAGGAAGGCTCTGATTTGAATTCTCCTTACGACATTCGATTCCTCTCGTCATTTTACGTCGGAATAGCGCGTTTTCCACTACCCATTACGATCCTGGGAGCCAGAT
>OU343039.1:1371793-1511668 GCA_910593735.2 Ectemnius lituratus
GACGTAGAATGACGAGAAGGATCGAGTGCCGCAAGCAGAAGTCAAATTAGAGCCTTCCTGCGTCTGAAAATCGCTGTTATAGCCAAAACCTATCTCCCAGTATTCTGGCCTCCAGGACCGTAATCGCGTGCGGAAACCGTGCTATTCCGACGTAAAATGACGAGAGGGATCGAATGCCGCAAGCAGAAGTCAAATCAGAGCCTTCCTTCGTCAGAAAATCGCTGTTATAGCCAAAACCTATCTCCCAGTATTCTGGCTTCGAAGACCGTAATCCCGTGTGGAAAACATGCTATTCCGACGTAAAATGACGAGAGGGATCGAATGCCGCAAGCAGAAGTCAAATTAGAGCCTTCCTTCGTCTGAAAATCGCTGTTAGAGCCAAAACCTATCTCCCAGTATTCTGGCCTCCAGGACCGTAATCGCGTGCGGAAACCGTGCTATTCCGACGTAAAATGACGAGAGGGATCGAATGCCGCAAGCAGAAGTCAAATCAGAGCCTTCCTTCGTCAGAAAATCGCTATTAGAGCCAAAACCTATCTTGCAGTAATATGGCTCCCAGGATCGTAATCGGGTGTGGAAGCCGCGCTATTCCGACGTAGAATGGCGAGAAGGATCGAGTGCCGCAAGCAGAAGTCAAATCAGAGCCTTCCTTCGTCTGAAAATCGTTGTTATTGCCAAAACCTATCTCCCAGTATTCTGGCCTCCAGGACCGTAATCGCGTGCGGAAACCGTGCTATTCCGACGTAAAATGACGAGAGGGATCGAATGCCGCAAGCAGAAGTCAAATCAGAGCCTTCCTTCGTCAGAAAATCGCTATTAGAGCCAAAACCTATCTTGCAGTAATATGGCTCCCAGGATCGTAATCGGGTGTGGAAACCGCGCTATTCCGACGTAGAATGACGAGAAGGATCGAGTGCCGCAAGCAGAAGTCAAATTAGAGCCTTCCTTCGTCCGAAAATCGCTGTTATAGCCAAAACCAATCTTGCAGTAATCTGGCTCCCAGGATCGTAATAGGTAGTGGTAAACCGTGCTATTTCGACGTAAAATGACGAGAGGAATCGAATGCCGCAAGCAGAATTCAAATCAGAGCCTTCCTTCGTCAGAAAATCGCTGTTATTGCCAAAACCTATCTCCCAGTATTCTGGCTTCGAGGACCGTAATCACGTGTGGAAAACATGCTATTCCGCCGTAAAATGACGAGAGGGATCGAATGCCGCAAGCAGAAGTCAAATTAGGGCCTTCCTTCGTCAGAAAATCGCTATTAGAGCCAAAACCTATCTCCCAGTATTCTGGTTTCGAGGACCATAATCACGTGTGGAAACCGCGCTATTCCGACGTAAAATGACGAGAGGGGTCGAATGCCGCAAGCAGAAGTCAAATCAGAGCCTTCCTTCGTCAGAAAATCGCTATTAGAGCCAAAACCTATCTTGCAGTAATATGGCTCCCAGGATCGTAATCGGGTGTGGAAACCACGCTATTACGACGTAGAATGACGAGAAGGATCGAGTGCCGCAAGCAGAAGTCAAATTAGAGCCTTCCTTCGTCTGAAAATCGCTGTTATAGCCAAAACCTATCTCCCAGTATTCTGGCTTCGAAGACCGTAATCCCGTGTGGAAAACATGCTATTCCGACGTAAAATGACGAGAGGGATCGAATGCCGCAAGCAGAAGTCAAATTAGAGCCTTCCTTCGTCTGAAAATCGCTGTTAGAGCCAAAACATATCTCCCAGTATTCTGGCCTCCAGGACCGTAATCGCGTGCGGAAACCGTGCTATTCCGACGTAAAATGACGAGAGGGATCGAATGCCGCAAGCAGAAGTCAAATCAGAGCCTTCCTTCGTCAGAAAATCGCTATTAGAGCCAAAACCTATCTTGCAGTAATATGGCTCCCAGGATCGTAATCGGGTGTGGAAACCGCGCTATTCCGACGTAGAATGACGAGAAGGATCGAGTGCCGCAAGCAGAAGTCAAATTAGAGCCTTCCTTCGTCTGAAAATCGTTGTTATTGCCAAAACCTATCTCCCAGTATTCTGGCCTCCAGGACCGTAATCGCGTGTGGAAACCACGCTATTACGACGTAGAATGACGAGAAGGATCGAGTGCCGCAAGCAGAAGTCAAATTAGAGCCTTCCTGCGTCTGAAAATCGCTGTTATAGCCAAAACCTATCTCCCAGTATTCTGGCTTCGAAGACCGTAATGCCGTGTGGAGAACATGCTATTCCGACGTAAAATGACGAGAGGGATCGAATGCCGCAAGCAGAAGTCAAATTAGAGCCTTCCTTTGTCTGAAAATCGCTGTTAGAGCCAAAACATATCTCCCAGTATTCTGGCCTCCAGGACCGTAATCGCGTGCGGAAACCGTGCTATTCCGACGTAAAATGACGAGAGGGATCGAATGCCGCAAGCAGAAGTCAAATCAGAGCCTTCCTTCGTCAGAAAATCGCTATTAGAGCCAAAACCTATCTTGCAGTAATATGGCTCCCAGGATCGTAATCGGGTGTGGAAACCGCGCTATTCCGACGTAGAATGACGAGAAGGATCGAGTGCCGCAAGCAGAAGTCAAATTAGAGCCTTCCTTCGTCTGAAAATCGTTGTTATTGCCAAAACCTATCTCCCAGTATTCTGGCCTCCAGGACCGTAATCGCGTGCGGAAACCGTGCTATTCCGACGTAAAATGACGAGAGGGATCGAATGCCGCAAGCAGAAGTCAAATTAGAGCCTTCCTTTGTCTGAAAATCGCTGTTAGTGCCAAAACATATCTCCCAGCATTCTGGCCTCCAGGACGGTAATCGCGTGCGGAAACCGTGCTATTCCGACGTAAAATGACGAGAGGGATCGAATGCCGCAAGCAGAAGTCAAATCAGTGCCTACCTTCGTCCGAAAATCGCTGTTATAGCCAAAACCTATCTTGCAGTAATCTGGCTCCGAGGATCGTAATGGGTAGTGGAAAACGCGCTATTCCGACGTAAAATGACGAGAGGAATCGAATGTCGTAAGGAGAATTCAGATCAGAGCCTTCCTTCGTCCGAAAATCGTTGTTATAGCCAAAACCTATCTCCCAGTATTCTGACCTCCAGGACCGTAATCGCGTGCGGAAACCATGCTATTCCGACGTAAAATGACGAGAGGGATGGAATGCCGCAAGCAGAATTCAAATCAGAGCCTTCCTTCGTCCTAAAATCACTGTTATTGCCAAAACCTATCTCCCAGTATTCTGGCTTCGAGGACCATAATCACGTGTGGAAAACATGCTATTCCGCCGTAAAATGACGAGAGGGATCGAATGCCGCAAGCAGAAGTCAAATCAGAGCCTTCCTTCGTCAGAAAATCGCTATTAGAGCCAAAACCTATCTTGCAGTAATATGGCTCCCAGGATCGTAATCGGGTGTGGAAACCGCGCTATTCCGACGTAAAATGACGAGAGGGATCGAATGCCGCAAGCAGAAGTCAAATCAGTGCCTACCTTCGTCCGAAAATCGCTGTTATAGCCAAAACCAATCTTGCAGTAATCTGGCTCCCAGGATCCTAATAGGTAGTGGTAAACCGTGCTATTTCGACGTAAAATGACGAGAGGAATCGAATGCCGCAAGCAGAATTCAAATCAGAGCCTTCCTTCGTCTGGAAATCGCTGTTAGAGGCAAAACCTATCTCCCAGTATTTTGGCCTCCAGGACCGTAATCGCGTGTGTAAACCGTGCTATTCCGACGTAAAATGACGAGAAGTATCGAATGCCGCAAGCAGAATTCAAATCAGAGCCTTCCTTCGTCAGAAAATCGCTGTTATTGCCAAAACCTATCTCCCAGTATTCTGGCCTCCAGGACGGTAATCGCGTGCGGAAACCTTGTTATTCCGACGTAAAATGACGAGAGGGATCGAATGCCGCAAGCAGAAGTCAAATCAGTGCCTACCTTCGTCCGAAAATCGCTGTTATAGCCAAAACCAATCTTGCAGTAATCTGGCTCCCAGGATCCTAATAGGTAGTGGTAAACCGTGCTATTTCGACGTAAAATGACGAGAGGAATCGAATGCCGCAAGCAGAATTCAAATCAGAGCCTTCCTTCGTCTGGAAATCGCTGTTAGAGGCAAAACCTATCTCCCAGTATTTTGGCCTCCAGGACCGTAATCGCGTGTGTAAACCGTGCTATTCCGACGTAAAATGACGAGAAGTATCGAATGCCGCAAGCAGAATTCAAATCAGAGCCTTCCTTCGTCAGAAAATCGCTGTTATTGCCAAAACCTATCTCCCAGTATTCTGGCTTCGAGGACCGTAATCACGTGTGGAAAACATGCTATTCCGACGTAAAATGACGAGAGGGATCGAATGCCGCAAGCAGAAGTCAAATCAGAGCCTTCCTTCGTCAGAAAATCGCTATTAGAGCCAAAACCTATCTTGCAGTAATATGGCTCCCAGGATCGTAATCGGGTGTGGAAACCGTGCTATTCCGACGTAAAATGACAAGAGGGATCGAATGCCGCAAGCAGAATTCAAATCAGAGCCTTCCTTCGTCAGAAAATCGCTGTTATTGCCCAAACCTATCTCCCAGTATTCTGGCTTCGAGGACCGTAATCACGTGTGGAAAACATGCTATTCCGACGTAAAATGACGAGAGGGATCGAATGCCGCAAGCAGAAGTCAAATTAGGGCCTTCCTTCGTCAGAAAATCGCTATTAGAGCCAAAACCTATCTTGCAGTAATATGGCTCCAAGGATCGTAATCGGGTGTGGAAAACATGCTACTCCGCCGTAAAATGACGAGAGGGATCGAATGCCGCAAGCAGAAGTCAAATTAGAGCCTTCCTTCGACTGAAAATCGCTGTTAGAGCCAAAACCTATCTCCCAGTATTCTGGCCTCCAGGATCGTAATCGGGTGTGGAAACCGCGCTATTCCGACGTAAAATGACGAGAGGGATCGAATGCCGCAAGCAGAATTCAAATCAGAGCCTTCCTTCGTCAGAAAATCGCTGTTATTGCCAAAACCTATCTCCCAGTATTCTGGCTTCGAGGACCATAATCACGTGTGGAAAACATGCTATTCCGCCGTAAAGTGACGAGAGGGATCGAATGCCGCAAGCAGAAGTCAAATTAGAGCCTTCCTTCGTCTGAAAATCGCTGTTAGAGCCAAAACCTATCTCCCAGTATTCTGGCCTCCAGGACCGTAATCGCGTGCGGAAACCGTGCTATTCCGACGTAAAATGACGAGAGGGATCGAATGCCGGAAGCAGAAGTCAAATCAAAGCCTTCCTTCGTCAGAAAATCGCTATTAGAGCCAAAACCTGTCTTGCAGTAATATGGCTCCCAGGATCGTAATCGGGTGTGGAAACCGCGCTATTCCGCCGTAAAATGACGAGAGGGATCGAATGCCGCAAGCAGAAGTCAAATCAGAGCCTTCCTTCGTCAGAAAATCGCTATTAGAGCCAAAACCTATCTTGCAGTAATATGGCTCCCAGGATCGTAATCGGGTGTGGAAACCGCGCTATTCCGACGTAAAATGACGAGAGGGGTCGAATGCCGCAAGCAGAATTCAAATCAGAGCCTTCCTTCGTCAGAAAATCGCTATTAGAGCCAAAACCTATCTTGCAGTAATATGGCTCCAAGGATCGTAATCGGGTGTGGAAAACATGCTACTCCGCCGTAAAATGACGAGAGGGATCGAATGCCGCAAGCAGAAGTCAAATTAGAGCCTTCCTTCGTCTGAAAATCGCTGTTAGAGCCAAAACCTATCTCCCAGTATTCTGGCCTCCAGGACCGTAATCGCGTGTGGAAAACATGCTATTCCGACGTAAAATGACGAGAGGGATCGGATGCCGCAAGCAGAAGTCAAATTAGGGCCTTCCTTCGTCAGAAAATCGCTATTAGAGCCAAAACCTATCTCCCAGTATTCTGGTTTCGAGGACCATAATCCCGTGTGGAAACCGCGCTATTCCGACGTAAAATGACGAGAGGGGTCGAATGCCGCAAGCAGAAGTCAAATCAGAGCCTTCCTTCGTCAGAAAGTCGCTATTAGAGCCAAAACCTATCTTGCAGTAATATGGCTCCCAGGATCGTAATCGGGTGTGGAAACCGCGCTATTCCGACGTAAAATGACGAGAGGGATCGAATGCCGCAAGCAGAATTCAAATCAGAGCCTTCCTTCGTCAGAAAATCGCTGTTATTGCCAAAACCTATCTCCCAGTATTCTGGCTTCGAGGACCATAATCACGTGTGGAAAACATGCTATTCCGCCGTAAAATGACGAGAGGGATCGAATGCCGCAAGCAGAAGTCAAATTAGAGCCTTCCTTCGTCTGAAAATCGCTGTTAGAGCCAAAACCTATCTCCCAGTATTCTGGCCTCCAGGACCGTAATCGCGTGCGGAAACCGTGCTATTCCGACGTAAAATGACGAGAGGGATCGAATGCCGCAAGCAGAAGTTAAATCAGAGCCTTCCTTCGTCAGAAAATCGCTATTAGAGCCAAAACCTATCTCCCAGTATTCTGGTTTCGAGGACCATAATCCCGTGTGGAAACCGCGCTATTCCGACGTAAAATGACGAGAGGGGTCGAATGCCGCAAGCAGAAGTCAAATCAGAGCCTTCCTTCGTCAGAAAGTCGCTATTAGAGCCAAAACCTATCTTGCAGTAATATGGCTCCCAGGATCGTAATCGGGTGTGGAAACCGCGCTATTCCGACGTAAAATGACGAGAGGGATCGAATGCCGCAAGCAGAATTCAAATCAGAGCCTTCCTTCGTCAGAAAATCGCTGTTATTGCCAAAACCTATCTCCCAGTATTCTGGCTTCGAGGACCATAATCACGTGTGGAAAACATGCTATTCCGCCGTAAAATGACGAGAGGGATCGAATGCCGCAAGCAGAAGTCAAATTAGAGCCTTCCTTCGTCTGAAAATCGCTGTTAGAGCCAAAACCTATCTCCCAGTATTCTGGCCTCCAGGACCGTAATCGCGTGCGGAAACCGTGCTATTCCGACGTAAAATGACGAGAGGGATCGAATGCCGCAAGCAGAAGTTAAATCAGAGCCTTCCTTCGTCAGAAAATCGCTATTAGAGCCAAAACCTATCTTGCAGTAATATGGCTCCCAGGATCGTAATCGGGTGTGGAAACCGCGCTATTCCGACGTAAAATGACGAGAGGGATCGAATGCCGCAAGCAGAATTCAAATTAGGGCCTTCCTTCGTCCTAAAATCACTGTTATTGCCAAAACCTATCTCCCAGTATTCTGGCTTCGAGGACCATAATCACGTGTGGAAAACATGCTATTCCGCCGTAAAATGACGAGAGGGATCGAATGCCGCAAGCAGAAGTCAAATCAGAGCCTTCCTTCGTCCGAAAATCACTGTTATTGCCAAAACCTATCTCCCAGTATTCTGGCCTCCAGGACGGTAATCGCGTGCGGAAACCTTGTTATTCCGACGTAAAATGACGAGAGGGATCGAATGCCGCAAGCAGAAGTCAAATTAGAGCCTTCCTTCGTCTGAAAATCGCTGTTAGAGCCAAAACCTATCTCCCAGTATTCTGGCCTCCAGGACCGTAATCGCGTGCGGAAACCGTGCTATTCCGACGTAAAATGACGAGAGGGATCGAATGCCGGAAGCAGAAGTCAAATCAAAGCCTTCCTTCGTCAGAAAATCGCTATTAGAGCCAAAACCTGTCTTGCAGTAATATGGCTCCCAGGATCGTAATCGGGTGTGGAAACCGCGCTATTCCGCCGTAAAATGACGAGAGGGATCGAATGCCGCAAGCAGAAGTCAAATCAGAGCCTTCCTTCGTCAGAAAATCGCTATTAGAGCCAAAACCTATCTTGCAGTAATATGGCTCCCAGGATCGTAATCGGGTGTGGAAACCGAGCTATTCCGACGTAAAATGACGAGAGGGGTCGAATGCCGCAAGCAGAATTCAAATCAGAGCCTTCCTTCGTCTGAAAATCGCTGTTAGAGCCAAAACCTATCTCCCAGTATTCTGGCCTCCAGGACCGTAATCGCGTGCGGAAACCGTGCTATTCCGACGTAAAATGGCGAGAGGGATCGAATGCCGCAAGCAGAAGTCAAATTAGAGCCTTCCTTCGTCTGAAAATCGCTGTTAGAGCCAAAACCTATCTCCCAGTATTCTGGCCTCCAGGACCGTAATCGCGTGCGGAAACCGTGCTATTCCGACGTAAAATGACGAGAGGGATCGAATGCCGCAAGCAGAAGTCAAATCAGTGCCTACCTTCGACCGAAAATCGCTGTTATAGCCAAAACCAATCTTGCAGTAATCTGGCTCCCAGGATCGTAATAGGTATTGGTAAACCGTGCTATTTCGACGTAAAATGACGAGAGGAATCGAATGCCGCAAGCAGAATTCAAATCAGAGCCTTCCTTCGTCAGAAAATCGCTGTTATTGCCAAAACCTATCTCCCAGTATTCTGGCTTCGAGGACCGTAATCACGTGTGGAAAACATGTTATTCCGACGTAAAATGACGAGAGGGATCGAATGCCGCAAGCAGAAGTCAAATTAGGGCCTTCCTTCGTAAGAAAATCGCTATTAGAGCCAAAACCTATCTCCCAGTATTCTGGTTTCGAGGACCATAATCCCGTGTGGAAACCGCGCTATTCCGACGTAAAATGACGAGAGGGGTCGAATGCCGCAAGCAGAAGTCAAATCAGAGCCTTCCTTCGTCAGAAAATCGCTATTAGAGCCAAAACCTATCTTGCAGTAATATGGCTCCCAGGATCGTAATCGGGTGTGGAAACCGCGCTATTCCGACGTAAAATGACGAGAGGGATCGAATGCCGCAAGCAGAAGTCAAATCAGAGCCTTCCTTCGTCAGAAAATCGCTATTAGAGCCAAAACCTATCTTGCAGTAATATGGCTCCCAGGATCGTAATCGGGTGTGGAAACCGTGCTATTCCGACGTAAAATGACAAGAGGGATCGAATGCCGCAAGCAGAATTCAAATCAGAGCCTTCCTTCGTCAGAAAATCGCTGTTATTGCCAAAACCTATCTCCCAGTATTCTGGCTTCGAGGACCGTAATCACGTGTGGAAAACATGCTATTCCGACGTAAAATGACGAGAGGGATCGAATGCCGCAAGCAGAAGTCAAATCAGAGCCTTCCTTCGTCAGAAAATCGCTATTAGAGCCAAAACCTATCTTGCAGTAATATGGCTCCCAGGATCGTAATCGGGTGTGGAAACCGCGCTATTCCGACGTAGAATGACGAGAAGGATCGAGTGCCGCAAGCAGAAGTCAAATTAGAGCCTTCCTTCGTCTGAGAATCGCTGTTATAGCCAAAACCTATCTCCCAGTATTCTGGCTTCGAAGACCGTAATGCCGTGTGGAAAACATGCTATTCCGACGTAAAATGACGAGAGGGATCGAATGCCGCAAGCAGAAGTCAAATCAGAGCCTTCCTTCGTCCGAAAATCACTGTTATTGCCAAAACCTATCTCCCAGTATTCTGGCCTCCAGAACGGTAATCGCGTGCGGAAACCTTGTTATTCCGACGTAAAATGACGAGAGGGATCGAATGCCGCAAGCAGAAGTCAAATCAGTGCCTACCTTCGTCCGAAAATCGCTGTTATAGCCAAAACCAATCTTGCAGTAATCTGGCTCCCAGGATCGTAATAGGTAGTGGTAAACCGTGCTATTTCGACGTAAAATGACGAGAGGAATCGAATGCCGCAAGCAGAATTCAAATCAGAGCCTTCCTTCGTCAGAAAATCGCTGTTATTGCCAAAACCTATCTCCCAGTATTCTGGCTTCGAGGACCGTAATCACGTGTGGAAAACATGCTATTCCGACGTAAAATGACGAGAGGGATCGAATGCCGCAAGCAGAAGTCAAATTAGGGCCTTCCTTCGTAAGAAAATCGCTATTAGAGCCAAAACCTATCTCCCAGTATTCTGTTTTCGAGGACCATAATCCCGTGTGGAAACCGCGCTATTCCGACGTAAAATGACGAGAGGGGTCGAATGCCGCAAGCAGAAGTCAAATCAGAGCCTTCCTTCGTCAGAAAATCGCTATTAGAGCCAAAACCTATCTTGCAGTAATATGGCTCCCAGGATCGTAATCGGGTGTGGAAACCACGCTATTACGACGTAGAATGACGAGAAGGATCGAGTGCCGCAAGCAGAAGTCAAATTAGAGCCTTCCTTCGTCTGAAAATCGCTGTTATAGCCAAAACCTATCTCCCAGTATTCTGGCTTCGAAGACCGTAATCCCGTGTGGAAAACATGCTATTCCGACGTAAAATGACGAGAGGGATCGAATGCCGCAAGCAGAAGTCAAATTAGAGCCTTCCTTCGTCTGAAAATCGCTGTTAGAGCCAAAACATATCTCCCAGTATTCTGGCCTCCAGGACCGTAATCGCGTGCGGAAACCGTGCTATTCCGACGTAAAATGACGAGAGGGATCGAATGCCGCAAGCAGAAGTCAAATCAGAGCCTTCCTTCGTCAGAAAATCGCTATTAGAGCCAAAACCTATCTTGCAGTAATATGGCTCCCAGGATCGTAATCGGGTGTGGAAACCGCGCTATTCCGACGTAGAATGACGAGAAGGATCGAGTGCCGCAAGCAGAAGTCAAATTAGAGCCTTCCTTCGTCTGAAAATCGTTGTTATTGCCAAAACCTATCTCCCAGTATTCTGGCTTCGAAGACCGTAATCCCGTGTGGAAAACATGCTATTCCGACGTAAAATGACGAGAGGGATCGAATGCCGCAAGCAGAAGTCAAATTAGAGCCTTCCTTCGTCTGAAAATCGCTGTTAGAGCCAAAACCTATCTCCCAGTATTCTGGCCTCCAGGACCGTAATCGCGTGCGGAAACCGTGCTATTCCGACGTAAAATCACGAGAGGGATCGAATGCCGCAAGCAGAAGTCAAATCAGAGCCTTCCTTCGTCAGAAAATCGCTATTAGAGCCAAAACCTATCTTGCAGTAATATGGCTCCCAGGATCGTAATCGGGTGTGGAAACCACGCTATTACGACGTAGAATGACGAGAAGGATCGAGTGCCGCAAGCAGAAGTCAAATTAGAGCCTTCCTTCGTCTGAAAATCGCTGTTATAGCCAAAACCTATCTCCCAGTATTCTGGCTTCGAAGACCGTAATGCCGTGTGGAAAACATGCTATTCCGACGTAAAATGACGAGAGGGATCGAATGCCGCAAGCAGAAGTCAAATCAGAGCCTTCCTTCGTCCGAAAATCACTGTTATTGCCAAAACCTATCTCCCAGTATTCTGGCCTCCAGAACGGTAATCGCGTGCGGAAACCTTGTTATTCCGACGTAAAATGACGAGAGGGATCGAATGCCGCAAGCAGAAGTCAAATCAGTGCCTACCTTCGTCCGAAAATCGCTGTTATAGCCAAAACCAATCTTGCAGTAATCTGGCTCCCAGGATCGTAATAGGTAGTGGTAAACCGTGCTATTTCGACGTAAAATGACGAGAGGAATCGAATGCCGCAAGCAGAATTCAAATCAGAGCCTTCCTTCGTCAGAAAATCGCTGTTATTGCCAAAACCTATCTCCCAGTATTCTGGCTTCGAGGACCGTAATCACGTGTGGAAAACATGCTATTCCGACGTAAAATGACGAGAGGGATCGAATGCCGCAAGCAGAAGTCAAATTAGGGCCTTCCTTCGTAAGAAAATCGCTATTAGAGCCAAAACCTATCTCCCAGTATTCTGGTTTCGAGGACCATAATCCCGTGTGGAAACCGCGCTATTCCGACGTAAAATGACGAGAGGGATCGAATGCCGCAAGCAGAAGTCAAATCAGAGCCTTCCTTCGTCAGAAAATCGCTATTAGAGCCAAAACCTATCTTGCAGTAATATGGCTCCCAGGATCGTAATCGGGTGTGGAAACCACGCTATTACGACGTAGAATGACGAGAAGGATCGAGTGCCGCAAGCAGAAGTCAAATTAGAGCCTTCCTTCGTCTGAAAATCGCTGTTATAGCCAAAACCTATCTCCCAGTATTCTGGCTTCGAAGACCGTAATGCCGTGTGGAAAACATGCTATTCCGACGTAAAATGACGAGAGGGATCGAATGCCGCAAGCAGAAGTCAAATTAGAGCCTTCCTTTGTCTGAAAATCGCTGTTAGAGCCAAAACATATCTCCCAGTATTCTGGCCTCCAGGACCGTAATCGCGTGCGGAAACCGTGCTATTCCGACGTAAAATGACGAGAGGGATCGAATGCCGCAAGCAGAAGTCAAATCAGAGCCTTCCTTCGTCAGAAAATCGCTATTAGAGCCAAAACCTATCTTGCAGTAATATGGCTCCCAGGATCGTAATCGGGTGTGGAAACCGCGCTATTCCGACGTAGAATGACGAGAAGGATCGAGTGCCGCAAGCAGAAGTCAAATTAGAGCCTTCCTTCGTCTGAAAATCGTTGTTATTGCCAAAACCTATCTCCCAGTATTCTGGCCTCCAGGACCGTAATCGCGTGCGGAAACCGTGCTATTCCGACGTAAAATGACGAGAGGGATCGAATGCCGCAAGCAGAAGTCAAATCAGAGCCTTCCTTCGTCAGAAAATCGCTATTAGAGCCAAAACCTATCTTGCAGTAATATGGCTCCCAGGATCGTAATCGGGTGTGGAAACCGCGCTATTCCGACGTAGAATGACGAGAAGGATCGAGTGCCGCAAGCAGAAGTCAAATTAGAGCCTTCCTTCGTCTGAAAATCGCTGTTATAGCCAAAACCTATCTCCCAGTATTCTGGCTTCGAAGACCGTAATCCCGTGTGGAAAACATGCTATTCCGACGTAAAATGACGAGAGGGATCGAATGCCGCAAGCAGAAGTCAAATTAGAGCCTTCCTTTGTCTGAAAATCGCTGTTAGTGCCAAATCATATCTCCCAGCATTCTGGCCTCCAGGACGGTAATCGCGTGCGGAAACCGTGCTATTCCGACGTAAAATGACGAGAGGGATCGAATGCCGCAAGCAGAAGTCAAATCAGTGCCTACCTTCGTCCGAAAATCGCTGTTATAGCCAAAACCTATCTTGCAGTAATCTGGCTCCGAGGATCGTAATCGGGTGTGGAAACCGCGCTATTCCGACGTAAAATGACGAGAGGGATCGAATGCCGCAAGCAGAATTCAAATCAGAGCCTTCCTTCGTCAGAAAATCGCTGTTATTGCCAAAACCTATCTCCCAGTATTCTGGCTTCGAGGTCCATAATCACGTGTGGAAAACATGCTATTCCGCCGTAAAATGACGAGAGGGATCGAATGCCGCAAGCAGAAGTCAAATTAGAGCCTTCCTTCGTCTGAAAATCGCTGTTAGAGCCAAAACCTATCTCCCAGTATTCTGGCCTCCAGGACCGTAATCGCGTGCGGAAACCGTGCTATTCCGACGTAAAATGACGAGAGGGATCGAATGCCGCAAGCAGAAGTTAAATCAGAGCCTTCCTTCGTCAGAAAATCGCTATTAGAGCCAAAACCTATCTTGCAGTAATATGGCTCCCAGGATCGTAATCGGGTGTGGAAACCGCGCTATTCCGACGTAAAATGACGAGAGGGATCGAATGCCGCAAGCAGAATTCAAATTAGGGCCTTCCTTCGTCCTAAAATCACTGTTATTGCCAAAACCTATCTCCCAGTATTCTGGCTTCGAGGACCATAATCACGTGTGGAAAACATGCTATTCCGCCGTAAAATGACGAGAGGGATCGAATGCCGCAAGCAGAAGTCAAATCAGAGCCTTCCTTCGTCCGAAAATCACTGTTATTGCCAAAACCTATCTCCCAGTATTCTGGCCTCCAGGACCATAATCCCGTGTGGAAACCGCGCTATTCCGACGTAAAATGACGAGAGGGGTCGAATGCCGCAAGCAGAAGTCAAATCAGAGCCTTCCTTCGTCAGAAAATCGCTATTAGAGCCAAAACCTATCTTGCAGTAATATGGCTCCCAGGATCGTAATCGGGTGTGGAAACCACGCTATTACGACGTAGAATGACGAGAAGGATCGAGTGCCGCAAGCAGAAGTCAAATTAGAGCCTTCCTTCGTCTGAAAATCGCTGTTATAGCCAAAACCTATCTCCCAGTATTCTGGCTTCGAAGACCGTAATGCCGTGTGGAAAACATGCTATTCCGACGTAAAATGACGAGAGGGATCGAATGCCGCAAGCAGAAGTCAAATTAGAGCCTTCCTTTGTCTGAAAATCGCTGTTAGAGCCAAAACATATCTCCCAGTATTCTGGCCTCCAGGACCGTAATCGCGTGCGGAAACCGTGCTATTCCGACGTAAAATGACGAGAGGGATCGAATGCCGCAAGCAGAAGTCAAATCAGAGCCTTCCTTCGTCAGAAAATCGCTATTAGAGCCAAAACCTATCTTGCAGTAATATGGCTCCCAGGATCGTAATCGGGTGTGGAAACCGCGCTATTCCGACGTAGAATGACGAGAAGGATCGAGTGCCGCAAGCAGAAGTCAAATTAGAGCCTTCCTTCGTCTGAAAATCGTTGTTATTGCCAAAACCTATCTCCCAGTATTCTGGCCTCCAGGACCGTAATCGCGTGCGGAAACCGTGCTATTCCGACGTAAAATGACGAGAGGGATCGAATGCCGCAAGCAGAAGTCAAATCAGAGCCTTCCTTCGTCAGAAAATCGCTATTAGAGCCAAAACCTATCTTGCAGTAATATGGCTCCCAGGATCGTAATCGGGTGTGGAAACCGCGCTATTCCGACGTAGAATGACGAGAAGGATCGAGTGCCGCAAGCAGAAGTCAAATTAGAGCCTTCCTTCGTCTGAAAATCGCTGTTATAGCCAAAACCTATCTCCCAGTATTCTGGCTTCGAAGACCGTAATGCCGTGTGGAAAACATGCTATTCCGACGTAAAATGACGAGAGGGATCGAATGCCGCAAGCAGAAGTCAAATCAGTGCCTACCTTCGTCCGAAAATCGCTGTTATAGCCAAAACCTATCTTGCAGTAATCTGGCTTCGAGGACCATAATCACGTGTGGAAAACATGCTATTCCGCCGTAAAATGACGAGAGGGATCGAATGCCGCAAGCAGAAGTCAAATCAGAGCCTTCCTTCGTCAGAAAATCGCTATTAGAGCCAAAACCTATCTTGCAGTAGTATGGCTCCCAGGATCGTAATCGGGTGTGGAAACCGCGCTATTCCGACGTAAAATGACGAGAGGGATCGAATGCCGCAAGCAGAATTCAAATCAGAGCCTTCCTTCGTCCGAAAATCACTGTTATTGCCAAAACCTATCTCCCAGTATTCTGGCCTCCAGGACGGTAATCGCGTGCGGAAACCTTGTTATTCCGACGTAAAATGACGAGAGGGGTCGAATGCCGCAAGCAGAATTCAAATCAGAGCCTTCCTTCGTCTGGAAATCGCTGTTAGAGGCAAAACCTATCTCCCAGTATTTTGGCCTCCAGGACCGTAATCGCGTGTGTAAACCGTGCTATTCCGACGTAAAATGACGAGAAGTATCGAATGCCGCAAGCAGAAGTCAAATTAGAGCCTTCCTTCGTCTGAAAATCGCTGTTAGAGCCAAAACCTATCTCCCAGTATTCTGGCCTCCAGGACCGTAATCGCGTGCGGAAACCGTGCTATTCCGACGTAAAATGACGAGAGGGATCGAATGCCGCAAGCAGAAGTCAAATCAGAGCCTTCCTTCGTCAGAAAATCGCTATTAGAGCCAAAACCTATCTTGCAGTAATATGGCTCCCAGGATCGTAATCGGGTGTGGAAACCGCGCTATTCCGACGTAGAATGACGAGAAGGATCGAGTGCCGCAAGCAGAAGTCAAATTAGAGCCTTCCTTCGTCTGAAAATCGTTGTTATTGCCAAAACCTATCTCCCAGTATTCTGGCCTCCAGGACCGTAATCGCGTGCGGAAACCGTGCTATTCCGACGTAAAATGACGAGAGGGATCGAATGCCGCAAGCAGAAGTCAAATCAGAGCCTTCCTTCGTCAGAAAATCGCTATTAGAGCCAAAACCTATCTTGCAGTAATATGGCTCCCAGGATCGTAATCGGGTGTGGAAACCGCGCTATTCCGACGTAGAATGACGAGAAGGATCGAGTGCCGCAAGCAGAAGTCAAATTAGAGCCTTCCTTCGTCTGAAAATCGCTGTTATAGCCAAAACCTATCTCCCAGTATTCTGGCTTCGAAGACCGTAATGCCGTGTGGAAAACATGCTATTCCGACGTAAAATGACGAGAGGGATCGAATGCCGCAAGCAGAAGTCAAATTAGAGCCTTCCTTTGTCTGAAAATCGCTGTTAGTGCCAAATCATATCTCCCAGCATTCTGGCCTCCAGGACGGTAATCGCGTGCGGAAACCGTGCTATTCCGACGTAAAATGACGAGAGGGATCGAATGCCGCAAGCAGAAGTCAAATCAGTGCCTACCTTCGTCCGAAAATCGCTGTTATAGCCAAAACCTATCTTGCAGTAATCTGGCTCCGAGGACCGTAATCGCGTGCGGAAACCATGCTATTCCGACGTAAAATGACGAGAGGGATCGAATGCCGCAAGCAGAAGTCAAATCAGAGCCTTCCTTCGTCAGAAAATCGCTATTAGAGCCAAAACCTATCTTGCAGTATTCTGGCTTCGAGGACCATAATCACGTGTGGAAAACATGCTATTCCGCCGTAAAATGACGAGAGGGATCGAATGCCGCAAGCAGAAGTCAAATCAGAGCCTTCCTTCGTCAGAAAATCGCTATTAGAGCCAAAACCTATCTTGCAGTAGTATGGCTCCCAGGATCGTAATCGGGTGTGGAAACCGCGCTATTCCGACGTAAAATGACGAGAGGGATCGAATGCCGCAAGCAGAATTCAAATCAGAGCCTTCCTTCGTCCGAAAATCACTGTTATTGCCAAAACCTATCTCCCAGTATTCTGGCCTCCAGGACGGTAATCGCGTGCGGAAACCTTGTTATTCCGACGTAAAATGACGAGAGGGGTCGAATGCCGCAAGCAGAATTCAAATCAGAGCCTTCCTTCGTCTGGAAATCGCTGTTAGAGGCAAAACCTATCTCCCAGTATTTTGGCCTCCAGGACCGTAATCGCGTGTGTAAACCGTGCTATTCCGACGTAAAATGACGAGAAGTATCGAATGCCGCAAGCAGAAGTCAAATTAGAGCCTTCCTTCGTCTGAAAATCGCTGTTAGAGCCAAAACCTATCTCCCAGTATTCTGGCCTCCAGGACCGTAATCGCGTGCGGAAACCGTGCTATTCCGACGTAAAATGACGAGAGGGATCGAATGCCGGAAGCAGAAGTCAAATCAAAGCCTTCCTTCGTCAGAAAATCGCTATTAGAGCCAAAACCTGTCTTGCAGTAATATGGCTCCCAGGATCGTAATCGGGTGTGGAAACCGCGCTATTCCGCCGTAAAATGACGAGAGGGATCGAATGCCGCAAGCAGAAGTCAAATCAGAGCCTTCCTTCGTCAGAAAATCGCTATTAGAGCCAAAACCTATCTTGCAGTAATATGGCTCCCAGGATCGTAATCGGGTGTGGAAACCGCGCTATTCCGACGTAAAATGACGAGAGGGGTCGAATGCCGCAAGCAGAATTCAAATCAGAGCCTTCCTTCGTCTGAAAATCGCTGTTAGAGCCAAAACATATCTCCCAGTATTCTGGCCTCCAGGACCGTAATCGCGTGCGGAAACCGTGCTATTCCGACGTAAAATGACGAGAGGGATCGAATGCCGCAAGCAGAAGTCAAATTAGAGCCTTCCTTCGTCTGAAAATCGCTGTTACAGCCAAAACCTATCTCCCAGTATTCTGGCCTCCAGGACCGTAATCGCGTGCGGAAACCATGTTATTCCGACGTAAAATGACGAGAGGGGTCGAATGCCGCAAGCAGAAGTCAAATCAGAGCCTTCCTTCGTCTGAAAATCGCTGTTAGAGCCAAAACCTATCTCCCAGTATTCTGGCCTCCAGGACCGTAATCGCGTGCGGAAAACATGCTATTCCGACGTAAAATGACGAGAGGGATCGAATGCCGCAAGCAGAAGTCAAATCAGAGCCTTCCTTCGTCTGAAAATCGCTGTTAGAGCCAAAACCTATCTCCCAGTATTCTGGCCTCCAGGACCGTAATCGCGTGCGGAAACCGTGCTATTCCGACGTAAAATGACGAGAGGGATCGAATGCCGCAAGCAGAAGTTAAATCAGAGCCTTCCTTCGTCAGAAAATCGCTATTAGAGCCAAAACCTATCTTGCAGTAATATGGCTCCCAGGATCGTAATCGGGTGTGGAAACCGCGCTATTCCGACGTAAAATGACGAGAGGGATCGAATGCCGCAAGCGGAATTCAAATTAGGGCCTTCCTTCGTCCTAAAATCACTGTTATTGCCAAAACCTATCTCCCAGTATTCTGGCTTCGAGGACCATAATCACGTGTGGAAAACATGCTATTCCGCCGTAAAATGACGAGAGGGATCGAATGCCGCAAGCAGAAGTCAAATCAGAGCCTTCCTTCGTCCGAAAATCACTGTTATTGCCAAAACCTATCTCCCAGTATTCTGACCTCCAGGACGGTAATCGCGTGCGGAAACCTTGTTATTCCGACGTAAAATGACGAGAGGGATCGAATGCCGCAAGCAGAAGTCAAATTAGAGCCTTCCTTCGTCTGAAAATCGCTGTTAGAGCCAAAACCTATCTCCCAGTATTCTGGCCTCCAGGACCGTAATCGCGTGCGGAAACCGTGCTATTCCGACGTAAAATGACGAGAGGGATCGAATGCCGCAAGCAGAAGTCAAATCAGAGCCTTCCTTCGTCCGAAAATCACTGTTATTGCCAAAACCTATCTCCCAGTATTCTGGCCTCCAGGACGGTAATCGCGTGCGGAAACCTTGTTATTCCGACGTAAAATGACGAGAGGGATCGAATGCCGCAAGCAGAAGTCAAATTAGAGCCTTCCTTCGTCTGAAAATCGCTGTTAGAGCCAAAACCTATCTCCCAGTATTCTGGCCTCCAGGACCGTAATCGCGTGCGGAAACCATGCTATTCCGACGTAAAATGACGAGAGGGATCGAATGCCGCAAGCAGAAGTCAAATCAGAGCCTTCCTTCGTCAGAAAATCGCTATTAGAGCCAAAACCTATCTTGCAGTATTCTGGCTTCGAGGACCATAATCACGTGTGGAAAACATGCTATTCCGCCGTAAAATGACGAGAGGGATCGAATGCCGCAAGCAGAAGTCAAATCAGAGCCTTCCTTCGTCAGAAAATCGCTATTAGAGCCAAAACCTATCTTGCAGTAATATGGCTCCCAGGATCGTAATCGGGTGTGGAAACCGCGCTATTCCGACGTAAAATGACGAGAGGGATCGAATGCCGCAAGCAGAATTCAAATCAGAGCCTTCCTTCGTCCGAAAATCACTGTTATTGCCAAAACCTATCTCCCAGTATTCTGGCCTCCAGGACGGTAATCGCGTGCGGAAACCTTGTTATTCCGACGTAAAATGACGAGAGGGGTCGAATGCCGCAAGCAGAATTCAAATCAGAGCCTTCCTTCGTCTGGAAATCGCTGTTAGAGGCAAAACCTATCTCCCAGTATTTTGGCCTCCAGGACCGTAATCGCGTGTGTAAACCGTGCTATTCCGACGTAAAATGACGAGAGGGATCGAATGCCGCAAGCAGAAGTCAAATTAGAGCCTTCCTTCGTCTGAAAATCGCTGTTAGAGCCAAAACCTATCTCCCAGTATTCTGGCCTCCAGGACCGTAATCGCGTGCGGAAACCGTGCTATTCCGACGTAAAATGACGAGAGGGATCGAATGCCGGAAGCAGAAGTCAAATCAAAGCCTTCCTTCGTCAGAAAATCGCTATTAGAGCCAAAACCTGTCTTGCAGTAATATGGCTCCCAGGATCGTAATCGGGTGTGGAAACCGCGCTATTCCGCCGTAAAATGACGAGAGGGATCGAATGCCGCAAGCAGAAGTCAAATCAGAGCCTTCCTTCGTCAGAAAATCGCTATTAGAGCCAAAACCTATCTTGCAGTAATATGGCTCCCAGGATCGTAATCGGGTGTGGAAACCGCGCTATTCCGACGTAAAATGACGAGAGGGGTCGAATGCCGCAAGCAGAATTCAAATCAGAGCCTTCCTTCGTCTGAAAATCGCTGTTAGAGCCAAAACATATCTCCCAGTATTCTGGCCTCCAGGACCGTAATCGCGTGCGGAAACCGTGCTATTCCGACGTAAAATGACGAGAGGGATCGAATGCCGCAAGCAGAAGTCAAATTAGAGCCTTCCTTCGTCTGAAAATCGCTGTTACAGCCAAAACCTATCTCCCAGTATTCTGGCCTCCAGGACCGTAATCGCGTGCGGAAACCATGTTATTCCGACGTAAAATGACGAGAGGGATCGAATGCCGCAAGCAGAAGTCAAACCAGAGCCTTCCTTCGTCTGAAAATCGCTGTTAGAGCCAAAACCTATCTCCCAGTATTCTGGCCTCCAGGACCGTAATCGCGTGCGGAAAACATGCTATTCCGACGTAAAATGACGAGAGGGATCGAATGCCGCAAGCAGAAGTCAAATTAGAGCCTTCCTTCGTCTGAAAATCGCTGTTAGAGCCAAAACCTATCTCCCAGTATTCTGGCCTCCAGGACCGTAATCGCGTGCGGAAACCGTGCTATTCCGACGTAAAATGACGAGAGGGATCGAATGCCGCAAGCAGAAGTTAAATCAGAGCCTTCCTTCGTCAGAAAATCGCTATTAGAGCCAAAACCTATCTTGCAGTAATATGGCTCCCAGGATCGTAATCGGGTGTGGAAACCGCGCTATTCCGACGTAAAATGACGAGAGGGATCGAATGCCGCAAGCGGAATTCAAATTAGGGCCTTCCTTCGTCCTAAAATCACTGTTATTGCCAAAACCTATCTCCCAGTATTCTGGCTTCGAGGACCATAATCACGTGTGGAAAACATGCTATTCCGCCGTAAAATGACGAGAGGGATCGAATGCCGCAAGCAGAAGTCAAATCAGAGCCTTCCTTCGTCCGAAAATCACTGTTATTGCCAAAACCTATCTCCCAGTATTCTGACCTCCAGGACGGTAATCGCGTGCGGAAACCTTGTTATTCCGACGTAAAATGACGAGAGGGATCGAATGCCGCAAGCAGAAGTCAAATTAGAGCCTTCCTTCGTCTGAAAATCGCTGTTAGAGCCAAAACCTATCTCCCAGTATTCTGGCCTCCAGGACCGTAATCGCGTGCGGAAACCGTGCTATTCCGACGTAAAATGACGAGAGGGATCGAATGCCGCAAGCAGAAGTCAAATCAGAGCCTTCCTTCGTCCGAAAATCACTGTTATTGCCAAAACCTATCTCCCAGTATTCTGGCCTCCAGGACGGTAATCGCGTGCGGAAACCTTGTTATTCCGACGTAAAATGACGAGAGGGATCGAATGCCGCAAGCAGAAGTCAAATTAGAGCCTTCCTTCGTCTGAAAATCGCTGTTAGAGCCAAAACCTATCTCCCAGTATTCTGGCCTCCAGGACCGTAATCGCGTGCGGAAACCATGCTATTCCGACGTAAAATGACGAGAGGGATCGAATGCCGCAAGCAGAAGTCAAATCAGAGCCTTCCTTCGTCAGAAAATCGCTATTAGAGCCAAAACCTATCTTGCAGTATTCTGGCTTCGAGGACCATAATCACGTGTGGAAAACATGCTATTCCGCCGTAAAATGACGAGAGGGATCGAATGCCGCAAGCAGAAGTCAAATCAGAGCCTTCCTTCGTCAGAAAATCGCTATTAGAGCCAAAACCTATCTTGCAGTAGTATGGCTCCCAGGATCGTAATCGGGTGTGGAAACCGCGCTATTCCGACGTAAAATGACGAGAGGGATCGAATGCCGCAAGCAGAATTCAAATCAGAGCCTTCCTTCGTCCGAAAATCACTGTTATTGCCAAAACCTATCTCCCAGTATTCTGGCCTCCAGGACGGTAATCGCGTGCGGAAACCTTGTTATTCCGACGTAAAATGACGAGAGGGGTCGAATGCCGCAAGCAGAATTCAAATCAGAGCCTTCCTTCGTCTGGAAATCGCTGTTAGAGGCAAAACCTATCTCCCAGTATTTTGGCCTCCAGGACCGTAATCGCGTGTGTAAACCGTGCTATTCCGACGTAAAATGACGAGAAGTATCGAATGCCGCAAGCAGAAGTCAAATTAGAGCCTTCCTTCGTCTGAAAATCGCTGTTAGAGCCAAAACCTATCTCCCAGTATTCTGGCCTCCAGGACCGTAATCGCGTGCGGAAACCGTGCTATTCCGACGTAAAATGACGAGAGGGATCGAATGCCGGAAGCAGAAGTCAAATCAAAGCCTTCCTTCGTCAGAAAATCGCTATTAGAGCCAAAACCTGTCTTGCAGTAATATGGCTCCCAGGATCGTAATCGGGTGTGGAAACCGCGCTATTCCGCCGTAAAATGACGAGAGGGATCGAATGCCGCAAGCAGAAGTCAAATCAGAGCCTTCCTTCGTCAGAAAATCGCTATTAGAGCCAAAACCTATCTTGCAGTAATATGGCTCCCAGGATCGTAATCGGGTGTGGAAACCGCGCTATTCCGACGTAAAATGACGAGAGGGGTCGAATGCCGCAAGCAGAATTCAAATCAGAGCCTTCCTTCGTCTGAAAATCGCTGTTAGAGCCAAAACATATCTCCCAGTATTCTGGCCTCCAGGACCGTAATCGCGTGCGGAAACCGTGCTATTCCGACGTAAAATGACGAGAGGGATCGAATGCCGCAAGCAGAAGTCAAATTAGAGCCTTCCTTCGTCTGAAAATCGCTGTTACAGCCAAAACCTATCTCCCAGTATTCTGGCCTCCAGGACCGTAATCGCGTGCGGAAACCATGTTATTCCGACGTAAAATGACGAGAGGGATCGAATGCCGCAAGCAGAAGTCTAATCTGAGCCTTCCTTCGTCTGAAAATCGCTGTTAGAGCCAAAACCTATCTCCCAGTATTCTGGCCTCCAGGACCGTAATCGCGTGCGGAAAACATGCTATTCCGCCGTAAAATGACGAGAGGGATCGAATGCCGCAAGCAGAAGTCAAATTAGAGCCTTCCTTCGTCTGAAAATCGCTGTTAGAGCCAAAACCTATCTCCCAGTATTCTGGCCTCCAGGACCGTAATCGCGTGCGGAAACCGTGCTATTCCGACGTAAAATGACGAGAGGGATCGAATGCCGCAAGCAGAAGTCAAATCAGAGCCTTCCTTCGTCAGAAAATCGCTATTAGAGCCAAAACCTATCTTGCAGTAATATGGCTCCCAGGATCGTAATCGGGTGTGGAAACCGCGCTATTCCGACGTAAAATGACGAGAGGGATCGAATGCCGCAAGCGGAATTCAAATTAGGGCCTTCCTTCGTCCTAAAATCACTGTTATTGCCAAAACCTATCTCCCAGTATTCTGGCTTCGAGGACCATAATCACGTGTGGAAAACATGCTATTCCGCCGTAAAATGACGAGAGGGATCGAATGCCGCAAGCAGAAGTCAAATCAGAGACTTCCTTCGTCCGAAAATCACTGTTATTGCCAAAACCTATCTCCCAGTATTCTGACCTCCAGGACGGTAATCGCGTGCGGAAACCTTGTTATTCCGACGTAAAATGACGAGAGGGATCGAATGCCGCAAGCAGAAGTCAAATTAGAGCCTTCCTTCGTCTGAAAATCGCTGTTAGAGCCAAAACCTATCTCCCAGTATTCTGGCCTCCAGGACCGTAATCGCGTGCGGAAACCGTGCTATTCCGACGTAAAATGACGAGAGGGATCGAATGCCGCAAGCAGAAGTTAAATCAGAGCCTTCCTTCGTCAGAAAATCGCTATTAGAGCCAAAACCTATCTTGCAGTAATATGGCTCCCAGGATCGTAATCGGGTGTGGAAACCGCGCTATTCCGACGTAAAATGACGAGAGGGATCGAATGCCGCAAGCGGAATTCAAATTAGGGCCTTCCTTCGTCCTAAAATCACTGTTATTGCCAAAACCTATCTCCCAGTATTCTGGCTTCGAGGACCATAATCACGTGTGGAAAACATGCTATTCCGCCGTAAAATGACGAGAGGGATCGAATGCCGCAAGCAGAAGTCAAATCAGAGACTTCCTTCGTCCGAAAATCACTGTTATTGCCAAAACCTATCTCCCAGTATTCTGACCTCCAGGACGGTAATCGCGTGCGGAAACCTTGTTATTCCGACGTAAAATGACGAGAGGGATCGAATGCCGCAAGCAGAAGTCAAATTAGAGCCTTCCTTCGTCTGAAAATCGCTGTTAGAGCCAAAACCTATCTCCCAGTATTCTGGCCTCCAGGACCGTAATCGCGTGCGGAAACCGTGCTATTCCGACGTAAAATGACGAGAGGGATCGAATGCCGCAAGCAGAAGTCAAATCAGAGCCTTCCTTCGTCCGAAAATCACTGTTATTGCCAAAACCTATCTCCCAGTATTCTGGCCTCCAGGACGGTAATCGCGTGCGGAAACCTTGTTATTCCGACGTAAAATGACGAGAGGGATCGAATGCCGCAAGCAGAAGTCAAATTAGAGCCTTCCTTCGTCTGAAAATCGCTGTTAGAGCCAAAACCTATCTCCCAGTATTCTGGCCTCCAGGACCGTAATCGCGTGCGGAAACCGTGCTATTCCGACGTAAAATGACGAGAGGGATCGAATGCCGGAAGCAGAAGTCAAATCAAAGCCTTCCTTCATCAGAAAATCGCTGTTAGAGCCAAAACCTATCTCCCAGTATTCTGGCCTCCAGGACCGTAATCGCGTGCGGAAACCGTGCTATTCCGACGTAAAATGACGAGAGGGATCGAATGCCGCAAGCAGAAGTCAAATTAGAGCCTTCCTTCGTCTGAAAATCGCTGTTAGAGCCAAAACCTATCTCCCAGTATTCTGGCCTCCAGGACCGTAATCGCGTGCGGAAACCATGCTATTCCGACGTAAAATGACGAGAGGGATCGAATGCCGCAAGCAGAAGTCAAATCAGAGCCTTCCTTCGTCAGAAAATCGCTATTAGAGCCAAAACCTATCTTGCAGTATTCTGGCTTCGAGGACCATAATCACGTGTGGAAAACATGCTATTCCGCCGTAAAATGACGAGAGGGATCGAATGCCGCAAGCAGAAGTCAAATCAGAGCCTTCCTTCGTCAGAAAATCGCTATTAGAGCCAAAACCTATCTTGCAGTAGTATGGCTCCCAGGATCGTAATCGGGTGTGGAAACCGCGCTATTCCGACGTAAAATGACGAGAGGGATCGAATGCCGCAAGCAGAATTCAAATCAGAGCCTTCCTTCGTCTGGAAATCGCTGTTAGAGGCAAAACCTATCTCCCAGTATTTTGGCCTCCAGGACCGTAATCGCGTGTGTAAACCGTGCTATTCCGACGTAAAATGACGAGAAGTATCGAATGCCGCAAGCAGAAGTCAAATTAGAGCCTTCCTTCGTCTGAAAATCGCTGTTAGAGCCAAAACCTATCTCGTAGTATTCTGGCCTCCAGGACCGTAATCGCGTGCGGAAACCGTGCTATTCCGACGTAAAATGACGAGAGGGATCGAATGCCGGAAGCAGAAGTCAAATCAAAGCCTTCCTTCGTCAGAAAATCGCTATTAGAGCCAAAACCTGTCTTGCAGTAATATGGCTCCCAGGATCGTAATCGGGTGTGGAAACCGCGCTATTCCGCCGTAAAATGACGAGAGGGATCGAATGCCGCAAGCAGAAGTCAAATCAGAGCCTTCCTTCGTCCTAAAATCACTGTTATTGCCAAAACCTATCTCCCAGTATTCTGGCTTCGAGGACCATAATCACGTGTGGAAAACATGCTATTCCGCCGTAAAATGACGAGAGGGATCGAATGCCGCAAGCAGAAGTCAAATCAGAGACTTCCTTCGTCCGAAAATCACTGTTATTGCCAAAACCTATCTCCCAGTATTCTGACCTCCAGGACGGTAATCGCGTGCGGAAACCTTGTTATTCCGACGTAAAATGACGAGAGGGATCGAATGCCGCAAGCAGAAGTCAAATTAGAGCCTTCCTTCGTCTGAAAATCGCTGTTAGAGCCAAAACCTATCTCCCAGTATTCTGGCCTCCAGGACCGTAATCGCGTGCGGAAACCGTGCTATTCCGACGTAAAATGACGAGAGGGATCGAATGCCGCAAGCAGAAGTCAAATCAGAGCCTTCCTTCGTCCGAAAATCACTGTTATTGCCAAAACCTATCTCCCAGTATTCTGGCCTCCAGGACGGTAATCGCGTGCGGAAACCTTGTTATTCCGACGTAAAATGACGAGAGGGATCGAATGCCGCAAGCAGAAGTCAAATTAGAGCCTTCCTTCGTCTGAAAATCGCTGTTAGAGCCAAAACCTATCTCCCAGTATTCTGGCCTCCAGGACCGTAATCGCGTGCGGAAACCGTGCTATTCCGACGTAAAATGACGAGAGGGATCGAATGCCGGAAGCAGAAGTCAAATCAAAGCCTTCCTTCATCAGAAAATCGCTGTTAGAGCCAAAACCTATCTCCCAGTATTCTGGCCTCCAGGACCGTAATCGCGTGCGGAAACCGTGCTATTCCGACGTAAAATGACGAGAGGGATCGAATGCCGCAAGCAGAAGTCAAATTAGAGCCTTCCTTCGTCTGAAAATCGCTGTTAGAGCCAAAACCTATCTCCCAGTATTCTGGCCTCCAGGACCGTAATCGCGTGCGGAAACCATGCTATTCCGACGTAAAATGACGAGAGGGATCGAATGCCGCAAGCAGAAGTCAAATCAGAGCCTTCCTTCGTCAGAAAATCGCTATTAGAGCCAAAACCTATCTTGCAGTATTCTGGCTTCGAGGACCATAATCACGTGTGGAAAACATGCTATTCCGCCGTAAAATGACGAGAGGGATCGAATGCCGCAAGCAGAAGTCAAATCAGAGCCTTCCTTCGTCAGAAAATCGCTATTAGAGCCAAAACCTATCTTGCAGTAGTATGGCTCCCAGGATCGTAATCGGGTGTGGAAACCGTGCTATTCCGACGTAAAATGACGAGAGGGATCGAATGCCGCAAGCAGAATTCAAATCAGAGCCTTCCTTCGTCTGGAAATCGCTGTTAGAGGCAAAACCTATCTCCCAGTATTTTGGCTTCCAGGACCGTAATCGCGTGTGTAAACCGTGCTATTCCGACGTAAAATGACGAGAAGTATCGAATGCCGCAAGCAGAAGTCAAATTAGAGCCTTCCTTCGTCTGAAAATCGCTGTTAGAGCCAAAACCTATCTCGTAGTATTCTGGCCTCCAGGACCGTAATCGCGTGCGGAAACCGTGCTATTCCGACGTAAAATGACGAGAGGGATCGAATGCCGGAAGCAGAAGTCAAATCAAAGCCTTCCTTCGTCAGAAAATCGCTATTAGAGCCAAAACCTGTCTTGCAGTAATATGGCTCCCAGGATCGTAATCGGGTGTGGAAACCGCGCTATTCCGCCGTAAAATGACGAGAGGGATCGAATGCCGCAAGCAGAAGTCAAATCAGAGCCTTCCTTCGTCAGAAAATCGCTATTAGAGCCAAAACCTATCTTGCAGTAATATGGCTCCCAGGATCGTAATCGGGTGTGGAAACCGTGCTATTCCGACGTAAAATGACGAGAGGGATCGAATGCCGGAAGCAGAAGTCAAATCAAAGCCTTCCTTCATCAGAAAATCGCTGTTAGAGCCAAAACCTATCTCCCAGTATTCTGGCCTCCAGGACCGTAATCGCGTGCGGAAACCGTGCTATTCCGACGTAAAATGACGAGAGGGATCGAATGCCGCAAGCAGAAGTCAAATTAGAGCCTTCCTTCGTCTGAAAATCGCTGTTAGAGCCAAAACCTATCTCCCAGTATTCTGGCCTCCAGGACCGTAATCGCGTGCGGAAACCATGCTATTCCGACGTAAAATGACGAGAGGGATCGAATGCCGCAAGCAGAAGTCAAATCAGAGCCTTCCTTCGTCAGAAAATCGCTATTAGAGCCAAAACCTATCTTGCAGTATTCTGGCTTCGAGGACCATAATCACGTGTGGAAAACATGCTATTCCGCCGTAAAATGACGAGAGGGATCGAATGCCGCAAGCAGAAGTCAAATCAGAGCCTTCCTTCGTCAGAAAATCGCTATTAGAGCCAAAACCTATCTTGCAGTAGTATGGCTCCCAGGATCGTAATCGGGTGTGGAAACCGCGCTATTCCGACGTAAAATGACGAGAGGGATCGAATGCCGCAAGCAGAATTCAAATCAGAGCCTTCCTTCGTCCGAAAATCACTGTTATTGCCAAAACCTATCTCCCAGTATTCTGGCCTCCAGGACGGTAATCGCGTGCGGAAACCTTGCTATTCCGACGTAAAATGACGAGAGGGATCGAATGCCGCAAGCAGAATTCAAATCAGAGCCTTCCTTCGTCTGGAAATCGCTGTTAGAGGCAAAACCTATCTCCCAGTATTTTGGCCTCCAGGACCGTAATCGCGTGTGTAAACCGTGCTATTCCGACGTAAAATGACGAGAAGTATCGAATGCCGCAAGCAGAAGTCAAATTAGAGCCTTCCTTCGTCTGAAAATCGCTGTTAGAGCCAAAACCTATCTCGTAGTATTCTGGCCTCCAGGACCGTAATCGCGTGCGGAAACCGTGCTATTCCGACGTAAAATGACGAGAGGGATCGAATGCCGGAAGCAGAAGTCAAATCAAAGCCTTCCTTCGTCAGAAAATCGCTATTAGAGCCAAAACCTGTCTTGCAGTAATATGGCTCCCAGGATCGTAATCGGGTGTGGAAACCGCGCTATTCCGCCGTAAAATGACGAGAGGGATCGAATGCCGCAAGCAGAAGTCAAATCAGAGCCTTCCTTCGTCAGAAAATCGCTATTAGAGCCAAAACCTATCTTGCAGTAATATGGCTCCCAGGATCGTAATCGGGTGTGGAAACCGCGCTATTCCGACGTAAAATGACGAGAGGGGTCGAATGCCGCAAGCAGAATTCAAATCAGAGCCTTCCTTCGTCTGAAAATCGCTGTTAGAGCCAAAACATATCTCCCAGTATTCTGGCCTCCAGGACCGTAATCGCGTGCGGAAACCGTGCTATTCCGACGTAAAATGACGAGAGGGATCGAATGCCGCAAGCAGAAGTCAAATTAGAGCCTTCCTTCGTCTGAAAATCGCTGTTAGAGCCAAAACCTATCTCCCAGTATTCTGGCCTCCAGGACCGTAATCGCGTGCGGAAACCATGTTATTCCGACGTAAAATGACGAGAGGGATCGAATGCCGCAAGCAGAAGTCAAATTAGAGCCTTCCTTCGTCTGAAAATCGCTGTTAGAGCCAAAACCTATCTCCCAGTATTCTGGCCTCCAGGACCGTAATCGCGTGCGGAAACCGTGCTATTCCGACGTAAAATGACGAGAGGGATCGAATGCCGGAAGCAGAAGTCAAATCAAAGCCTTCCTTCGTCAGAAAATCGCTATTAGAGCCAAAACCTGTCTTGCAGTAATATGGCTCCCAGGATCGTAATCGCGTGTGGAAACCGCGCTATTCCGCCGTAAAATGACGAGAGGGATCGAATGCCGCAAGCAGAAGTCAAATCAGAGCCTTCCTTCGTCAGAAAATCGCTATTAGAGCCAAAACCTATCTTGCAGTAATATGGCTCCCAGGATCGTAATCGGGTGTGGAAACCGCGCTATTCCGACGTAAAATGACGAGAGGGGTCGAATGCCGCAAGCAGAATTCAAATCAGAGCCTTCCTTCGTCTGAAAATCGCTGTTAGAGCCAAAACATATCTCCCAGTATTCTGGCCTCCAGGACCGTAATCGCGTGCGGAAACCGTGCTATTCCGACGTAAAATGACGAGAGGGATCGAATGCCGCAAGCAGAAGTCAAATTAGAGCCTTCCTTCGTCTGAAAATCGCTGTTACAGCCAAAACCTATCTCCCAGTATTCTGGCCTCCAGGACCGTAATCGCGTGCGGAAACCATGTTATTCCGACGTAAAATGACGAGAGGGATCGAATGCCGCAAGCAGAAGTCAAATCAGAGCCTTCCTTCGTCTGAAAATCGCTGTTAGAGCCAAAACCTATCTCCCAGTATTCTGGCCTCCAGGACCGTAATCGCGTGCGGAAAACATGCTATTCCGCCGTAAAATGACGAGAGGGATCGAATGCCGCAAGCAGAAGTCAAATTAGAGCCTTCCTTCGTCTGAAAATCGCTGTTAGAGCCAAAACCTATCTCCCAGTATTCTGGCCTCCAGGACCGTAATCGCGTGCGGAAACCGTGCTATTCCGACGTAAAATGACGAGAGGGATCGAATGCCGCAAGCAGAAGTTAAATCAGAGCCTTCCTTCGTCAGAAAATCGCTATTAGAGCCAAAACCTATCTTGCAGTAATATGGCTCCCAGGATCGTAATCGGGTGTGGAAACCGCGCTATTCCGACGTAAAATGACGAGAGGGATCGAATGCCGCAAGCGGAATTCAAATTAGGGCCTTCCTTCGTCCTAAAATCACTGTTATTGCCAAAACCTATCTCCCAGTATTCTGGCTTCGAGGACCATAATCACGTGTGGAAAACATGCTATTCCGCCGTAAAATGACGAGAGGGATCGAATGCCGCAAGCAGAAGTCAAATCAGAGCCTTCCTTCGTCCGAAAATCACTGTTATTGCCAAAACCTATCTCCCAGTATTCTGACCTCCAGGACGGTAATCGCGTGCGGAAACCTTGTTATTCCGACGTAAAATGACGAGAGGGATCGAATGCCGCAAGCAGAAGTCAAATTAGAGCCTTCCTTCGTCTGAAAATCGCTGTTAGAGCCAAAACCTATCTCCCAGTATTCTGGCCTCCAGGACCGTAATCGCGTGCGGAAACCTTGTTATTCCGACGTAAAATGACGAGAGGGATCGAATGCCGCAAGCAGAAGTCAAATCAGAGCCTTCCTTCGTCCGAAAATCACTGTTATTGCCAAAACCTATCTCCCAGTATTCTGACCTCCAGGACGGTAATCGCGTGCGGAAACCTTGTTATTCCGACGTAAAATGACGAGAGGGATCGAATGCCGCAAGCAGAAGTCAAATTAGAGCCTTCCTTCGTCTGAAAATCGCTGTTAGAGCCAAAACCTATCTCCCAGTATTCTGGCCTCCAGGACCGTAATCGCGTGCGGAAACCTTGTTATTCCGACGTAAAATGACGAGAGGGATCGAATGCCGCAAGCAGAAGTCAAATTAGAGCCTTCCTTCGTCTGAAAATCGCTGTTAGAGCCAAAACCTATCTCCCAGTATTCTGGCCTCCAGGACCGTAATCGCGTGCGGAAACCGTGCTATTCCGACGTAAAATGACGAGAGGGATCGAATGCCGCAAGCAGAAGTCAAATTAGAGCCTTCCTTCGTCTGAAAATCGCTGTTACAGCCAAAACCTATCTCCCAGTATTCTGGCCTCCAGGACCGTAATCGCGTGCGGAAACCATGTTATTCCGACGTAAAATGACGAGAGGGATCGAATGCCGCAAGCAGAAGTCAAATTAGAGCCTTCCTTCGTCTGAAAATCGCTGTTAGAGCCAAAACCTATCTCCCAGTATTCTGGCCTCCAGGACCGTAATCGCGTGCGGAAAACATGCTATTCCGACGTAAAATGACGAGAGGGATCGAATGCCGCAAGCAGAAGTCAAATTAGAGCCTTCCTTCGTCTGAAAATCGCTGTTAGAGCCAAAACCTATCTCCCAGTATTCTGGCCTCCAGGACCGTAATCGCGTGCGGAAACCGTGCTATTCCGACGTAAAATGACGAGAGGGATCGAATGCCGCAAGCAGAAGTTAAATCAGAGCCTTCCTTCGTCAGAAAATCGCTATTAGAGCCAAAACCTATCTTGCAGTAATATGGCTCCCAGGATCGTAATCGGGTGTGGAAACCGCGCTATTCCGACGTAAAATGACGAGAGGGATCGAATGCCGCAAGCGGAATTCAAATTAGGGCCTTCCTTCGTCCTAAAATCACTGTTATTGCCAAAACCTATCTCCCAGTATTCTGGCTTCGAGGACCATAATCACGTGTGGAAAACATGCTATTCCGCCGTAAAATGACGAGAGGGATCGAATGCCGCAAGCAGAAGTCAAATCAGAGCCTTCCTTCGTCCGAAAATCACTGTTATTGCCAAAACCTATCTCCCAGTATTCTGACCTCCAGGACGGTAATCGCGTGCGGAAACCTTGTTATTCCGACGTAAAATGACGAGAGGGATCGAATGCCGCAAGCAGAATTCAAATCAGAGCCTTCCTTCGTCAGAAAATCGCTGTTAGAGCCAAAACCTATCTCCCAGTATTCTGGCCTCCAGGACCGTAATCGCGTGCGGAAACCTTGTTATTCCGACGTAAAATGACGAGAGGGATCGAATGCCGCAAGCAGAAGTCAAATTAGAGCCTTCCTTCGTCTGAAAATCGCTGTTAGAGCCAAAACCTATCTCCCAGTATTCTGGCCTCCAGGACCGTAATCGCGTGCGGAAACCGTGCTATTCCGACGTAAAATGACGAGAGGGATCGAATGCCGGAAGCAGAAGTCAAATTAGAGCCTTCCTTCGTCTGAAAATCGCTGTTAGAGCCAAAACCTATCTCCCAGTATTCTGGCCTCCAGGACCGTAATCGCGTGCGGAAACCGTGCTATTCCGACGTAAAATGACGAGAGGGATCGAATGCCGGAAGCAGAAGTCAAATCAAAGCCTTCCTTCGTCAGAAAATCGCTATTAGAGCCAAAACCTGTCTTGCAGTAATATGGCTCCCAGGATCGTAATCGGGTGTGGAAACCGCGCTATTCCGCCGTAAAATGACGAGAGGGATCGAATGCCGCAAGCAGAAGTCAAATCAGAGCCTTCCTTCGTCAGAAAATCGCTATTAGAGCCAAAACCTATCTTGCAGTAATATGGCTCCCAGGATCGTAATCGGGTGTGGAAACCGCGCTATTCCGACGTAAAATGACGAGAGGGGTCGAATGCCGCAAGCAGAATTCAAATCAGAGCCTTCCTTCGTCTGAAAATCGCTGTTAGAGCCAAAACCTATCTCCCAGTATTCTGGCCTCCAGGACCGTAATCGCGTGCGGAAACCGTGCTATTCCGACGTAAAATGACGAGAGGGATCGAATGCCGCAAGCAGAAGTCAAATTAGGGCCTTCCTTCGTCCTAAAATCACTGTTATTGCCAAAACCTATCTCCCAGTATTCTGGCTTCGAGGACCATAATCACGTGTGGAAAACATGCTATTCCGCCGTAAAATGACGAGAGGGATCGAATGCCGCAAGCAGAAGTCAAATCAGAGCCTTCCTTCGTCCGAAAATCACTGTTATTGCCAAAACCTATCTCCCAGTATTCTGACCTCCAGGACGGTAATCGCGTGCGGAAACCTTGTTATTCCGACGTAAAATGACGAGAGGGATCGAATGCCGCAAGCAGAAGTCAAATTAGAGCCTTCCTTCGTCTGAAAATCGCTGTTAGAGCCAAAACCTATCTCCCAGTATTCTGGCCTCCAGGACCGTAATCGCGTGCGGAAACCTTGTTATTCCGACGTAAAATGACGAGAGGGATCGAATGCCGCAAGCAGAAGTCAAATTAGAGCCTTCCTTCGTCTGAAAATCGCTGTTAGAGCCAAAACCTATCTCCCAGTATTCTGGCCTCCAGGACCGTAATCGCGTGCGGAAACCGTGCTATTCCGACGTAAAATGACGAGAGGGATCGAATGCCGCAAGCAGAAGTCAAATTAGAGCCTTCCTTCGTCTGAAAATCGCTGTTACAGCCAAAACCTATCTCCCAGTATTCTGGCCTCCAGGACCGTAATCGCGTGCGGAAACCATGTTATTCCGACGTAAAATGACGAGAGGGATCGAATGCCGCAAGCAGAAGTCAAATTAGAGCCTTCCTTCGTCTGAAAATCGCTGTTAGAGCCAAAACCTATCTCCCAGTATTCTGGCCTCCAGGACCGTAATCGCGTGCGGAAAACATGCTATTCCGCCGTAAAATGACGAGAGGGATCGAATGCCGCAAGCAGAAGTCAAATTAGAGCCTTCCTTCGTCTGAAAATCGCTGTTAGAGCCAAAACCTATCTCCCAGTATTCTGGCCTCCAGGACCGTAATCGCGTGCGGAAACCGTGCTATTCCGACGTAAAATGACGAGAGGGATCGAATGCCGCAAGCAGAAGTTAAATCAGAGCCTTCCTTCGTCAGAAAATCGCTATTAGAGCCAAAACCTATCTTGCAGTAATATGGCTCCCAGGATCGTAATCGGGTGTGGAAACCGCGCTATTCCGACGTAAAATGACGAGAGGGATCGAATGCCGCAAGCGGAATTCAAATTAGGGCCTTCCTTCGTCCTAAAATCACTGTTATTGCCAAAACCTATCTCCCAGTATTCTGGCTTCGAGGACCATAATCACGTGTGGAAAACATGCTATTCCGCCGTAAAATGACGAGAGGGATCGAATGCCGCAAGCAGAAGTCAAATCAGAGCCTTCCTTCGTCCGAAAATCACTGTTATTGCCAAAACCTATCTCCCAGTATTCTGACCTCCAGGACGGTAATCGCGTGCGGAAACCTTGTTATTCCGACGTAAAATGACGAGAGGGATCGAATGCCGCAAGCAGAATTCAAATCAGAGCCTTCCTTCGTCAGAAAATCGCTGTTAGAGCCAAAACCTATCTCCCAGTATTCTGGCCTCCAGGACCGTAATCGCGTGCGGAAACCTTGTTATTCCGACGTAAAATGACGAGAGGGATCGAATGCCGCAAGCAGAAGTCAAATTAGAGCCTTCCTTCGTCTGAAAATCGCTGTTAGAGCCAAAACCTATCTCCCAGTATTCTGGCCTCCAGGACCGTAATCGCGTGCGGAAACCGTGCTATTCCGACGTAAAATGACGAGAGGGATCGAATGCCGGAAGCAGAAGTCAAATTAGAGCCTTCCTTCGTCTGAAAATCGCTGTTAGAGCCAAAACCTATCTCCCAGTATTCTGGCCTCCAGGACCGTAATCGCGTGCGGAAACCGTGCTATTCCGACGTAAAATGACGAGAGGGATCGAATGCCGGAAGCAGAAGTCAAATCAAAGCCTTCCTTCGTCAGAAAATCGCTATTAGAGCCAAAACCTGTCTTGCAGTAATATGGCTCCCAGGATCGTAATCGGGTGTGGAAACCGCGCTATTCCGCCGTAAAATGACGAGAGGGATCGAATGCCGCAAGCAGAAGTCAAATCAGAGCCTTCCTTCGTCAGAAAATCGCTATTAGAGCCAAAACCTATCTTGCAGTAATATGGCTCCCAGGATCGTAATCGGGTGTGGAAACCGCGCTATTCCGACGTAAAATGACGAGAGGGGTCGAATGCCGCAAGCAGAATTCAAATCAGAGCCTTCCTTCGTCTGAAAATCGCTGTTAGAGCCAAAACATATCTCCCAGTATTCTGGCCTCCAGGACCGTAATCGCGTGCGGAAACCGTGCTATTCCGACGTAAAATGACGAGAGGGATCGAATGCCGCAAGCAGAAGTCAAATTAGAGCCTTCCTTCGTCTGAAAATCGCTGTTACAGCCAAAACCTATCTCCCAGTATTCTGGCCTCCAGGACCGTAATCGCGTGCGGAAACCATGTTATTCCGACGTAAAATGACGAGAGGGATCGAATGCCGCAAGCAGAAGTCAAATTAGAGCCTTCCTTCGTCTGAAAATCGCTGTTAGAGCCAAAACCTATCTCCCAGTATTCTGGCCTCCAGGACCGTAATCGCGTGCGGAAAACATGCTATTCCGCCGTAAAATGACGAGAGGGATCGAATGCCGCAAGCAGAAGTCAAATTAGAGCCTTCCTTCGTCTGAAAATCGCTGTTAGAGCCAAAACCTATCTCCCAGTATTCTGGCCTCCAGGACCGTAATCGCGTGCGGAAACCGTGCTATTCCGACGTAAAATGACGAGAGGGATCGAATGCCGCAAGCAGAAGTTAAATCAGAGCCTTCCTTCGTCAGAAAATCGCTATTAGAGCCAAAACCTATCTTGCAGTAATATGGCTCCCAGGATCGTAATCGGGTGTGGAAACCGCGCTATTCCGACGTAAAATGACGAGAGGGATCGAATGCCGCAAGCGGAATTCAAATTAGGGCCTTCCTTCGTCCTAAAATCACTGTTATTGCCAAAACCTATCTCCCAGTATTCTGGCTTCGAGGACCATAATCACGTGTGGAAAACATGCTATTCCGCCGTAAAATGACGAGAGGGATCGAATGCCGCAAGCAGAAGTCAAATCAGAGCCTTCCTTCGTCCGAAAATCACTGTTATTGCCAAAACCTATCTCCCAGTATTCTGACCTCCAGGACGGTAATCGCGTGCGGAAACCTTGTTATTCCGACGTAAAATGACGAGAGGGATCGAATGCCGCAAGCAGAAGTCAAATCAGAGCCTTCCTTCGTCTGAAAATCGCTGTTAGAGCCAAAACCTATCTCCCAGTATTCTGGCCTCCAGGACCGTAATCGCGTGCGGAAACCTTGTTATTCCGACGTAAAATGACGAGAGGGATCGAATGCCGCAAGCAGAAGTCAAATTAGAGCCTTCCTTCGTCTGAAAATCGCTGTTAGAGCCAAAACCTATCTCCCAGTATTCTGGCCTCCAGGACCGTAATCGCGTGCGGAAACCGTGCTATTCCGACGTAAAATGACGAGAGGGATCGAATGCCGCAAGCAGAAGTCAAATTAGAGCCTTCCTTCGTCTGAAAATCGCTGTTACAGCCAAAACCTATCTCCCAGTATTCTGGCCTCCAGGACCGTAATCGCGTGCGGAAACCATGTTATTCCGACGTAAAATGACGAGAGGGATCGAATGCCGCAAGCAGAAGTCAAATTAGAGCCTTCCTTCGTCTGAAAATCGCTGTTAGAGCCAAAACCTATCTCCCAGTATTCTGGCCTCCAGGACCGTAATCGCGTGCGGAAAACATGCTATTCCGCCGTAAAATGACGAGAGGGATCGAATGCCGCAAGCGGAATTCAAATTAGGGCCTTCCTTCGTCCTAAAATCACTGTTATTGCCAAAACCTATCTCCCAGTATTCTGGCTTCGAGGACCATAATCACGTGTGGAAAACATGCTATTCCGCCGTAAAATGACGAGAGGGATCGAATGCCGCAAGCAGAAGTCAAATCAGAGCCTTCCTTCGTCCGAAAATCACTGTTATTGCCAAAACCTATCTCCCAGTATTCTGACCTCCAGGACGGTAATCGCGTGCGGAAACCTTGTTATTCCGACGTAAAATGACGAGAGGGATCGAATGCCGCAAGCAGAAGTCAAATTAGAGCCTTCCTTCGTCTGAAAATCGCTGTTAGAGCCAAAACCTATCTCCCAGTATTCTGGCCTCCAGGACCGTAATCGCGTGCGGAAACCTTGTTATTCCGACGTAAAATGACGAGAGGGATCGAATGCCGCAAGCAGAAGTCAAATTAGAGCCTTCCTTCGTCTGAAAATCGCTGTTAGAGCCAAAACCTATCTCCCAGTATTCTGGCCTCCAGGACCGTAATCGCGTGCGGAAAACGTGCTATTCCGACGTAAAATGACGAGAGGGATCGAATGCCGGAAGCAGAAGTCAAATTAGAGCCTTCCTTCGTCTGAAAATCGCTGTTAGAGCCAAAACCTATCTCCCAGTATTCTGGCCTCCAGGACCGTAATCGCGTGCGGAAACCGTGCTATTCCGACGTAAAATGACGAGAGGGATCGAATGCCGGAAGCAGAAGTCAAATCAAAGCCTTCCTTCGTCAGAAAATCGCTATTAGAGCCAAAACCTGTCTTGCAGTAATATGGCTCCCAGGATCGTAATCGGGTGTGGAAACCGCGCTATTCCGCCGTAAAATGACGAGAGGGATCGAATGCCGCAAGCAGAAGTCAAATCAGAGCCTTCCTTCGTCAGAAAATCGCTATTAGAGCCAAAACCTATCTTGCAGTAATATGGCTCCCAGGATCGTAATCGGGTGTGGAAACCGCGCTATTCCGACGTAAAATGACGAGAGGGGTCGAATGCCGCAAGCAGAATTCAAATCAGAGCCTTCCTTCGTCTGAAAATCGCTATTAGAGCCAAAACCTATCTCGCAGTAATATGGCTCCCAGGATCGTAATCGGGTGTGGAAACCGCGCTATTCCGACGTAAAATGACGAGAGAGATCGAATGCCGCAAGCAGAATTCAAATCAGAGCCTTCCTTCGTCAGAAAATCGCTGTTATTGCCAAAACCTATCTCCCAGTATTCTGGCTTCGAGGACCATAATCACGTGTGGAAAACATGCTATTCCGCCGTAAAATGACGAGAGGGATCGAATGCCGTAAGCAGAAGTCAAATTAGAGCCTTCCTTCGTCTGAAAATCGCTGTTAGAGCCAAAACCTATCTCCCAGTATTCTGGCCTCCAGGACCGTAATCGCGTGCGGAAACCGTGCTATTCCGACGTAAAATGACGAGAGGGATCGAATGCCGCAAGCAGAAGTTAAATCAGAGCCTTCCTTCGTCAGAAAATCGCTATTAGAGCCAAAACCTATCTTGCAGTAATATGGCTCCCAGGATCGTAATCGGGTGTGGAAACCGCGCTATTCCGACGTAAAATGACGAGAGGGATCGAATGCCGCAAGCGGAATTCAAATTAGGGCCTTCCTTCGTCCTAAAATCACTGTTATTGCCAAAACCTATCTCCCAGTATTCTGGCTTCGAGGACCATAATCACGTGTGGAAAACATGCTATTCCGCCGTAAAATGACGAGAGGGATCGAATGCCGCAAGCAGAAGTCAAATCAGAGCCTTCCTTCGTCAGAAAATCGCTATTAGAGCCAAAACCTATCTTGCAGTAATATGGCTCCCAGGATCGTAATCGGGTGTGGAAACCGCGCTATTCCGACGTAAAATGACGAGAGGGGTCGAATGCCGCAAGCAGAATTCAAATCAAAGCCTTCCTTCGTCTGAAAATCGCTATTAGAGCCAAAACCTATCTTGCAGTAATATGGCTCCCAGGATCGTAATCGGGTGTGGAAACCGCGCTATTCCGACGTAAAATGACGAGAGGAATCGAATGCCGCAGGCAGAATTCAAATCAGAGCCTTCCTTCGTCAGAAAATCGCTGTTATTGCCAAAACCTATCTCCCAGTATTCTGGCTTCGAGGACCATAATCACGTGTGGAAAACATGCTATTCCGCCGTAAAATGACGAGAGGGATCGAATGCCGTAAGCAGAAGTCAAATTAGAGCCTTCCTTCGTCTGAAAATCGCTGTTAGAGCCAAAACCTATCTCCCAGTATTCTGGCCTCCAGGACCGTAATCGCGTGCGGAAACCGTGCTATTCCGACGTAAAATGACGAGAGGGATCGAATGCCGCAAGCAGAAGTTAAATCAGAGCCTTCCTTCGTCAGAAAATCGCTATTAGAGCCAAAACCTATCTTGCAGTAATATGGCTCCCAGGATCGTAATCGGGTGTGGAAACCGCGCTATTCCGACGTAAAATGACGAGAGGGATCGAATGCCGCAAGCGGAATTCAAATTAGGGCCTTCCTTCGTCCTAAAATCACTGTTATTGCCAAAACCTATCTCCCAGTATTCTGGCTTCGAGGACCATAATCACGTGTGGAAAACATGCTATTCCGCCGTAAAATGACGAGAGGGATCGAATGCCGCAAGCAGAAGTCAAATCAGAGCCTTCCTTCGTCCGAAAATCACTGTTATTGCCAAAACCTATCTCCCAGTATTCTGGCCTCCAGGACCGTAATCGCGTGCGGAAACCGTGCTATTCCGACGTAAAATGACGAGAGGGATCGAATGCCGGAAGCAGAAGTCAAATCAAAGCCTTCCTTCGTCAGAAAATCGCTATTAGAGCCAAAACCTGTCTTGCAGTAATATGGCTCCCAGGATCGTAATCGGGTGTGGAAACCGCGCTATTCCGCCGTAAAATGACGAGAGGGATCGAATGCCGCAAGCAGAAGTCAAATCAGAGCCTTCCTTCGTCAGAAAATCGCTATTAGAGCCAAAACCTATCTTGCAGTAATATGGCTCCCAGGATCGTAATCGGGTGTGGAAACCGCGCTATTCCGACGTAAAATGACGAGAGGGATCGAATGCCGCAAGCAGAAGTCAAATCAGAGCCTTCCTTCGTCAGAAAATCGCTATTAGAGCCAAAACCTATCTTGCAGTAATATGGCTCCCAGGATCGTAATCGGGTGTGGAAACCGCGCTATTCCGACGTAAAATGACGAGAGGGGTCGAATGCCGCAAGCAGAAGTCAAATCAGAGCCTTCCTTCGTCTGAAAATCGCTGTTAGAGCCAAAACCTATCTCCCAGTATTCTGGCCTCCAGGACCGTAATCGCGTGCGGAAACCGTGCTATTCCGACGTAAAATGACGAGAGGGATCGAATGCCGCAAGCAGAAGTCAAATCAGAGCCTTCCTTCGTCAGAAAATCGCTATTAGAGCCAAAACCTATCTTGCAGTATTCTGGCTTCGAGGACCATAATCACGTGTGGAAAACATGCTATTCCGCCGTAAAATGACGAGAGGGATCGAATGCCGCAAGCAGAAGTCAAATCAGAGCCTTCCTTCGTCAGAAAATCGCTATTAGAGCCAAAACCTATCTTGCAGTAGTATGGCTCCCAGGATCGTAATCGGGTGTGGAAACCGCGCTATTCCGACGTAAAATGACGAGAGGGATCGAATGCCGCAAGCAGAATTCAAATCAGAGCCTTCCTTCGTCCGAAAATCACTGTTATTGCCAAAACCTATCTCCCAGTATTCTGGCCTCCAGGACGGTAATCGCGTGCGGAAACCATGCTATTCCGACGTAAAATGACGAGAGGGATGGAATGCCGCAAGCAGAATTCAAATCAGAGCCTTCCTTCGTCCTAAAATCACTGTTATTGCCAAAACCTATCTCCCAGTATTCTGGCTTCGAGGACCATAATCACGTGTGGAAAACATGCTATTCCGCCGTAAAATGACGAGAGGGATCGAATGCCGCAAGCAGAAGTCAAATCAGAGCCTTCCTTCGTCAGAAAATCGCTATTAGAGCCAAAACCTATCTTGCAGTAATATGGCTCCCAGGATCGTAATCGGGTGTGGAAACCGCGCTATTCCGACGTAAAATGACGAGAGGGGTCGAATGCCGCAAGCAGAATTCAAATCAGAGCCTTCCTTCGTCAGAAAATCGCTATTAGAGCCAAAACCTATCTTGCAGTAATATGGCTCCCAGGATCGTAATCGGGTGTGGAAACCGCGCTATTCCGACGTAAAATGACGAGAGGGGTCGAATGCCGCAAGCAGAATTCAAATCAGAGCCTTCCTTCGTCTGAAAATCGCTATTAGAGCCAAAACCTATCTTGCAGTAATATGGCTCCCAGGATCGTAATCGGGTGTGGAAACCGCGCTATTCCGACGTAAAATGACGAGAGAGATCGAATGCCGCAAGCAGAATTCAAATCAGAGCCTTCCTTCGTCAGAAAATCGCTGTTATTGCCAAAACCTATCTCCCAGTATTCTGGCTTCGAGGACCATAATCACGTGTGGAAAACATGCTATTCCGCCGTAAAATGACGAGAGGGATCGAATGCCGTAAGCAGAAGTCAAATTAGAGCCTTCCTTCGTCTGAAAATCGCTGTTAGAGCCAAAACCTATCTCCCAGTATTCTGGCCTCCAGGACCGTAATCGCGTGCGGAAACCGTGCTATTCCGACGTAAAATGACGAGAGGGATCGAATGCCGCAAGCAGAATTCAAATCAGAGCCTTCCTTCTTCAGAAAATCGCTATTAGAGCCAAAACCTATCTTGCAGTAATATGGCTCCCAGGATCGTAATCGGGTGTGGAAACCGCGCTATTCCGACGTAAAATGACGAGAGGGATCGAATGCCGCAAGCGGAATTCAAATTAGGGCCTTCCTTCGTCCTAAAATCACTGTTATTGCCAAAACCTATCTCCCAGTATTCTGGCTTCGAGGACCATAATCACGTGTGGAAAACATGCTATTCCGCCGTAAAATGACGAGAGGGATCGAATGCCGCAAGCAGAAGTCAAATCAGAGCCTTCCTTCGTCCGAAAATCACTGTTATTGCCAAAACCTATCTCCCAGTATTCTGGCCTCCAGGACGGTAATCGCGTGCGGAAACCTTGTTATTCCGACGTAAAATGACGAGAGGGATCGAATGCCGCAAGCAGAAGTCAAATTAGAGCCTTCCTTCGTCTGAAAATCGCTGTTAGAGCCAAAACCTATCTCCCAGTATTCTGGCCTCCAGGACCGTAATCGCGTGCGGAAACCGTGCTATTCCGACGTAAAATGACGAGAGGGATCGAATGCCGGAAGCAGAAGTCAAATCAAAGCCTTCCTTCGTCAGAAAATCGCTATTAGAGCCAAAACCTGTCTTGCAGTAATATGGCTCCCAGGATCGTAATCGGGTGTGGAAACCGCGCTATTCCGCCGTAAAATGACGAGAGGGATCGAATGCCGCAAGCAGAAGTCAAATCAGAGCCTTCCTTCGTCAGAAAATCGCTATTAGAGCCAAAACCTATCTTGCAGTAATATGGCTCCCAGGATCGTAATCGGGTGTGGAAACCGCGCTATTCCGACGTAAAATGACGAGAGGGATCGAATGCCGCAAGCAGAAGTCAAATCAGAGCCTTCCTTCGTCAGAAAATCGCTATTAGAGCCAAAACCTATCTTGCAGTAGTATGGCTCCCAGGATCGTAATCGGGTGTGGAAACCGCGCTATTCCGACGTAAAATGACGAGAGGGATCGAATGCCGCAAGCAGAATTCAAATCAGAGCCTTCCTTCGTCCGAAAATCACTGTTATTGCCAAAACCTATCTCCCAGTATTCTGGCCTCCAGGACGGTAATCGCGTGCGGAAACCATGCTATTCCGACGTAAAATGACGAGAGAGATCGAATGCCGCAAGCAGAATTCAAATCAGAGCCTTCCTTCGTCAGAAAATCGCTGTTATTGCCAAAACCTATCTCCCAGTATTCTGGCTTCGAGGACCATAATCACGTGTGGAAAACATGCTATTCCGCCGTAAAATGACGAGAGGGATCGAATGCCGTAAGCAGAAGTCAAATTAGAGCCTTCCTTCGTCTGAAAATCGCTGTTAGAGCCAAAACCTATCTCCCAGTATTCTGGCCTCCAGGACCGTAATCGCGTGCGGAAACCGTGCTATTCCGACGTAAAATGACGAGAGGGATCGAATGCCGCAAGCAGAAGTTAAATCAGAGCCTTCCTTCGTCAGAAAATCGCTATTAGAGCCAAAACCTATCTTGCAGTAATATGGCTCCCAGGATCGTAATCGGGTGTGGAAACCGCGCTATTCCGACGTAAAATGACGAGAGGGATCGAATGCCGCAAGCGGAATTCAAATTAGGGCCTTCCTTCGTCCTAAAATCACTGTTATTGCCAAAACCTATCTCCCAGTATTCTGGCTTCGAGGACGGTAATCGCGTGCGGAAACCTTGTTATTCCGACGTAAAATGACGAGAGGGATCGAATGCCGCAAGCAGAAGTCAAATTAGAGCCTTCCTTCGTCTGAAAATCGCTGTTAGAGCCAAAACCTATCTCCCAGTATTCTGGCCTCCAGGACCGTAATCGCGTGCGGAAACCGTGCTATTCCGACGTAAAATGACGAGAGGGATCGAATGCCGGAAGCAGAAGTCAAATCAAAGCCTTCCTTCGTCAGAAAATCGCTATTAGAGCCAAAACCTGTCTTGCAGTAATATGGCTCCCAGGATCGTAATCGGGTGTGGAAACCGCGCTATTCCGCCGTAAAATGACGAGAGGGATCGAATGCCGCAAGCAGAAGTCAAATCAGAGCCTTCCTTCGTCAGAAAATCGCTATTAGAGCCAAAACCTATCTTGCAGTAATATGGCTCCCAGGATCGTAATCGGGTGTGGAAACCGCGCTATTCCGACGTAAAATGACGAGAGGGATCGAATGCCGCAAGCAGAAGTCAAATCAGAGCCTTCCTTCGTCCGAAAATCACTGTTATTGCCAAAACCTATCTTCCAGTATTCTGGCTTCGAGGACCGTAATCACGTGTGGAAAACATGCTATTCCGACGTAAAATGACGAGAGGGATCGAATGCCGCAAGCAGAAGTCAAATTAGGGCCTTCCTTCGTAAGAAAATCGCTATTAGAGCCAAAACCTATCTCCCAGTATTCTGGTTTCGAGGACCATAATCCCGTGTGGAAACCGCGCTATTCCGACGTAAAATGACGAGAGGGGTCGAATGCCGCAAGCAGAAGTCAAATCAGAGCCTTCCTTCGTCAGAAAATCGCTATTAGAGCCAAAACCTGTCTTGCAGTAATATGGCTCCCAGGATCGTAATCGGGTGTGGAAACCGCGCTATTCCGCCGTAAAATGACGAGAGGGATCGAATGCCGCAAGCAGAAGTCAAATCAGAGCCTTCCTTCGTCAGAAAATCGCTATTAGAGCCAAAACCTATCTTGCAGTAATATGGCTCCCAGGATCGTAATCGGGTGTGGAAACCGCGCTATTCCGACGTAAAATGACGAGAGGGGTCGAATGCCGCAAGCAGAAGTCAAATCAGAGCCTTCCTTCGTCTGAAAATCGCTGTTAGAGCCAAAACCTATCTCCCAGTATTCTGGCCTCCAGGACCGTAATCGCGTGCGGAAACCGTGCTATTCCGACGTAAAATGACGAGAGGGATCGAATGCCGCAAGCAGAAGTCAAATCAGAGCCTTCCTTCGTCAGAAAATCGCTATTAGAGCCAAAACCTATCTTGCAGTATTCTGGCTTCGAGGACCATAATCACGTGTGGAAAACATGCTATTCCGCCGTAAAATGACGAGAGGGATCGAATGCCGCAAGCAGAAGTCAAATCAGAGCCTTCCTTCGTCAGAAAATCGCTATTAGAGCCAAAACCTATCTTGCAGTAGTATGGCTCCCAGGATCGTAATCGGGTGTGGAAACCGCGCTATTCCGACGTAAAATGACGAGAGGGATCGAATGCCGCCAGCAGAATTCAAATCAGAGCCTTCCTTCGTCCGAAAATCACTGTTATTGCCAAAACCTATCTCCCAGTATTCTGGCCTCCAGGACGGTAATCGCGTGCGGAAACCATGCTATTCCGACGTAAAATGACGAGAGGGATGGAATGCCGCAAGCAGAATTCAAATCAGAGCCTTCCTTCGTCCTAAAATCACTGTTATTGCCAAAACCTATCTCCCAGTATTCTGGCTTCGAGGACCATAATCACGTGTGGAAAACATGCTATTCCGCCGTAAAATGACGAGAGGGATCGAATGCCGCAAGCAGAAGTCAAATCAGAGCCTTCCTTCGTCAGAAAATCGCTATTAGAGCCAAAACCTATCTTGCAGTAATATGGCTCCCAGGATCGTAATCGGGTGTGGAAACCGCGCTATTCCGACGTAAAATGACGAGAGGGATCGAATGCCGCAAGCAGAAGTCAAATCAGAGCCTTCCTTCGTCCGAAAATCACTGTTATTGCCAAAACCTATCTCCCAGTATTCTGGCTTCGAGGACCGTAATCACGTGTGGAAAACATGCTATTCCGACGTAAAATGACGAGAGGGATCGAATGCCGCAAGCAGAAGTCAAATTAGGGCCTTCCTTCGTAAGAAAATCGCTATTAGAGCCAAAACCTATCTCCCAGTATTCTGGTTTCGAGGACCATAATCCCGTGTGGAAACCGCGCTATTCCGACGTAAAATGACGAGAGGGGTCGAATGCCGCAAGCAGAAGTCAAATCAGAGCCTTCCTTCGTCAGAAAATCGCTATTAGAGCCAAAACCTATCTTGCAGTAATATGGCTCCCAGGATCGTAATCGGGTGTGGAAACCGCGCTATTCCGACGTAAAATGACGAGAGGGATCGAATGCCGCAAGCAGAAGTCAAATCAGAGCCTTCCTTCGTTAGAAAATCGCTATTAGAGCCAAAACCTATCTTGCAGTAATATGGCTCCCAGGATCGTAATCGGGTGTGGAAACCACGCTATTACGACGTAGAATGACGAGAAGGATCGAGTGCCGCAAGCAGAAGTCAAATTAGAGCCTTCCTTCGTCTGAAAATCGCTGTTATAGCCAAAACCTATCTCCCAGTATTCTGGCTTCGAAGACCGTAATGCCGTGTGGAAAACATGCTATTCCGACGTAAAATGACGAGAGGGATCGAATGCCGCAAGCAGAAGTCAAATTAGAGCCTTCCTTTGTCTGAAAATCGCTGTTAGAGCCAAAACATATCTCCCAGTATTCTGGCCTCCAGGACCGTAATCGCGTGCGGAAACCGTGCTATTCCGAAGTAAAATGACGAGAGGGATCGAATGCCGCAAGCAGAAGTCAAATCAGAGCCTTCCTTCGTCAGAAAATCGCTATTAGAGCCAAAACCTATCTTGCAGTAATATGGCTCCCAGGATCGTAATCGGGTGTGGAAACCGCGCTATTCCGACGTAGAATGACGAGAAGGATCGAGTGCCGCAAGCAGAAGTCAAATTAGAGCCTTCCTTCGTCTGAAAATCGTTGTTATTGCCAAAACCTATCTCCCAGTATTCTGGCCTCCAGGACCGTAATCGCGTGCGGAAACCGTGCTATTCCGACGTAAAATGACGAGAGGGATCGAATGCCGCAAGCAGAAGTCAAATCAGAGCCTTCCTTCGTCAGAAAATCGCTATTAGAGCCAAAACCTATCTTGCAGTAATATGGCTCCCAGGATCGTAATCGGGTGTGGAAACCGCGCTATTCCGACGTAGAATGACGAGAAGGATCGAGTGCCGCAAGCAGAAGTCAAATTAGAGCCTTCCTTCGTCTGAAAATCGTTGTTATTGCCAAAACCTATCTCCCAGTATTCTGGCCTCCAGGACCGTAATCGCGTGCGGAAACCGTGCTATTCCGACGTAAAATGACGAGAGGGATCGAATGCCGCAAGCAGAAGTCAAATCAGTGCCTACCTTCGTCCGAAAATCGCTGTTATAGCCAAAACCTATCTTGCAGTAATCTGGCTCCGAGGATCGTAATGGGTAGTGGAAAACGCGCTATTCGGACGTAAAATGACGAGAGGAATCGAATGTCGTAAGGAGAATTCAGATCAGAGCCTTCCTTCGTCCGAAAATCGTTGTTATAGCCAAAACCTATCTCCCAGTATTCTGACCTCCAGGACCGTAATCGCGTGCGGAAACCATGCTATTCCGACGTAAAATGACTAGAGGGATGGAATGCCGCAAGCAGAATTCAAATCAGAGCCTTCCTTCGTCCTAAAATCACTGTTATTGCCAAAACCTATCTCCCAGTATTCTGGCTTCGAGGACCATAATCACGTGTGGAAAACATGCTATTCCGCCGTAAAATGACGAGAGGGATCGAATGCCGCAAGCAGAAGTCAAATCGGAGCCTTCCTTCGTCAGAAAATCGCTATTAGAGCCAAAACCTATCTTGCAGTAATATGGCTCCCAGGATCGTAATCGGGTGTGGAAACCGCGCTATTCCGACGTAAAATGACGAGAGGGATCGAATGCCGCAAGCAGAAGTCAAATCAGAGCCTTCCTTCGTCCGAAAATCACTGTTATTGCCAAAACCTATCTCCCAGTATTCTGGCTTCGAGGACCGTAATCACGTGTGGAAAACATGCTATTCCGACGTAAAATGACGAGAGGGGTCGAATGCCGCAAGCAGAAGTCAAATCAGAGCCTTCCTTCGTCAGAAAATCGCTGTTATTGCCAAAACCTATCTCCCAGTATTCTGGCTTCGAGGACCATAATCACGTGTGGAAAACATGCTATTCCGCCGTAAAATGACGAGAGGGATCGAATGCCGCAAGCAGAAGTCAAATTAGAGCCTTCCTTCGTCTGAAAATCGCTGTTAGAGCCAAAACCTATCTCCCAGTATTCTGGCCTCCAGGACGGTAATCGCGTGCGGAAACCTTGTTATTCCGACGTAAAATGACGAGAGGGATCGAATGCCGCAAGCGGAATTCAAATTAGGGCCTTCCTTCGTCCTAAAATCACTGTTATTGCCAAAACCTATCTCCCAGTATTCTGGCTTCGAGGACCATAATCACGTGTGGAAAACATGCTATTCCGCCGTAAAATGACGAGAGGGATCGAATGCCGCAAGCAGAAGTCAAATCAGAGCCTTCCTTCGTCCGAAAATCACTGTTATTGCCAAAACCTATCTCCCAGTATTCTGGCCTCCAGGACGGTAATCGCGTGCGGAAACCTTGTTATTCCGACGTAAAATGACGAGAGGGATCGAATGCCGCAAGCAGAAGTCAAATTAGAGCCTTCCTTCGTCTGAAAATCGCTGTTAGAGCCAAAACCTATCTCCCAGTATTCTGGCCTCCAGGACCGTAATCGCGTGCGGAAACCGTGCTATTCCGACGTAAAATGACGAGAGGGATCGAATGCCGGAAGCAGAAGTCAAATCAAAGCCTTCCTTCGTCAGAAAATCGCTATTAGAGCCAAAACCTGTCTTGCAGTAATATGGCTCCCAGGATCGTAATCGGGTGTGGAAACCGCGCTATTCCGCCGTAAAATGACGAGAGGGATCGAATGCCGCAAGCAGAAGTCAAATCAGAGCCTTCCTTCGTCAGAAAATCGCTATTAGAGCCAAAACCTATCTTGCAGTAATATGGCTCCCAGGATCGTAATCGGGTGTGGAAACCGCGCTATTCCGACGTAAAATGACGAGAGGGGTCGAATGCCGCAAGCAGAAGTCAAATCAGAGCCTTCCTTCGTCTGAAAATCGCTGTTAGAGCCAAAACCTATCTCCCAGTATTCTGGCCTCCAGGACCGTAATCGCGTGCGGAAACCGTGCTATTCCGACGTAAAATGACGAGAGGGATCGAATGCCGCAAGCAGAAGTCAAATTAGAGCCTTCCTTCGTCTGAAAATCGCTGTTAGAGCCAAAACCTATCTCCCAGTATTCTGGCCTCCAGGACCGTAATCGCGTGCGGAAACCATGCTATTCCGACGTAAAATGACGAGAGGGATCGAATGCCGCAAGCAGAAGTCAAATCAGAGCCTTCCTTCGTCAGAAAATCGCTATTAGAGCCAAAACCTATCTTGCAGTATTCTGGCTTCGAGGACCATAATCACGTGTGGAAAACATGCTATTCCGCCGTAAAATGACGAGAGGGATCGAATGCCGCAAGCAGAAGTCAAATCAGAGCCTTCCTTCGTCAGAAAATCGCTATTAGAGCCAAAACCTATCTTGCAGTAGTATGGCTCCCAGGATCGTAATCGGGTGTGGAAACCGCGCTATTCCGACGTAAAATGACGAGAGGGATCGAATGCCGCAAGCAGAATTCAAATCAGAGCCTTCCTTCGTCCGAAAATCACTGTTATTGCCAAAACCTATCTCCCAGTATTCTGGCCTCCAGGACGGTAATCGCGTGCGGAAACCTTGCTATTCCGACGTAAAATGACGAGAGGGATCGAATGCCGCAAGCAGAATTCAAATCAGAGCCTTCCTTCGTCTGGAAATCGCTGTTAGAGGCAAAACCTATCTCCCAGTATTTTGGCCTCCAGGACCGTAATCGCGTGTGTAAACCGTGCTATTCCGACGTAAAATGACGAGAAGGATCGAATGCCGCAAGCAGAAGTCAAATTAGAGCCTTCCTTCGTCTGAAAATCGCTGTTAGAGCCAAAACCTATCTCCCAGTATTCTGGCCTCCAGGACCGTAATCGCGTGCGGAAACCGTGCTATTCCGACGTAAAATGACGAGAGGGATCGAATGCCGCAAGCAGAAGTCAAATCAGAGCCTTCCTTCGTCAGAAAATCGCTATTAGAGCCAAAACCTATCTTGCAGTAATATGGCTCCCAGGATCGTAATCGGGTGTGGAAACCGCGCTATTCCGACGTAAAATGACGAGAGGGGTCGAATGCCGCAAGCAGAATTCAAATCAGAGCCTTCCTTCGTCTGAAAATCGCTGTTAGAGCCAAAACATATCTCCCAGTATTCTGGCCTCCAGGACCGTAATCGCGTGCGGAAACCGTGCTATTCCGACGTAAAATGACGAGAGGGATCGAATGCCGCAAGCAGAAGTCAAATTAGAGCCTTCCTTCGTCTGAAAATCGCTGTTACAGCCAAAACCTATCTCCCAGTATTCTGGCCTCCAGGACCGTAATCGCGTGCGGAAACCGTGCTATTCCGACGTAAAATGACGAGAGGGATCGAATGCCGCAAGCAGAAGTTAAATCAGAGCCTTCCTTCGTCAGAAAATCGCTATTAGAGCCAAAACCTATCTTGCAGTAATATGGCTCCCAGGATCGTAATCGGGTGTGGAAACCGCGCTATTCCGACGTAAAATGACGAGAGGGGTCGAATGCCGCAAGCAGAAGTCAAATCAGAGCCTTCCTTCGTCTGAAAATCGCTGTTAGAGCCAAAACCTATCTCCCAGTATTCTGGCCTCCAGGACCGTAATCGCGTGCGGAAACCGTGCTATTCCGACGTAAAATGACGAGAGGGATCGAATGCCGGAAGCAGAAGTCAAATCAAAGCCTTCCTTCGTCAGAAAATCGCTATTAGAGCCAAAACCTGTCTTGCAGTAATATGGCTCCCAGGATCGTAATCGGGTGTGGAAACCGCGCTATTCCGCCGTAAAATGACGAGAGGGATCGAATGCCGCAAGCAGAAGTCAAATCAGAGCCTTCCTTCGTCAGAAAATCGCTATTAGAGCCAAAACCTATCTTGCAGTAATATGGCTCCCAGGATCGTAATCGGGTGTGGAAACCGCGCTATTCCGACGTAAAATGACGAGAGGGGTCGAATGCCGCAAGCAGAAGTCAAATCAGAGCCTTCCTTCGTCTGAAAATCGCTGTTAGAGCCAAAACCTATCTCCCAGTATTCTGGCCTCCAGGACCGTAATCGCGTGCGGAAACCGTGCTATTCCGACGTAAAATGACGAGAGGGATCGAATGCCGCAAGCAGAAGTCAAATTAGAGCCTTCCTTCGTCTGAAAATCGCTGTTAGAGCCAAAACCTATCTCCCAGTATTCTGGCCTCCAGGACCGTAATCGCGTGCGGAAACCATGCTATTCCGACGTAAAATGACGAGAGGGATCGAATGCCGCAAGCAGAAGTCAAATCAGAGCCTTCCTTCGTCAGAAAATCGCTATTAGAGCCAAAACCTATCTTGCAGTATTCTGGCTTCGAGGACCATAATCACGTGTGGAAAACATGCTATTCCGCCGTAAAATGACGAGAGGGATCGAATGCCGCAAGCAGAAGTCAAATCAGAGCCTTCCTTCGTCCGAAAATCACTGTTATTGCCAAAACCTATCTCCCAGTATTCTGGCCTCCAGGACGGTAATCGCGTGCGGAAACCTTGTTATTCCGACGTAAAATGACGAGAGGGATCGAATGCCGCAAGCAGAAGTCAAATTAGAGCCTTCCTTCGTCTGAAAATCGCTGTTAGAGCCAAAACCTATCTCCCAGTATTCTGGCCTCCAGGACCGTAATCGCGTGCGGAAACCGTGCTATTCCGACGTAAAATGACGAGAGGGATCGAATGCCGGAAGCAGAAGTCAAATCAAAGCCTTCCTTCGTCAGAAAATCGCTATTAGAGCCAAAACCTGTCTTGCAGTAATATGGCTCCCAGGATCGTAATCGGGTGTGGAAACCGCGCTATTCCGCCGTAAAATGACGAGAGGGATCGAATGCCGCAAGCAGAAGTCAAATCAGAGCCTTCCTTCGTCAGAAAATCGCTATTAGAGCCAAAACCTATCTCCCAGTATTCTGGCCTCCAGGACCGTAATCGCGTGCGGAAACCGTGCTATTCCGACGTAAAATGACGAGAGGGATCGAATGCCGCAAGCAGAAGTCAAATTAGAGCCTTCCTTCGTCTGAAAATCGCTGTTAGAGCCAAAACCTATCTCCCAGTATTCTGGCCTCCAGGACCGTAATCGCGTGCGGAAACCATGCTATTCCGACGTAAAATGACGAGAGGGATCGAATGCCGCAAGCAGAAGTCAAATCAGAGCCTTCCTTCGTCAGAAAATCGCTATTAGAGCCAAAACCTATCTTGCAGTATTCTGGCTTCGAGGACCATAATCACGTGTGGAAAACATGCTATTCCGCCGTAAAATGACGAGAGGGATCGAATGCCGCAAGCAGAAGTCAAATCAGAGCCTTCCTTCGTCAGAAAATCGCTATTAGAGCCAAAACCTATCTTGCAGTAGTATGGCTCCCAGGATCGTAATCGGGTGTGGAAACCGCGCTATTCCGACGTAAAATGACGAGAGGGATCGAATGCCGCAAGCAGAATTCAAATCAGAGCCTTCCTTCGTCCGAAAATCACTGTTATTGCCAAAACCTATCTCCCAGTATTCTGGCCTCCAGGACGGTAATCGCGTGCGGAAACCTTGTTATTCCGACGTAAAATGACGAGAGGGGTCGAATGCCGCAAGCAGAATTCAAATCAGAGCCTTCCTTCGTCTGGAAATCGCTGTTAGAGGCAAAACCTATCTCCCAGTATTTTGGCCTCCAGGACCGTAATCGCGTGTGTAAACCGTGCTATTCCGACGTAAAATGACGAGAAGTATCGAATGCCGCAAGCAGAAGTCAAATTAGAGCCTTCCTTCGTCTGAAAATCGCTGTTAGAGCCAAAACCTATCTCCCAGTATTCTGCCCTCCAGGACCGTAATCGCGTGCGGAAACCGTGCTATTCCGACGTAAAATGACGAGAGGGATCGAATGCCGCAAGCAGAAGTCAAATCAGAGCCTTCCTTCGTCAGAAAATCGCTATTAGAGCCAAAACCTATCTTGCAGTAATATGGCTCCCAGGATCGTAATCGGGTGTGGAAACCGCGCTATTCCGACGTAAAATGACGAGAGGGGTCGAATGCCGCAAGCAGAATTCAAATCAGAGCCTTCCTTCGTCTGAAAATCGCTGTTAGAGCCAAAACATATCTCCCAGTATTCTGGCCTCCAGGACCGTAATCGCGTGCGGAAACCGTGCTATTCCGACGTAAAATGACGAGAGGGATCGAATGCCGCAAGCAGAAGTCAAATTAGAGCCTTCCTTCGTCTGAAAATCGCTGTTACAGCCAAAACCTATCTCCCAGTATTCTGGCCTCCAGGACCGTAATCGCGTGCGGAAACCGTGCTATTCCGACGTAAAATGACGAGAGGGATCGAATGCCGCAAGCAGAAGTTAAATCAGAGCCTTCCTTCGTCAGAAAATCGCTATTAGAGCCAAAACCTATCTTGCAGTAATATGGCTCCCAGGATCGTAATCGGGTGTGGAAACCGCGCTATTCCGACGTAAAATGACGAGAGGGGTCGAATGCCGCAAGCAGAAGTCAAATCAGAGCCTTCCTTCGTCTGAAAATCGCTGTTAGAGCCAAAACCTATCTCCCAGTATTCTGGCCTCCAGGACCGTAATCGCGTGCGGAAACCGTGCTATTCCGACGTAAAATGACGAGAGGGATCGAATGCCGGAAGCAGAAGTCAAATCAAAGCCTTCCTTCGTCAGAAAATCGCTATTAGAGCCAAAACCTGTCTTGCAGTAATATGGCTCCCAGGATCGTAATCGGGTGTGGAAACCGCGCTATTCCGCCGTAAAATGACGAGAGGGATCGAATGCCGCAAGCAGAAGTCAAATCAGAGCCTTCCTTCGTCAGAAAATCGCTATTAGAGCCAAAACCTATCTTGCAGTAATATGGCTCCCAGGATCGTAATCGGGTGTGGAAACCGCGCTATTCCGACGTAAAATGACGAGAGGGGTCGAATGCCGCAAGCAGAAGTCAAATCAGAGCCTTCCTTCGTCTGAAAATCGCTGTTAGAGCCAAAACCTATCTCCCAGTATTCTGGCCTCCAGGACCGTAATCGCGTGCGGAAACCGTGCTATTCCGACGTAAAATGACGAGAGGGATCGAATGCCGCAAGCAGAAGTCAAATTAGAGCCTTCCTTCGTCTGAAAATCGCTGTTAGAGCCAAAACCTATCTCCCAGTATTCTGGCCTCCAGGACCGTAATCGCGTGCGGAAACCATGCTATTCCGACGTAAAATGACGAGAGGGATCGAATGCCGCAAGCAGAAGTCAAATCAGAGCCTTCCTTCGTCAGAAAATCGCTATTAGAGCCAAAACCTATCTTGCAGTATTCTGGCTTCGAGGACCATAATCACGTGTGGAAAACATGCTATTCCGCCGTAAAATGACGAGAGGGATCGAATGCCGCAAGCAGAAGTCAAATCAGAGCCTTCCTTCGTCAGAAAATCGCTATTAGAGCCAAAACCTATCTTGCAGTAGTATGGCTCCCAGGATCGTAATCGGGTGTGGAAACCGCGCTATTCCGACGTAAAATGACGAGAGGGATCGAATGCCGCAAGCAGAATTCAAATCAGAGCCTTCCTTCGTCCGAAAATCACTGTTATTGCCAAAACCTATCTCCCAGTATTCTGGCCTCCAGGACGGTAATCGCGTGCGGAAACCTTGTTATTCCGACGTAAAATGACGAGAGGGATCGAATGCCGCAAGCAGAATTCAAATCAGAGCCTTCCTTCGTCTGGAAATCGCTGTTAGAGGCAAAACCTATCTCCCAGTATTTTGGCCTCCAGGACCGTAATCGCGTGTGTAAACCGTGCTATTCCGACGTAAAATGACGAGAAGTATCGAATGCCGCAAGCAGAAGTCAAATTAGAGCCTTCCTTCGTCTGAAAATCGCTGTTAGAGCCAAAACCTATCTCCCAGTATTCTGGCCTCCAGGACCGTAATCGCGTGCGGAAACCGTGCTATTCCGACGTAAAATGACGAGAGGGATCGAATGCCGCAAGCAGAAGTCAAATCAGAGCCTTCCTTCGTCAGAAAATCGCTATTAGAGCCAAAACCTATCTTGCAGTAATATGGCTCCCAGGATCGTAATCGGGTGTGGAAACCGCGCTATTCCGACGTAAAATGACGAGAGGGGTCGAATGCCGCAAGCAGAATTCAAATCAGAGCCTTCCTTCGTCTGAAAATCGCTGTTAGAGCCAAAACCTATCTCCCAGTATTCTGGCCTCCAGGACCGTAATCGCGTGCGGAAACCGTGCTATTCCGACGTAAAATGACGAGAGGGATCGAATGCCGCAAGCAGAAGTCAAATCAGAGCCTTCCTTCGTCTGAAAATCGCTGTTACAGCCAAAACCTATCTCCCAGTATTCTGGCCTCCAGGACCGTAATCGCGTGCGGAAACCGTGCTATTCCGACGTAAAATGACGAGAGGGATCGAATGCCGCAAGCAGAAGTTAAATCAGAGCCTTCCTTCGTCAGAAAATCGCTATTAGAGCCAAAACCTATCTTGCAGTAATATGGCTCCCAGGATCGTAATCGGGTGTGGAAACCGCGCTATTCCGACGTAAAATGACGAGAGGGATCGAATGCCGCAAGCGGAATTCAAATTAGGGCCTTCCTTCGTCCTAAAATCACTGTTATTGCCAAAACCTATCTCCCAGTATTCTGGCTTCGAGGACCATAATCACGTGTGGAAAACATGCTCTTCCGCCGTAAAATGACGAGAGGGATCGAATGCCGCAAGCAGAAGTCAAATCAGAGCCTTCCTTCGTCCGAAAATCACTGTTATTGCCAAAACCTATCTCCCAGTATTCTGACCTCCAGGACGGTAATCGCGTGCGGAAACCTTGTTATTCCGACGTAAAATGGCGAGAGGGATCGAATGCCGCAAGCAGAAGTCAAATTAGAGCCTTCCTTCGTCTGAAAATCGCTGTTAGAGCCAAAACCTATCTCCCAGTATTCTGGCCTCCAGGACCGTAATCGCGTGCGGAAACCGTGCTATTCCGACGTAAAATGACGAGAGGGATCGAATGCCGCAAGCAGAAGTCAAATCAGAGCCTTCCTTCGTCCGAAAATCACTGTTATTGCCAAAACCTATCTCCCAGTATTCTGGCCTCCAGGACGGTAATCGCGTGCGGAAACCTTGTTATTCCGACGTAAAATGACGAGAGGGATCGAATGCCGCAAGCAGAAGTCAAATTAGAGCCTTCCTTCGTCTGAAAATCGCTGTTAGAGCCAAAACCTATCTCCCAGTATTCTGGCCTCCAGGACCGTAATCGCGTGCGGAAACCGTGCTATTCCGACGTAAAATGACGAGAGGGATCGAATGCCGGAAGCAGAAGTCAAATCAAAGCCTTCCTTCGTCAGAAAATCGCTGTTAGAGCCAAAACCTATCTCCCAGTATTCTGGCCTCCAGGACCGTAATCGCGTGCGGAAACCGTGCTATTCCGACGTAAAATGACGAGAGAGATCGAATGCCGCAAGCAGAAGTCAAATTAGAGCCTTCCTTCGTCTGAAAATCGCTGTTAGAGCCAAAACCTATCTCCCAGTATTCTGGCCTCCAGGACCGTAATCGCGTGCGGAAACCATGCTATTCCGACGTAAAATGACGAGAGGGATCGAATGCCGCAAGCAGAAGTCAAATCAGAGCCTTCCTTCGTCAGAAAATCGCTATTAGAGCCAAAACCTATCTTGCAGTATTCTGGCTTCGAGGACCATAATCACGTGTGGAAAACATGCTATTCCGCCGTAAAATGACGAGAGGGATCGAATGCCGCAAGCAGAAGTCAAATCAGAGCCTTCCTTCGTCAGAAAATCGCTATTAGAGCCAAAACCTATCTTGCAGTAGTATGGCTCCCAGGATCGTAATCGGGTGTGGAAACCGCGCTATTCCGACGTAAAATGACGAGAGGGATCGAATGCCGCAAGCAGAATTCAAATCAGAGCCTTCCTTCGTCCGAAAATCACTGTTATTGCCAAAACCTATCTCCCAGTATTCTGGCCTCCAGGACGGTAATCGCGTGCGGAAACCTTGTTATTCCGACGTAAAATGACGAGAGGGATCGAATGCCGCAAGCAGAATTCAAATCAGAGCCTTCCTTCGTCTGGAAATCGCTGTTAGAGGCAAAACCTATCTCTCAGTATTTTGGCCTCCAGGACCGTAATCGCGTGTGTAAACCGTGCTATTCCGACGTAAAATGACGAGAGGGATCGAATGCCGCAAGCAGAAGTCAAATTAGAGCCTTCCTTCGTCTGAAAATCGCTGTTAGAGCCAAAACCTATCTTGCAGTAATATGGCTCCCAGGATCGTAATCGGGTGTGGAAACCGCGCTATTCCGACGTAAAATGACGAGAGGGGTCGAATGCCGGAAGCAGAAGTCAAATCAAAGCCTTCCTTCGTCAGAAAATCGCTATTAGAGCCAAAACCTGTCTTGCAGTAATATGGCTCCCAGGATCGTAATCGGGTGTGGAAACCGCGCTATTCCGCCGTAAAATGACGAGAGGGATCGAATGCCGCAAGCAGAAGTCAAATCAGAGCCTTCCTTCGTCAGAAAATCGCTATTAGAGCCAAAACCTATCTTGCAGTAATATGGCTCCCAGGATCGTAATCGGGTGTGGAAACCGCGCTATTCCGACGTAAAATGACGAGAGGGGTCGAATGCCGCAAGCAGAATTCAAATCAGAGCCTTCCTTCGTCTGAAAATCGCTGTTAGAGCCAAAACATATCTCCCAGTATTCTGGCCTCCAGGACCGTAATCGCGTGCGGAAACCGTGCTATTCCGACGTAAAATGACGAGAGGGATCGAATGCCGCAAGCAGAAGTCAAATTAGAGCCTTCCTTCGTCTGAAAATCGCTGTTAGAGCCAAAACCTATCTCCCAGTATTCTGGCCTCCAGGACCGTAATCGCGTGCGGAAACCATGTTATTCCGACGTAAAATGACGAGAGGGATCGAATGCCGCAAGCAGAAGTCAAATTAGAGCCTTCCTTCGTCTGAAAATCGCTGTTAGAGCCAAAACCTATCTCCCAGTATTCTGGCCTCCAGGACCGTAATCGCGTGCGGAAACCGTGCTATTCCGACGTAAAATGACGAGAGGGATCGAATGCCGGAAGCAGAAGTCAAATCAAAGCCTTCCTTCGTCAGAAAATCGCTATTAGAGCCAAAACCTGTCTTGCAGTAATATGGCTCCCAGGATCGTAATCGGGTGTGGAAACCGCGCTATTCCGCCGTAAAATGACGAGAGGGATCGAATGCCGCAAGCAGAAGTCAAATCAGAGCCTTCCTTCGTCAGAAAATCGCTATTAGAGCCAAAACCTATCTTGCAGTAATATGGCTCCCAGGATCGTAATCGGGTGTGGAAACCGCGCTATTCCGACGTAAAATGACGAGAGGGGTCGAATGCCGCAAGCAGAATTCAAATCAGAGCCTTCCTTCGTCTGAAAATCGCTATTAGAGCCAAAACCTATCTCGCAGTAATATGGCTCCCAGGATCGTAATCGGGTGTGGAAACCGCGCTATTCCGACGTAAAATGACGAGAGAGATCGAATGCCGCAAGCAGAATTCAAATCAGAGCCTTCCTTCGTCAGAAAATCGCTGTTATTGCCAAAACCTATCTCCCAGTATTCTGGCTTCGAGGACCATAATCACGTGTGGAAAACATGCTATTCCGCCGTAAAATGACGAGAGGGATCGAATGCCGTAAGCAGAAGTCAAATTAGAGCCTTCCTTCGTCTGAAAATCGCTGTTAGAGCCAAAACCTATCTCCCAGTATTCTGGCCTCCAGGACCGTAATCGCGTGCGGAAACCGTGCTATTCCGACGTAAAATGACGAGAGGGATCGAATGCCGCAAGCAGAAGTCAAATCAGAGCCTTCCTTCGTCAGAAAATCGCTATTAAAGCCAAAACCTATCTTGCAGTAATATGGCTCCCAGGATCGTAATCGGGTGTGGAAACCGCGCTATTCCGACGTAAAATGACGAGAGGGATCGAATGCCGCAAGCGGAATTCAAATTAGGGCCTTCCTTCGTCCTAAAATCACTGTTATTGCCAAAACCTATCTCCCAGTATTCTGGCTTCGAGGACCATAATCACGTGTGGAAAACATGCTATTCCGCCGTAAAATGACGAGAGGGATCGAATGCCGCAAGCAGAAGTCAAATTAGAGCCTTCCTTCGTCAGAAAATCGCTATTAGAGCCAAAACCTATCTTGCAGTAATATGGCTCCCAGGATCGTAATCGGGTGTGGAAACCGCGCTATTCCGACGTAAAATGACGAGAGAGATCGAATGCCGCAAGCAGAATTCAAATCAGAGCCTTCCTTCGTCAGAAAATCGCTGTTATTGCCAAAACCTATCTCCCAGTATTCTGGCTTCGAGGACCATAATCACGTGTGGAAAACATGCTATTCCGCCGTAAAATGACGAGAGGGATCGAATGCCGTAAGCAGAAGTCAAATTAGAGCCTTCCTTCGTCTGAAAATCGCTGTTAGAGCCAAAACCTATCTCCCAGTATTCTGGCCTCCAGGACCGTAATCGCGTGCGGAAACCGTGCTATTCCGACGTAAAATGACGAGAGGGATCGAATGCCGCAAGCAGAAGTTAAATCAGAGCCTTCCTTCGTCAGAAAATCGCTATTAGAGCCAAAACCTATCTTGCAGTAATATGGCTCCCAGGATCGTAATCGGGTGTGGAAACCGCGCTATTCCGACGTAAAATGACGAGAGGGATCGAATGCCGCAAGCGGAATTCAAATTAGGGCCTTCCTTCGTCCTAAAATCACTGTTATTGCCAAAACCTATCTCCCAGTATTCTGGCTTCGAGGACCATAATCACGTGTGGAAAACATGCTATTCCGCCGTAAAATGACGAGAGGGATCGAATGCCGCAAGCAGAAGTCAAATCAGAGCCTTCCTTCGTCAGAAAATCGCTGTTATTGCCAAAACCTATCTTGCAGTAATATGGCTCCCAGGATCGTAATCGGGTGTGGAAACCGCGCTATTCCGCCGTAAAATGACGAGAGGGATCGAATGCCGCAAGCAGAAGTCAAATTAGAGCCTTCCTTCGTCTGAAAATCGCTGTTAGAGCCAAAACCTATCTCCCAGTATTCTGGCCTCCAGGACCGTAATCGCGTGCGGAAACCGTGCTATTCCGTCGTAAAATGACGAGAGGGATCGAATGCCGCAAGCAGAAGTCAAATCAGAGCCTTCCTTCGTCAGAAAATCGCTATTAGAGCCAAAACCTATCTTGCAGTAATATGGCTCCCAGGATCATAATCGGGTGTGGAAACCACGCTATTCCGACGTAAAATGACGAGAGGGATCGAATGCCGCAAGCAGAATTCAAATCAGAGCCTTCCTTCGTCAGAAAATCGCTGTTATTGCCAAAACCTATCTCCCAGTATTCTGGCTTCGAGGACCATAATCACGTGTGGAAAACATGCTATTCCGCCGTAAAATGACGAGAGGGATCGAATGCCGCAAGCAGAAGTCAAATTAGAGCCTTCCTTCGTCTGAAAATCGCTGTTAGAGCCAAAACCTATCTCCCAGTATTCTGGCCTCCAGGAGCGTAATCGCGTGCGGAAACCGTGCTATTCCGACGTAAAATGACGAGAGGGAACGAATGCCGCAAGCAGAAGTCAAATTAGAGCCTTCCTTCGTCTGAAAATCGCTGTTAGAGCCAAAACCTATCTCCCAGTATTCTGGCCTCCAGGACCGTAATCGCGTGCGGAAACCGTGCTATTCCGACGTAAAATGACGAGAGGGATCGAATGCCGCAAGCAGAAGTCAAATCAGAGCCTTCCTTCGTCAGAAAATCGCTATTAGAGCCAAAACCTATCTTGCAGTAATATGGCTCCCAGGATCGTAATCGGGTGTGGAAACCGCGCTATTCCGACGTAAAATGACGAGAGGGGTCGAATGCCGCAAGCAGAATTCAAATCAGAGCCTTCCTTCGTCTGAAAATCGCTGTTAGAGCCAAAACATATCTCCCAGTATTCTGGCCTCCAGGACCGTAATCGCGTGCGGAAACCGTGCTATTCCGACGTAAAATGACGAGAGGGATCGAATGCCGCAAGCAGAAGTCAAATTAGAGCCTTCCTTCGTCTGAAAATCGCTGTTACAGCCAAAACCTATCTCCCAGTATTCTGGCCTCCAGGACCGTAATCGCGTGCGGAAACCGTGCTATTCCGACGTAAAATGACGAGAGGGATCGAATGCCGCAAGCAGAAGTTAAATCAGAGCCTTCCTTCGTCAGAAAATCGCTATTAGAGCCAAAACCTATCTTGCAGTAATATGGCTCCCAGGATCGTAATCGGGTGTGGAAACCGCGCTATTCCGACGTAAAATGACGAGAGGGATCGAATGCCGCAAGCGGAATTCAAATTAGGGCCTTCCTTCGTCCTAAAATCACTGTTATTGCCAAAACCTATCTCCCAGTATTCTGGCTTCGAGGACCATAATCACGTGTGGAAAACATGCTATTCCGCCGTAAAATGACGAGAGGGATCGAATGCCGCAAGCAGAAGTCAAATCAGATCCTTCCTTCGTCCGAAAATCACTGTTATTGCCAAAACCTATCTCCCAGTATTCTGACCTCCAGGACGGTAATCGCGTGCGGAAACCTTGTTATTCCGACGTAAAATGGCGAGAGGGATCGAATGCCGCAAGCAGAAGTCAAATTAGAGCCTTCCTTCGTCTGAAAATCGCTGTTAGAGCCAAAACCTATCTCCCAGTATTCTGGCCTCCAGGACCGTAATCGCGTGCGGAAACCGTGCTATTCCGACGTAAAATGACGAGAGGGATCGAATGCCGCAAGCAGAAGTCAAATCAGAGCCTTCCTTCGTCCGAAAATCACTGTTATTGCCAAAACCTATCTCCCAGTATTCTGGCCTCCAGGACGGTAATCGCGTGCGGAAACCTTGTTATTCCGACGTAAAATGACGAGAGGGATCGAATGCCGCAAGCAGAAGTCAAATTAGAGCCTTCCTTCGTCTGAAAATCGCTGTTAGAGCCAAAACCTATCTCCCAGTATTCTGGCCTCCAGGACCGTAATCGCGTGCGGAAACCGTGCTATTCCGACGTAAAATGACGAGAGGGATCGAATGCCGGAAGCAGAAGTCAAATCAAAGCCTTCCTTCGTCAGAAAATCGCTGTTAGAGCCAAAACCTATCTCCCAGTATTCTGGCCTCCAGGACCGTAATCGCGTGCGGAAACCGTGCTATTCCGACGTAAAATGACGAGAGAGATCGAATGCCGCAAGCAGAAGTCAAATTAGAGCCTTCCTTCGTCTGAAAATCGCTGTTAGAGCCAAAACCTATCTCCCAGTATTCTGGCCTCCAGGACCGTAATCGCGTGCGGAAACCATGCTATTCCGACGTAAAATGACGAGAGGGATCGAATGCCGCAAGCAGAAGTCAAATCAGAGCCTTCCTTCGTCAGAAAATCGCTATTAGAGCCAAAACCTATCTTGCAGTATTCTGGCTTCGAGGACCATAATCACGTGTGGAAAACATGCTATTCCGCCGTAAAATGACGAGAGGGATCGAATGCCGCAAGCAGAAGTCAAATCAGAGCCTTCCTTCGTCAGAAAATCGCTATTAGAGCCAAAACCTATCTTGCAGTAGTATGGCTCCCAGGATCGTAATCGGGTGTGGAAACCGCGCTATTCCGACGTAAAATGACGAGAGGGATCGAATGCCGCAAGCAGAATTCAAATCAGAGCCTTCCTTCGTCCGAAAATCACTGTTATTGCCAAAACCTATCTCCCAGTATTCTGGCCTCCAGGACGGTAATCGCGTGCGGAAACCTTGTTATTCCGACGTAAAATGACGAGAGGGGTCGAATGCCGCAAGCAGAATTCAAATCAGAGCCTTCCTTCGTCTGGAAATCGCTGTTAGAGGCAAAACCTATCTCTCAGTATTTTGGCCTCCAGGACCGTAATCGCGTGTGTAAACCGTGCTATTCCGACGTAAAATGACGAGAGGGATCGAATGCCGCAAGCAGAAGTCAAATTAGAGCCTTCCTTCGTCTGAAAATCGCTGTTAGAGCCAAAACCTATCTTGCAGTAATATGGCTCCCAGGATCGTAATCGGGTGTGGAAACCGCGCTATTCCGACGTAAAATGACGAGAGGGGTCGAATGCCGGAAGCAGAAGTCAAATCAAAGCCTTCCTTCGTCAGAAAATCGCTATTAGAGCCAAAACCTGTCTTGCAGTAATATGGCTCCCAGGATCGTAATCGGGTGTGGAAACCGCGCTATTCCGCCGTAAAATGACGAGAGGGATCGAATGCCGCAAGCAGAAGTCAAATCAGAGCCTTCCTTCGTCAGAAAATCGCTATTAGAGCCAAAACCTATCTTGCAGTAATATGGCTCCCAGGATCGTAATCGGGTGTGGAAACCGCGCTATTCCGACGTAAAAATGACGAGAGGGGTCGAATGCCGCAAGCAGAATTCAAATCAGAGCCTTCCTTCGTCTGAAAATCGCTGTTAGAGCCAAAACATATCTCCCAGTATTCTGGCCTCCAGGACCGTAATCGCGTGCGGAAACCGTGCTATTCCGACGTAAAATGACGAGAGGGATCGAATGCCGCAAGCAGAAGTCAAATTAGAGCCTTCCTTCGTCTGAAAATCGCTGTTAGAGCCAAAACCTATCTCCCAGTATTCTGGCCTCCAGGACCGTAATCGCGTGCGGAAACCATGTTATTCCGACGTAAAATGACGAGAGGGATCGAATGCCGCAAGCAGAAGTCAAATTAGAGCCTTCCTTCGTCTGAAAATCGCTGTTAGAGCCAAAACCTATCTCCCAGTATTCTGGCCTCCAGGACCGTAATCGCGTGCGGAAACCGTGCTATTCCGACGTAAAATGACGAGAGGGATCGAATGCCGGAAGCAGAAGTCAAATCAAAGCCTTCCTTCGTCAGAAAATCGCTATTAGAGCCAAACCTGTCTTGCAGTAATATGGCTCCCAGGATCGTAATCGGGTGTGGAAACCGCGCTATTCCGCCGTAAAATGACGAGAGGGATCGAATGCCGCAAGCAGAAGTCAAATCAGAGCCTTCCTTCGTCAGAAAATCGCTATTAGAGCCAAAACCTATCTTGCAGTAATATGGCTCCCAGGATCGTAATCGGGTGTGGAAACCGCGCTATTCCGACGTAAAATGACGAGAGGGGTCGAATGCCGCAAGCAGAATTCAAATCAGAGCCTTCCTTCGTCTGAAAATCGCTATTAGAGCCAAAACCTATCTCGCAGTAATATGGCTCCCAGGATCGTAATCGGGTGTGGAAACCGCGCTATTCCGACGTAAAATGACGAGAGAGATCGAATGCCGCAAGCAGAATTCAAATCAGAGCCTTCCTTCGTCAGAAAATCGCTGTTATTGCCAAAACCTATCTCCCAGTATTCTGGCTTCGAGGACCATAATCACGTGTGGAAAACATGCTATTCCGCCGTAAATGACGAGAGGGATCGAATGCCGTAAGCAGAAGTCAAATTAGAGCCTTCCTTCGTCTGAAAATCGCTGTTAGAGCCAAAACCTATCTCCCAGTATTCTGGCCTCCAGGACCGTAATCGCGTGCGGAAACCGTGCTATTCCGACGTAAAATGACGAGAGGGATCGAATGCCGCAAGCAGAAGTTAAATCAGAGCCTTCCTTCGTCAGAAAATCGCTATTAAAGCCAAAACCTATCTTGCAGTAATATGGCTCCCAGGATCGTAATCGGGTGTGGAAACCGCGCTATTCCGACGTAAATGACGAGAGGGATCGAATGCCGCAAGCGGAATTCAAATTAGGGCCTTCCTTCGTCCTAAAATCACTGTTATTGCCAAAACCTATCTCCCAGTATTCTGGCTTCGAGGACCATAATCACGTGTGGAAAACATGCTATTCCGCCGTAAAATGACGAGAGGGATCGAATGCCGCAAGCAGAAGTCAAATTAGAGCCTTCCTTCGTCAGAAAATCGCTATTAGAGCCAAAACCTATCTTGCAGTAATATGGCTCCCAGGATCGTAATCGGGTGTGGAAACCGCGCTATTCCGACGTAAAATGACGAGAGAGATCGAATGCCGCAAGCAGAATTCAAATCAGAGCCTTCCTTCGTCAGAAAATCGCTGTTATTGCCAAAACCTATCTCCCAGTATTCTGGCTTCGAGGACCATAATCACGTGTGGAAAACATGCTATTCCGCCGTAAAATGACGAGAGGGATCGAATGCCGTAAGCAGAAGTCAAATTAGAGCCTTCCTTCGTCTGAAAATCGCTGTTAGAGCCAAAACCTATCTCCCAGTATTCTGGCCTCCAGGACCGTAATCGCGTGCGGAAACCGTGCTATTCCGACGTAAAATGACGAGAGGGATCGAATGCCGCAAGCAGAAGTTAAATCAGAGCCTTCCTTCGTCAGAAAATCGCTATTAGAGCCAAAACCTATCTTGCAGTAATATGGCTCCCAGGATCGTAATCGGGTGTGGAAACCGCGCTATTCCGACGTAAAATGACGAGAGGGATCGAATGCCGCAAGCGGAATTCAAATTAGGGCCTTCCTTCGTCCTAAAATCACTGTTATTGCCAAAACCTATCTCCCAGTATTCTGGCTTCGAGGACCATAATCACGTGTGGAAAACATGCTATTCCGCCGTAAAATGACGAGAGGGATCGAATGCCGCAAGCAGAAGTCAAATTAGAGCCTTCCTTCGTCTGAAAATCGCTGTTAGAGCCAAAACCTATCTCCCAGTATTCTGGCCTCCAGGACCGTAATCGCGTGCGGAAACCATGTTATTCCGACGTAAAATGACGAGAGGGATCGAATGCCGCAAGCAGAAGTCAAATTAGAGCCTTCCTTCGTCTGAAAATCGCTGTTAGAGCCAAAACCTATCTCCCAGTATTCTGGCCTCCAGGACCGTAATCGCGTGCGGAAACCGTGCTATTCCGACGTAAAATGACGAGAGGGATCGAATGCCGGAAGCAGAAGTCAAATCAAAGCCTTCCTTCGTCAGAAAATCGCTATTAGAGCCAAAACCTGTCTTGCAGTAATATGGCTCCCAGGATCGTAATCGGGTGTGGAAACCGCGCTATTCCGCCGTAAAATGACGAGAGGGATCGAATGCCGCAAGCAGAAGTCAAATCAGAGCCTTCCTTCGTCAGAAAATCGCTATTAGAGCCAAAACCTATCTTGCAGTAATATGGCTCCCAGGATCGTAATCGGGTGTGGAAACCGCGCTATTCCGACGTAAAATGACGAGAGGGGTCGAATGCCGCAAGCAGAATTCAAATCAGAGCCTTCCTTCGTCTGAAAATCGCTATTAGAGCCAAAACCTATCTCGCAGTAATATGGCTCCCAGGATCGTAATCGGGTGTGGAAACCGCGCTATTCCGACGTAAAATGACGAGAGAGATCGAATGCCGCAAGCAGAATTCAAATCAGAGCCTTCCTTCGTCAGAAAATCGCTGTTATTGCCAAAACCTATCTCCCAGTATTCTGGCTTCGAGGACCATAATCACGTGTGGAAAACATGCTATTCCGCCGTAAAATGACGAGAGGGATCGAATGCCGTAAGCAGAAGTCAAATTAGAGCCTTCCTTCGTCTGAAAATCGCTGTTAGAGCCAAAACCTATCTCCCAGTATTCTGGCCTCCAGGACCGTAATCGCGTGCGGAAACCGTGCTATTCCGACGTAAAATGACGAGAGGGATCGAATGCCGCAAGCAGAAGTCAAATCAGAGCCTTCCTTCGTCAGAAAATCGCTATTAAAGCCAAAACCTATCTTGCAGTAATATGGCTCCCAGGATCGTAATCGGGTGTGGAAACCGCGCTATTCCGACGTAAAATGACGAGAGGGATCGAATGCCGCAAGCGGAATTCAAATTAGGGCCTTCCTTCGTCCTAAAATCACTGTTATTGCCAAAACCTATCTCCCAGTATTCTGGCTTCGAGGACCATAATCACGTGTGGAAAACATGCTATTCCGCCGTAAAATGACGAGAGGGATCGAATGCCGCAAGCAGAAGTCAAATTAGAGCCTTCCTTCGTCAGAAAATCGCTATTAGAGCCAAAACCTATCTTGCAGTAATATGGCTCCCAGGATCGTAATCGGGTGTGGAAACCGCGCTATTCCGACGTAAAATGACGAGAGAGATCGAATGCCGCAAGCAGAATTCAAATCAGAGCCTTCCTTCGTCAGAAAATCGCTGTTATTGCCAAAACCTATCTCCCAGTATTCTGGCTTCGAGGACCATAATCACGTGTGGAAAACATGCTATTCCGCCGTAAAATGACGAGAGGGATCGAATGCCGTAAGCAGAAGTCAAATTAGAGCCTTCCTTCGTCTGAAAATCGCTGTTAGAGCCAAAACCTATCTCCCAGTATTCTGGCCTCCAGGACCGTAATCGCGTGCGGAAACCGTGCTATTCCGACGTAAAATGACGAGAGGGATCGAATGCCGCAAGCAGAAGTTAAATCAGAGCCTTCCTTCGTCAGAAAATCGCTATTAGAGCCAAAACCTATCTTGCAGTAATATGGCTCCCAGGATCGTAATCGGGTGTGGAAACCGCGCTATTCCGACGTAAAATGACGAGAGGGATCGAATGCCGCAAGCGGAATTCAAATTAGGGCCTTCCTTCGTCCTAAAATCACTGTTATTGCCAAAACCTATCTCCCAGTATTCTGGCTTCGAGGACCATAATCACGTGTGGAAAACATGCTATTCCGCCGTAAAATGACGAGAGGGATCGAATGCCGCAAGCAGAAGTCAAATCAGAGCCTTCCTTCGTCAGAAAATCGCTGTTATTGCCAAAACCTATCTTGCAGTAATATGGCTCCCAGGATCGTAATCGGGTGTGGAAACCGCGCTATTCCGCCGTAAAATGACGAGAGGGATCGAATGCCGCAAGCAGAAGTCAAATTAGAGCCTTCCTTCGTCTGAAAATCGCTGTTAGAGCCAAAACCTATCTCCCAGTATTCTGGCCTCCAGGACCGTAATCGCGTGCGGAAACCGTGCTATTCCGTCGTAAAATGACGAGAGGGATCGAATGCCGCAAGCAGAAGTCAAATCAGAGCCTTCCTTCGTCAGAAAATCGCTATTAGAGCCAAAACCTATCTTGCAGTAATATGGCTCCCAGGATCATAATCGGGTGTGGAAACCACGCTATTCCGACGTAAAATGACGAGAGGGATCGAATGCCGCAAGCAGAATTCAAATCAGAGCCTTCCTTCGTCAGAAAATCGCTGTTATTGCCAAAACCTATCTCCCAGTATTCTGGCTTCGAGGACCATAATCACGTGTGGAAAACATGCTATTCCGCCGTAAAATGACGAGAGGGATCGAATGCCGCAAGCAGAAGTCAAATTAGAGCCTTCCTTCGTCTGAAAATCGCTGTTAGAGCCAAAACCTATCTCCCAGTATTCTGGCCTCCAGGAGCGTAATCGCGTGCGGAAACCGTGCTATTCCGACGTAAAATGACGAGAGGGAACGAATGCCGCAAGCAGAAGTCAAATTAGAGCCTTCCTTCGTCTGAAAATCGCTGTTAGAGCCAAAACCTATCTCCCAGTATTCTGGCCTCCAGGACCGTAATCGCGTGCGGAAACCGTGCTATTCCGACGTAAAATGACGAGAGGGATCGAATGCCGCAAGCAGAAGTCAAATCAGAGCCTTCCTTCGTCAGAAAATCGCTATTAGAGCCAAAACCTATCTTGCAGTAATATGGCTCCCAGGATCGTAATCGGGTGTGGAAACCGCGCTATTCCGACGTAAAATGACGAGAGGGGTCGAATGCCGCAAGCAGAATTCAAATCAGAGCCTTCCTTCGTCTGAAAATCGCTGTTAGAGCCAAAACATATCTCCCAGTATTCTGGCCTCCAGGACCGTAATCGCGTGCGGAAACCGTGCTATTCCGACGTAAAATGACGAGAGGGATCGAATGCCGCAAGCAGAAGTCAAATTAGAGCCTTCCTTCGTCTGAAAATCGCTGTTACAGCCAAAACCTATCTCCCAGTATTCTGGCCTCCAGGACCGTAATCGCGTGCGGAAACCGTGCTATTCCGACGTAAAATGACGAGAGGGATCGAATGCCGCAAGCAGAAGTTAAATCAGAGCCTTCCTTCGTCAGAAAATCGCTATTAGAGCCAAAACCTATCTTGCAGTAATATGGCTCCCAGGATCGTAATCGGGTGTGGAAACCGCGCTATTCCGACGTAAAATGACGAGAGGGATCGAATGCCGCAAGCGGAATTCAAATTAGGGCCTTCCTTCGTCCTAAAATCACTGTTATTGCCAAAACCTATCTCCCAGTATTCTGGCTTCGAGGACCATAATCACGTGTGGAAAACATGCTATTCCGCCGTAAAATGACGAGAGGGATCGAATGCCGCAAGCAGAAGTCAAATCAGAGCCTTCCTTCGTCCGAAAATCACTGTTATTGCCAAAACCTATCTCCCAGTATTCTGACCTCCAGGACGGTAATCGCGTGCGGAAACCTTGTTATTCCGACGTAAAATGGCGAGAGGGATCGAATGCCGCAAGCAGAAGTCAAATTAGAGCCTTCCTTCGTCTGAAAATCGCTGTTAGAGCCAAAACCTATCTCCCAGTATTCTGGCCTCCAGGACCGTAATCGCGTGCGGAAACCGTGCTATTCCGACGTAAAATGACGAGAGGGATCGAATGCCGCAAGCAGAAGTCAAATCAGAGCCTTCCTTCGTCCGAAAATCACTGTTATTGCCAAAACCTATCTCCCAGTATTCTGGCCTCCAGGACGGTAATCGCGTGCGGAAACCTTGTTATTCCGACGTAAAATGACGAGAGGGATCGAATGCCGCAAGCAGAAGTCAAATCAGAGCCTTCCTTCGTCTGAAAATCGCTGTTAGAGCCAAAACCTATCTCCCAGTATTCTGGCCTCCAGGACCGTAATCGCGTGCGGAAACCGTGCTATTCCGACGTAAAATGACGAGAGGGATCGAATGCCGGAAGCAGAAGTCAAATCAGAGCCTTCCTTCGTCAGAAAATCGCTGTTAGAGCCAAAACCTATCTCCCAGTATTCTGGCCTCCAGGACCGTAATCGGGTGCGGAAACCGTGCTATTCCGACGTAAAATGACGAGAGAGATCGAATACCGCAAGCAGAAGTCAAATTAGAGCCTTCCTTCGTCTGAAAATCGCTGTTAGAGCCAAAACCTATCTCCCAGTATTCTGGCCTCCAGGACCGTAATCGCGTGCGGAAACCATGCTATTCCGACGTAAAATGACGAGAGGGATCGAATGCCGCAAGCAGAAGTCAAATCAGAGCCTTCCTTCGTCAGAAAATCGCTATTAGAGCCAAAACCTATCTTGCAGTATTCTGGCTTCGAGGACCATAATCACGTGTGGAAAACATGCTATTCCGCCGTAAAATGACGAGAGGGATCGAATGCCGCAAGCAGAAGTCAAATCAGAGCCTTCCTTCGTCAGAAAATCGCTATTAGAGCCAAAACCTATCTTGCAGTAATATGGCTCCCAGGATCGTAATCGGGTGTGGAAACCGCGCTATTCCGACGTAAAATGACGAGAGGGATCGAATGCCGCAAGCAGAATTCAAATCAGAGCCTTCCTTCGTCCGAAAATCACTGTTATTGCCAAAACCTATCTCCCAGTATTCTGGCCTCCAGGACGGTAATCGCGTGCGGAAACCTTGTTATTCCGACGTAAAATGACGAGAGGGGTCGAATGCCGCAAGCAGAATTCAAATCAGAGCCTTCCTTCGTCTGGAAATCGCTGTTAGAGGCAAAACCTATCTCTCAGTATTCTGGCTTCCAGGACCGTAATCGCGTGTGTAAAGCGTGCTATTCCGACGTAAAATGACGAGAAGTATCGAATGCCGCAAGCAGAAGTCAAATTAGAGCCTTCCTTCGTCTGAAAATCGCTGTTAGAGCCAAAACCTATCTTGCAGTAATATGGCTCCCAGGATCGTAATCGGGTGTGGAAACCGCGCTATTCCGACGTAAAATGACGAGAGGGGTCGAATGCCGCAAGCAGAAGTCAAATCAAAGCCTTCCTTCGTCAGAAAATCGCTATTAGAGCCAAAACCTGTCTTGCAGTAATATGGCTCCCAGGATCGTAATCGGGTGTGGAAACCGCGCTATTCCGCCGTAAAATGACGAGAGGGATCGAATGCCGCAAGCAGAAGTCAAATCAGAGCCTTCCTTCGTCAGAAAATCGCTATTAGAGCCAAAACCTATCTTGCAGTAATATGGCTCCCAGGATCGTAATCGGGTGTGGAAACCGCGCTATTCCGACGTAAAATGACGAGAGGGGTCGAATGCCGCAAGCAGAATTCAAATCAGAGCCTTCCTTCGTCTGAAAATCGCTGTTAGAGCCAAAACATATCTCCCAGTATTCTGGCCTCCAGGACCGTAATCGCGTGCGGAAACCGTGCTATTCCGACGTAAAATGACGAGAGGGATCGAATGCCGCAAGCAGAAGTCAAATTAGAGCCTTCCTTCGTCTGAAAATCGCTGTTAGAGCCAAAACCTATCTCCCAGTATTCTGGCCTCCAGGACCGTAATCGCGTGCGGAAACCATGTTATTCCGACGTAAAATGACGAGAGGGATCGAATGCCGCAAGCAGAAGTCAAATTAGAGCCTTCCTTCGTCTGAAAATCGCTGTTAGAGCCAAAACCTATCTCCCAGTATTCTGGCCTCCAGGACCGTAATCGCGTGCGGAAACCGTGCTATTCCGACGTAAAATGACGAGAGGGATCGAATGCCGGAAGCAGAAGTCAAATCAAAGCCTTCCTTCGTCAGAAAATCGCTATTAGAGCCAAAACCTGTCTTGCAGTAATATGGCTCCCAGGATCGTAATCGGGTGTGGAAACCGCGCTATTCCGCCGTAAAATGACGAGAGGGATCGAATGCCGCAAGCAGAAGTCAAATCAGAGCCTTCCTTCGTCAGAAAATCGCTATTAGAGCCAAAACCTATCTTGCAGTAATATGGCTCCCAGGATCGTAATCGGGTGTGGAAACCGCGCTATTCCGACGTAAAATGACGAGAGGGGTCGAATGCCGCAAGCAGAATTCAAATCAGAGCCTTCCTTCGTCTGAAAATCGCTATTAGAGCCAAAACCTATCTCGCAGTAATATGGCTCCCAGGATCGTAATCGGGTGTGGAAACCGCGCTATTCCGACGTAAAATGACGAGAGAGATCGAATGCCGCAAGCAGAATTCAAATCAGAGCCTTCCTTCGTCAGAAAATCGCTGTTATTGCCAAAACCTATCTCCCAGTATTCTGGCTTCGAGGACCATAATCACGTGTGGAAAACATGCTATTCCGCCGTAAAATGACGAGAGGGATCGAATGCCGTAAGCAGAAGTCAAATTAGAGCCTTCCTTCGTCTGAAAATCGCTGTTAGAGCCAAAACCTATCTCCCAGTATTCTGGCCTCCAGGACCGTAATCGCGTGCGGAAACCGTGCTATTCCGACGTAAAATGACGAGAGGGATCGAATGCCGCAAGCAGAAGTTAAATCAGAGCCTTCCTTCGTCAGAAAATCGCTATTAAAGCCAAAACCTATCTTGCAGTAATATGGCTCCCAGGATCGTAATCGGGTGTGGAAACCGCGCTATTCCGACGTAAAATGACGAGAGGGATCGAATGCCGCAAGCGGAATTCAAATTAGGGCCTTCCTTCGTCCTAAAATCACTGTTATTGCCAAAACCTATCTCCCAGTATTCTGGCTTCGAGGACCATAATCACGTGTGGAAAACATGCTATTCCGCCGTAAAATGACGAGAGGGATCGAATGCCGCAAGCAGAAGTCAAATTAGAGCCTTCCTTCGTCAGAAAATCGCTATTAGAGCCAAAACCTATCTTGCAGTAATATGGCTCCCAGGATCGTAATCGGGTGTGGAAACCGCGCTATTCCGACGTAAAATGACGAGAGAGATCGAATGCCGCAAGCAGAATTCAAATCAGAGCCTTCCTTCGTCAGAAAATCGCTGTTATTGCCAAAACCTATCTCCCAGTATTCTGGCTTCGAGGACCGTAATCACGTGTGGAAAACATGCTATTCCGACGTAAAATGACGAGAGGGATCGAATGCCGTAAGCAGAAGTCAAATTAGAGCCTTCCTTCGTCTGAAAATCGCTGTTAGAGCCAAAACCTATCTCCCAGTATTCTGGCCTCCAGGACCGTAATCGCGTGCGGAAACCGTGCTATTCCGACGTAAAATGACGAGAGGGATCGAATGCCGCAAGCAGAAGTTAAATCAGAGCCTTCCTTCGTCAGAAAATCGCTATTAGAGCCAAAACCTATCTTGCAGTAATATGGCTCCCAGGATCGTAATCGGGTGTGGAAACCGCGCTATTCCGACGTAAAATGACGAGAGGGATCGAATGCCGCAAGCGGAATTCAAATTAGGGCCTTCCTTCGTCCTAAAATCACTGTTATTGCCAAAACCTATCTCCCAGTATTCTGGCTTCGAGGACCATAATCACGTGTGGAAAACATGCTATTCCGCCGTAAAATGACGAGAGGGATCGAATGCCGCAAGCAGAAGTCAAATCAGAGCCTTCCTTCGTCAGAAAATCGCTGTTATTGCCAAAACCTATCTTGCAGTAATATGGCTCCCAGGATCGTAATCGGGTGTGGAAACCGCGCTATTCCGCCGTAAAATGACGAGAGGGATCGAATGCCGCAAGCAGAAGTCAAATTAGAGCCTTCCTTCGTCTGAAAATCGCTGTTAGAGCCAAAACCTATCTCCCAGTATTCTGGCCTCCAGGACCGTAATCGCGTGCGGAAACCGTGCTATTCCGTCGTAAAATGACGAGAGGGATCGAATGCCGCAAGCAGAAGTCAAATCAGAGCCTTCCTTCGTCAGAAAATCGCTATTAGAGCCAAAACCTATCTTGCAGTAATATGGCTCCCAGGATCATAATCGGGTGTGGAAACCACGCTATTCCGACGTAAAATGACGAGAGGGATCGAATGCCGCAAGCAGAATTCAAATCAGAGCCTTCCTTCGTCAGAAAATCGCTGTTATTGCCAAAACCTATCTCCCAGTATTCTGGCTTCGAGGACCATAATCACGTGTGGAAAACATGCTATTCCGCCGTAAAATGACGAGAGGGATCGAATGCCGCAAGCAGAAGTCAAATTAGAGCCTTCCTTCGTCTGAAAATCGCTGTTAGAGCCAAAACCTATCTCCCAGTATTCTGGCCTCCAGGAGCGTAATCGCGTGCGGAAACCGTGCTATTCCGACGTAAAATGACGAGAGGGAACGAATGCCGCAAGCAGAAGTCAAATCAGAGCCTTCCTTCGTCAGAAAATCGCTGTTATTGCCAAAACCTATCTTGCAGTAATATGGCTCCCAGGATCGTAATCGGGTGTGGAAACCGCGCTATTCCGCCGTAAAATGACGAGAGGGATCGAATGCCGCAAGCAGAAGTCAAATTAGAGCCTTCCTTCGTCTGAAAATCGCTGTTAGAGCCAAAACCTATCTCCCAGTATTCTGGCCTCCAGGACCGTAATCGCGTGCGGAAACCGTGCTATTCCGACGTAAAATGACGAGAGGGATCGAATGCCGCAAGCAGAAGTCAAATCAGAGCCTTCCTTCGTCAGAAAATCGCTATTAGAGCCAAAACCTATCTTGCAGTAATATGGCTCCCAGGATCATAATCGGGTGTGGAAACCACGCTATTCCGACGTAAAATGACGAGAGGGATCGAATGCCGCAAGCAGAATTCAAATCAGAGCCTTCCTTCGTCAGAAAATCGCTGTTATTGCCAAAACCTATCTCCCAGTATTCTGGCTTCGAGGACCATAATCACGTGTGGAAAACATGCTATTCCGCCGTAAAATGACGAGAGGGATCGAATGCCGCAAGCAGAAGTCAAATTAGAGCCTTCCTTCGTCTGAAAATCGCTGTTAGAGCCAAAACCTATCTACCAGTATTCTGGCCTCCAGGAGCGTAATCGCGTGCGGAAACCGTGCTATTCCGACGTAAAATGACGAGAGGGAACGAATGCCGCAAGCAGAAGTCAAATCAGAGCCTTCCTTCGTCAGAAAATCGCTGTTATTGCCAAATCCTATCTCCCAGTATTCTGGCTTCGAGGACCGTAATCACGTGTGGAAACCGTGCTATTCCGACGTAAAATGACGAGAGGGATTGACTGCCGCAAGCAGAATTCAATTTAGAGCCTTCCTTCGTCAGAAAATCGCTGTTATTGCCAAATCCTATCTCCCAGTATTCTGGCTTCAAGGACCGTAATCACGTGTGGAAAACATGCTATTCCGACGTAAAATGACGAGGGGAATCGAATGCCGCCAGCAGAATTCAATTTAGAGCCTTCCTTCGTCAGAAAATCGCTGTTATTGCCAAATCCTATCTCCCAGTATTCTGGCTTCGAGGACCGTAATCACGTGCGGAAACCGTGCTATTCCGACGTAAAATGACGAGAGGGATCGAATGCCGGAAGCAGAAGTCAAATCAAAGCCTTCCTTCGTCAGAAAATCGCTGTTAGAGCCAAAACCTATCTCCCAGTATTCTGGCCTCCAGGACCGTAATCGCGTGCGGAAACCGTGCTATTCCGACGTAAAATGACGAGAGGGATCGAATGCCGCAAGCAGAAGTCAAATTAGAGCCTTCCTTCGTCTGAAAATCGCTGTTAGAGCCAAAACCTATCTCCCAGTATTCTGGCCTCCAGGACCGTAATCGCGTGCGGAAACCATGCTATTCCGACGTAAAATGACGAGAGGGATCGAATGCCGCAAGCAGAAGTCAAATCAGAGCCTTCCTTCGTCAGAAAATCGCTGTTATTGCCAAAACCTATCTCCCAGTATTCTGGCTTCGAGGACCATAATCACGTGTGGAAAACATGCTATTCCGCCGTAAAATGACGAGAGGGATCGAATGCCGTAAGCAGAAGTCAAATTAGAGCCTTCCTTCGTCTGAAAATCGCTGTTAGAGCCAAAACCTATCTCCCAGTATTCTGGCCTCCAGGACCGTAATCGCGTGCGGAAACCGTGCTATTCCGACGTAAAATGACGAGAGGGATCGAATGCCGCAAGCAGAAGTTAAATCAGAGCCTTCCTTCGTCAGAAAATCGCTATTAGAGCCAAAACCTATCTTGCAGTAATATGGCTCCCAGGATCGTAATCGGGTGTGGAAACCGCGCTATTCCGACGTAAAATGACGAGAGAGATCGAATGCCGCAAGCAGAATTCAAATCAGAGCCTTCCTTCGTCAGAAAATCGCTGTTATTGCCAAAACCTATCTCCCAGTATTCTGGCTTCGAGGACCATAATCACGTGTGGAAAACATGCTATTCCGCCGTAAAATGACGAGAGGGATCGAATGCCGTAAGCAGAAGTCAAATTAGAGCCTTCCTTCGTCTGAAAATCGCTGTTAGAGCCAAAACCTATCTCCCAGTATTCTGGCCTCCAGGACCGTAATCGCGTGCGGAAACCGTGCTATTCCGACGTAAAATGACGAGAGGGATCGAATGCCGCAAGCAGAAGTTAAATCAGAGCCTTCCTTCGTCAGAAAATCGCTATTAGAGCCAAAACCTATCTTGCAGTAATATGGCTCCCAGGATCGTAATCGGGTGTGGAAACCGCGCTATTCCGACGTAAAATGACGAGAGGGATCGAATGCCGCAAGCGGAATTCAAATTAGGGCCTTCCTTCGTCCTAAAATCACTGTTATTGCCAAAACCTATCTCCCAGTATTCTGGCTTCGAGGACCATAATCACGTGTGGAAAACATGCTATTCCGCCGTAAAATGACGAGAGGGATCGAATGCCGCAAGCAGAAGTCAAATCAGAGCCTTCCTTCGTCAGAAAATCGCTGTTATTGCCAAAACCTATCTTGCAGTAATATGGCTCCCAGGATCGTAATCGGGTGTGGAAACCGCGCTATTCCGCCGTAAAATGACGAGAGGGATCGAATGCCGCAAGCAGAAGTCAAATTAGAGCCTTCCTTCGTCTGAAAATCGCTGTTAGAGCCAAAACCTATCTCCCAGTATTCTGGCCTCCAGGACCGTAATCGCGTGCGGAAACCGTGCTATTCCGTCGTAAAATGACGAGAGGGATCGAATGCCGCAAGCAGAAGTCAAATCAGAGCCTTCCTTCGTCAGAAAATCGCTATTAGAGCCAAAACCTATCTTGCAGTAATATGGCTCCCAGGATCATAATCGGGTGTGGAAACCACGCTATTCCGACGTAAAATGACGAGAGGGATCGAATGCCGCAAGCAGAATTCAAATCAGAGCCTTCCTTCGTCAGAAAATCGCTGTTATTGCCAAAACCTATCTCCCAGTATTCTGGCTTCGAGGACCATAATCACGTGTGGAAAACATGCTATTCCGCCGTAAAATGACGAGAGGGATCGAATGCCGCAAGCAGAAGTCAAATTAGAGCCTTCCTTCGTCTGAAAATCGCTGTTAGAGCCAAAACCTATCTCCCAGTATTCTGGCCTCCAGGAGCGTAATCGCGTGCGGAAACCGTGCTATTCCGACGTAAAATGACGAGAGGGAACGAATGCCGCAAGCAGAAGTCAAATCAGAGCCTTCCTTCGTCAGAAAATCGCTGTTATTGCCAAAACCTATCTTGCAGTAATATGGCTCCCAGGATCGTAATCGGGTGTGGAAACCGCGCTATTCCGCCGTAAAATGACGAGAGGGATCGAATGCCGCAAGCAGAAGTCAAATTAGAGCCTTCCTTCGTCTGAAAATCGCTGTTAGAGCCAAAACCTATCTCCCAGTATTCTGGCCTCCAGGACCGTAATCGCGTGCGGAAACCGTGCTATTCCGACGTAAAATGACGAGAGGGATCGAATGCCGCAAGCAGAAGTCAAATCAGAGCCTTCCTTCGTCAGAAAATCGCTATTAGAGCCAAAACCTATCTTGCAGTAATATGGCTCCCAGGATCATAATCGGGTGTGGAAACCACGCTATTCCGACGTAAAATGACGAGAGGGATCGAATGCCGCAAGCAGAATTCAAATCAGAGCCTTCCTTCGTCAGAAAATCGCTGTTATTGCCAAAACCTATCTCCCAGTATTCTGGCTTCGAGGACCATAATCACGTGTGGAAAACATGCTATTCCGCCGTAAAATGACGAGAGGGATCGAATGCCGCAAGCAGAAGTCAAATTAGAGCCTTCCTTCGTCTGAAAATCGCTGTTAGAGCCAAAACCTATCTACCAGTATTCTGGCCTCCAGGAGCGTAATCGCGTGCGGAAACCGTGCTATTCCGACGTAAAATGACGAGAGGGAACGAATGCCGCAAGCAGAAGTCAAATCAGAGCCTTCCTTCGTCAGAAAATCGCTGTTATTGCCAAATCCTATCTCCCAGTATTCTGGCTTCGAGGACCGTAATCACGTGTGGAAACCGTGCTATTCCGACGTAAAATGACGAGAGGGATTGACTGCCGCAAGCAGAATTCAATTTAGAGCCTTCCTTCGTCAGAAAATCGCTGTTATTGCCAAATCCTATCTCCCAGTATTCTGGCTTCGAGGACCGTAATCACGTGTGGAAAACATGCTATTCCGACGTAAAATGACGAGGGGAATCGAATGCCGCCAGCAGAATTCAATTTAGAGCCTTCCTTCGTCAGAAAATCGCTGTTATTGCCAAATCCTATCTCCCAGTATTCTGGCTTCGAGGACCGTAATCACGTGTGGAAAACATGCTATTCCGACGTAAAATGACGAGGGGAATCGAATGCCGCAAGCAGAATTCAAATCAGAGCCTTCCTTCGTCAGGAAATCGCTGTTATTGCCAAAACCTATCTTGCAGTAATATGGCTCCCAGGATCGTAATCGGGTGTGGAAACCGCGCTATTCCGCCGTAAAATGACGAGAGGGATCGAATGCCGCAAGCAGAAGTCAAATTAGAGCCTACCTTCGTCTGAAAATCGCTGTTAGAGCCAAAACCTATCTTGCAGTAATATGGCTCCCAGGATCATAATCGGGTGTGGAAACCACGCTATTCCGACGTAAAATGACGAGAGGGATCGAATGCCGCAAGCAGAATTCAAATCAGAGCCTTCCTTCGTCAGAAAATCGCTGTTATTGCCAAAACCTATCTCCCAGTATTCTGGCTTCGAGGACCGTAATCACGTGTGGAAACCGTGCTATTCCGACGTAAAATGACGAGAGGGATTGACTGCCGCAAGCAGAATTCAATTTAGAGCCTTCCTTCGTCAGAAAATCGCTGTTATTGCCAAATCCTATCTCCCAGTATTCTGGCTTCGAGGACCGTAATCACGTGTGGAAAACATGCTATTCCGACGTAAAATGACGAGGGGAATCGAATGCCGCAAGCAGAATTCAAATTAGAGCCTTCCTTCGTCTGAAAATCGCTGTTAGAGCCAAAACCTATCTCCCAGTATTCTGGCCTCCAGGACCGTAATCGCGTTCGGAAACCGTGCTATTCCGACGTAAAATGACGAGAGGGATTGACTGCCGCAAGCAGAATTCAAATCAGAGCCTTCCTTCGTCAGAAAATCGCTGTTATTGCCAAAACCTATCTCCCAGTATTCTGGCTTCGAGGACCATAATCACGTGTGGAAACCGCGCTATTCCGACGTAAAATGACGAGAGGGGTCGAATGCCGCAAGCAGAAGTCAAATCAGAGCCTTCCTTCGTCAGAAAATCGCTATTAGAGCCAAAACCTATCTTGCAGTAATATGGCTCCCAGGATCGTAATCAGGTGCGGAAACCGTGCTATTCCGACGTAAAATGACGAGAGGGATCGAATGCCGCAAGCAGAAGTCAAATCAGAGCCTTCCTTCGTCAGAAAATCGCTATTAGAGCCAAAACCTATCTTGCAGTAATATGGCTCCCAGGATCGTAATCAGGTGCGGAAACCGTGCTATTCCGACGTAAAATGACGAGAGGGATCGAATGCCGCAAGCAGAAGTCAAATCAGAGCCTTCCTTCGTCAGAAAATCGCTGTTATTGCCAAAACCTATCTTGCAGTAATATGGCTCCCAGGATCGTAATCGGGTGTGGAAACCGCGCTATTCCGCCGTAAAATGACGAGAGGGATCGAATGCCGCAAGCAGAAGTCAAATTAGAGCCTTCCTTCGTCTGAAAATCGCTGTTAGAGCCAAAACCTATCTCCCAGTATTCTGGCCTCCAGGAGCGTAATCGCGTGCGGAAACCGTGCTATTCCGACGTAAAATGACGAGAGGGAACGAATGCCGCAAGCAGAAGTCAAATCAGAGCCTTCCTTCGTCAGAAAATCGCTGTTATTGCCAAATCCTATCTCCCAGTATTCTGGCTTCGAGGACCGTAATCACGTGTGGAAACCGTGCTATTCCGACGTAAAATGACGAGACGGATTGACTGCCGCAAGCAGAATTCAAATCAGAGCCTTCCTTCGTCAGAAAATCGCTGTTATTGCCAAAACCTATCTCCCAGTATTCTGGCTTCGAGGACCATAATCACGTGTGGAAACCGCGCTATTCCGACGTAAAATGACGAGAGGGGTCGAATGCCGCAAGCAGAAGTCAAATCAGAGCCTTCCTTCGTCAGAAAATCGCTATTAGAGCCAAAACCTATCTTGCAGTAATATGGCTCCCAGGATCGTAATCGGGTGTGGAAACCGCGCTATTCCGACGTAAAATGACGAGAAGGATCGAATGCCGCAAGCAGAATTCAAATCAGAACCTTCCTTCGTCAGAAAATCACTGTTATTGCCAAAACCGATCTCCCAGTATTCTGGCTTCGAGGACCATAATCACGTGTGGAAAACATGCTATTCCGCCGTAAAATGACGAGAGGGATCGAATGCCGCAAGCAGAATTCAAATCAGAGCCTTCCTTCGTCAGAAAATCGCTGTTATTGCCAAAACCTATCTCCCAGTATTCTGGCTTCGAGGACCATAATCACGTGTGGAAAACATGCTATTCCGCCGTAAAATGACGAGAGGGATCGAATGCCGCAAGCAGAAGTCAAATCAGAGCCTTCCTTCGTCAGAAAATCGCTATTAGAGCCAAAACCTATCTTGCAGTAATATGGCTCCCAGGATCGTAATCGGGTGTCGAAACCGCGCTATTCCGCCGTAAAATGACGAGAGGGATCGAATGCCGCAAGCAGAAGTCAAATTAGAGCCTTCCTTCGTCTGAAAATCGCTGTTAGAGCCAAAACCTATCTCCCAGTATTCTGGCCTCCAGGACCGTAATCGCGTGCGGAAACCGTGCTATTCCGACGTAAAATGACGAGAGGGATCGAATGCCGCAAGCAGAAGTCAAATCAGAGCCTTCCTTCGTCAGAAAATCGCTATTAGAGCCAAAACCTATCTTGCAGTAATATGGCTCCCAGGATCGTAATCGGGTGTGGAAACCGCGCTATTCCGACGTAAAATGACGAGAGGGATCGAATGCCGCAAGCAGAATTCAAATCAGAGCCTTCCTTCGTCAGAAAATCGCTGTTATTGCCAAAACCTATCTCCCAGTATTCTGGATTCGAGGACCATAATCACGTGTGGAAAACATGCTATTCCGCCGTAAAATGACGAGAGGGATCGAATGCCGCAAGCAGAAGTCAAATTAGAGCCTTCCTTCGTCTGAAAATCGCTGTTAGAGCCAAAACCTATCTCCCAGTATTCTGGCCTCCAGGACCGTAATCGCGTGCGGAAACCGTGCTATTCCGACGTAAAATGACGAGAGGGAACGAATGCCGCAAGCAGAAGTCAAATCAGAGCCTTCCTTCGTCAGAAAATCGCTGTTATTGCCAAATCCTATCTCCCAGTATTCTGGCTTCGAGGACCGTAATCACGTGTGGTAAACATGCTATTCCGACGTAAAATGACGAGGGGAATCGAATGCCGCAAGCAGAATTCAAATTAAAGCCTTCCTTCGTCTGAAAATCGCTGTTAGAGCCAAAACCTATCTCCCAGTATTCTGGCCTCCAGGACCGTAATCGCGTGCGGAAACCGTGCTATTCCGACGTAAAATGACGAGAGGGATTGACTGCCGCAAGCAGAATTCAAATCAGAGCCTTCCTTCGTCAGAAAATCGCTGTTATTGCCAAAACATATCTCCCAGTATTCTGGCTTCGAGGACCATAATCACGTGTGGAAAACATGCTATTCCGCCGTAAAATGACGAGAGGGATCGAATGCCGCAAGCAGAAGTCAAATTAGAGCCTTCCTTCGTCTGAAAATCGCTGTTAGAGCCAAAACCTATCTCCCAGTATTCTGGCCTCCAGGACCGTAATCGCGTGCGGAAACCGTGCTATTCCGACGTAAAATGACGAGAGGGATCGAATGCCGCAAGCAGAAGTCAAATCAGAGCCTTCCTTCGTCAGAAAATCGCTATTAGAGCCAAAACCTATCTTGCAGTAATATGGCTCCCAGGATCATAATCGGGTGTGGAAACCACGCTATTCCGACGTAAAATGACGAGAGGGATCGAATGCCGCAAGCAGAATTCAAATCAGAGCCTTCCTTCGTCAGAAAATCGCTGTTATTGCCAAAACCTATCTCCCAGTATTCTGGCTTCGAGGACCATAATCACGTGTGGAAAACATGCTATTCCGCCGTAAAATGACGAGAGGGATCGAATGCCGCAAGCAGAAGTCAAATTAGAGCCTTCCTTCGTCTGAAAATCGCTGTTAGAGCCAAAACCTATCTCCCAGTATTCTGGCCTCCAGGAGCGTAATCGCGTGCGGAAACCGTGCTATTCCGACGTAAAATGACGAGAGGGATCGAATGCCGCAAGCAGAAGTCAAATCAGAGCCTTCCTTCGTCAGAAAATCGCTATTAGAGCCAAAACCTATCTTGCAGTAATATGGCTCCCAGGATCATAATCGGGTGTGGAAACCACGCTATTCCGACGTAAAATGACGAGAGGGATCGAATGCCGCAAGCAGAATTCAAATCAGAGCCTTCCTTCGTCAGAAAATCGCTGTTATTGCCAAAACCTATCTCCCAGTATTCTGGCTTCGAGGACCATAATCACGTGTGGAAAACATGCTATTCCGCCGTAAAATGACGAGAGGGATCGAATGCCGCAAGCAGAAGTCAAATTAGAGCCTTCCTTCGTCTGAAAATCGCTGTTAGAGCCAAAACCTATCTCCCAGTATTCTGGCCTCCAGGAGCGTAATCGCGTGCGGAAACCGTGCTATTCCGACGTAAAATGACGAGAGGGAACGAATGCCGCAAGCAGAAGTCAAATCAGAGCCTTCCTTCGTCAGAAAATCGCTGTTATTGCCAAATCCTATCTCCCAGTATTCTGGCTTCGAGGACCGTAATCACGTGTGGAAACCGTGCTATTCCGACGTAAAATGACGAGAGGGATTGACTGCCGCAAGCAGAATTCAAATCAGAGCCTTCCTTCGTCAGAAAATCGCTGTTATTGCCAAAACCTATCTCCCAGTATTCTGGCTTCGAGGACCATAATCACGTGTGGAAACCGCGCTATTCCGACGTAAAATGACGAGAGGGGTCGAATGCCGCAAGCAGAAGTCAAATCAGAGCCTTCCTTCGTCAGAAAATCGCTATTAGAGCCAAAACCTATCTTGCAGTAATATGGCTCCCAGGATCGTAATCGGGTGTGGAAACCGCGCTATTCCGACGTAAAATGACGAGAAGGATCGAATGCCGCAAGCAGAATTCAAATCAGAACCTTCCTTCGTCAGAAAATCACTGTTATTGCCAAAACCGATCTCCCAGTATTCTGGCTTCGAGGACCATAATCACGTGTGGAAAACATGCTATTCCGCCGTAAAATGACGAGAGGGATCGAATGCCGCAAGCAGAATTCAAATCAGAGCCTTCCTTCGTCAGAAAATCGCTGTTATTGCCAAAACCTATCTCCCAGTATTCTGGCTTCGAGGACCATAATCACGTGTGGAAAACATGCTATTCCGCCGTAAAATGACGAGAGGGATCGAATGCCGCAAGCAGAAGTCAAATCAGAGCCTTCCTTCGTCAGAAAATCGCTATTAGAGCCAAAACCTATCTTGCAGTAATATGGCTCCCAGGATCGTAATCGGGTGTCGAAACCGCGCTATTCCGCCGTAAAATGACGAGAGGGATCGAATGCCGCAAGCAGAAGTCAAATTAGAGCCTTCCTTCGTCTGAAAATCGCTGTTAGAGCCAAAACCTATCTCCCAGTATTCTGGCCTCCAGGACCGTAATCGCGTGCGGAAACCGTGCTATTCCGACGTAAAATGACGAGAGGGATCGAATGCCGCAAGCAGAAGTCAAATCAGAGCCTTCCTTCGTCAGAAAATCGCTATTAGAGCCAAAACCTATCTTGCAGTAATATGGCTCCCAGGATCGTAATCGGGTGTGGAAACCGCGCTATTCCGACGTAAAATGACGAGAGGGATCGAATGCCGCAAGCAGAATTCAAATCAGAGCCTTCCTTCGTCAGAAAATCGCTGTTATTGCCAAAACCTATCTCCCAGTATTCTGGCTTCGAGGACCATAATCACGTGTGGAAAACATGCTATTCCGCCGTAAAATGACGAGAGGGATCGAATGCCGCAAGCAGAAGTCAAATTAGAGCCTTCCTTCGTCTGAAAATCGCTGTTAGAGCCAAAACCTATATCCCAGTATTCTGGCCTCCAGGATCGTAATCGCGTGCGGAAACCGTGCTAATCCGACGTAAAATGACGAGAGGGAACGAATGCCGCAAGCAGAAGTCAAATCAGAGCCTTCCTTCGTCAGAAAATCGCTGTTATTGCCAAATCCTATCTCCCAGTATTCTGGCTTCGAGGACCGTAATCACGTGTGGTAAACATGCTATTCCGACGTAAAATGACGAGGGGAATCGAATGCCGCAAGCAGAATTCAAATTAGAGCCTTCCTTCGTCTGAAAATCGCTGTTAGAGCCAAAACCTATCTCCCAGTATTCTGGCCTCCAGGACCGTAATCGCGTGCGGAAACCGTGCTATTCCGACGTAAAATGACGAGAGGGATTGACTGCCGCAAGCAGAATTCAAATCAGAGCCTTCCTTCGTCAGAAAATCGCTGTTATTGCCAAAACCTATCTCCCAGTATTCTGGCTTCGAGGACCATAATCACGTGTGGAAACCGCGCTATTCCGACGTAAAATGACGAGAGGGGTCGAATGCCGCAAGCAGAAGTCAAATCAGAGCCTTCCTTCGTCAGAAAATCGCTATTAGAGCCAAAACCTATCTTGCAGTAATATGGCTCCCAGGATCGTAATCAGGTGCGGAAACCGTGCTATTCCGACGTAAAATGACGAGAGGGATCGAATGCCGCAAGCAGAATTCAAATCAGAGCCTTCCTTCGTCAGAAAATCGCTGTTATTGCCAAAACCTATCTCCCAGTATTCTGGCTTCGAGGACCATAATCACGTGTGGAAACCGCGCTATTCCGACGTAAAATGACGAGAGGGGTCGAATGCCGCAAGCAGAAGTCAAATCAGAGCCTTCCTTCGTCAGAAAATCGCTGTTATTGCCAAAACCTATCTTGCAGTAATATGGCTCCCAGGATCGTAATCGGGTGTGGAAACCGCGCTATTCCGCCGTAAAATGACGAGAGGGATCGAATGCCGCAAGCAGAAGTCAAATTAGAGCCTTCCTTCGTCTGAAAATCGCTGTTAGAGCCAAAACCTATCTCCCAGTATTCTGGCCTCCAGGACCGTAATCGCGTGCGGAAACCGTGCTATTCCGACGTAAAATGACGAGAGGGATCGAATGCCGCAAGCAGAAGTCAAATCAGAGCCTTCCTTCGTCAGAAAATCGCTATTAGAGCCAAAACCTATCTTGCAGTAATATGGCTCCCAGGATCATAATCGGGTGTGGAAACCACGCTATTCCGACGTAAAATGACGAGAGGGATCGAATGCCGCAAGCAGAATTCAAATCAGAGCCTTCCTTCGTCAGAAAATCGCTGTTATTGCCAAAACCTATCTCCCAGTATTCTGGCTTCGAGGACCATAATCACGTGTGGAAACCGCGCTATTCCGACGTAAAATGACGAGAGGGGTCGAATGCCGCAAGCAGAATTCAAATCAGAGCCTTCCTTCGTCAGAAAATCGCTATTAGAGCCAAAACCTATCTTGCAGTAATATGGCTCCCAGGATCGTAATCGGGTGTGGAAACCGCGCTATTCCGACGTAAAATGACGAGAGGGATCGAATGCCGCAAGCAGAATTCAAATCAGAGCCTTCCTTCGTCAGAAAATCGCTGTTATTGCCAAAACCTATCTCCCAGTATTCTGGCTTCGAGGACCATAATCACGTGTGGAAAACATGCTATTCCGCCGTAAAATGACGAGAGGGATAGAATGCCGCAAGCAGAAGTCAAATCAGAGCCTTCCTTCGTCAGAAAATCGCTATTAGAGCCAAAACCTATCTTGCAGTAATATGGCTCCCAGGATCGTAATCAGGTGCGGAAACCGTGCTATTCCGACGTAAAATGACGAGAGGGATCGAATGCCGCAAGCAGAATTCAAATCAGAGCCTTCCTTCGTCAGAAAATCGCTATTAGAGCCAAAACCTATCTTGCAGTAATATGGCTCCCAGGATCGTAATCGGGTGTGGAAACCGCGCTATTCCGACGTAAAATGACGAGAGGGATCGAATGCCGCAAGCAGAAGTCAAATTAGAGCCTTCCTTCGTCTGAAAATCGCTGTTAGAGCCAAAACCTATCTCCCAGTATTCTGGCCTCCAGGACCGTAATCGCGTGCGGAAACCGTGCTATTCCGACGTAAAATGACGAGAGGGAACGAATGCCGCAAGCAGAAGTCAAATCAGAGCCTTCCTTCGTCAGAAAATCGCTGTTATTGCCAAATCCTATCTCCCAGTATTCTGGCTTCGAGGACCGTAATCACGTGTGGAAAACATGCTATTCCGCCGTAAAATGACGAGGGGAATCGAATGCCGCAAGCAGAATTCAAATCAGAGCCTTCCTTCGTCAGAAAATCGCTGTTATTGCCAAAACCTATCTCCCAGTATTCTGGCTTCGAGGACCATAATCACGTGTGGAAAACATGCTATTCCGCCGTAAAATGACGAGAGGGATCGAATGCCGCAAGCAGAAGTCAAATTAGAGCCTTCCTTCGTCTGAAAATCGCTGTTAGAGCCAAAACCTATCTCCCAGTATTCTGGCCTCCAGGACCGTAATCGCGTGCGGAAACCGTGCTATTCCGACGTAAAATGACGAGAGGGAACGAATGCCGCAAGCAGAAGTCAAATCAGAGCCTTCCTTCGTCAGAAAATCGCTGTTATTGCCAAATCCTATCTCCCAGTATTCTGGCTTCGAGGACCGTAATCACGTGTGGAAAACATGCTATTCCGACGTAAAATGACGAGGGGAATCGAATGCCGCAAGCAGAATTCAAATTAGAGCCTTCCTTCGTCTGAAAATCGCTGTTAGAGCCAAAACCTATCTCCCAGTATTCTGGCCTCCAGGACCGTAATCGCGTGCGGAAACCGTGCTATTCCGACGTAAAATGACGAGAGGGATTGACTGCCGCAAGCAGAATTCAAATCAGAGCCTTCCTTCGTCAGAAAATCGCTGTTATTGCCAAAACCTATCTCCCAGTATTCTGGCTTCGAGGACCATAATCACGTGTGGAAACCGCGCTATTCCGACGTAAAATGACGAGAGGGGTCGAATGCCGCAAGCAGAAGTCAAATCAGAGCCTTCCTTCGTCAGAAAATCGCTATTAGAGCCAAAACCTATCTTGCAGTAATATGGCTCCCAGGATCGTAATCAGGTGCGGAAACCGTGCTATTCCGACGTAAAATGACGAGAGGGATCGAATGCCGCAAGCAGAATTCAAATCAGAGCCTTCCTTCGTCAGAAAATCGCTATTAGAGCCAAAACCTATCTTGCAGTAATATGGCTCCCAGGATCGTAATCGGGTGTGGAAACCGCGCTATTCCGACGTAAAATGACGAGAGGGATCGAATGCCGCAAGCAGAATTCAAATCAGAGCCTTCCTTCGTCAGAAAATCGCTGTTATTGCCAAAACCTATCTCCCAGTATTCTGGCTTCGAGGACCGTAATCGCGTGCGGAAACCGTGCTATTCCGACGTAAAATGACGAGAGGGATTGACTGCCGCAAGCAGAAGTCAAATCAGAGCCTTCCTTCGTCAGAAAATCGCTGTTATTGCCAAAACCTATCTCCCAGTATTCTGGCTTCGAGGACCATAATCACGTGTGGAAACCGCGCTATTCCGACGTAAAATGACGAGAGGGGTCGAATGCCGCAAGCAGAAGTCAAATCAGAGCCTTCCTTCGTCAGAAAATCGCTGTTATTGCCAAATCCTATCTCCCAGTATTCTGGCTTCGAGGACCGTAATCACGTGTGGAAAACATGCTATTCCGACGTAAAATGACGAGGGGAATCGAATGCCGCAAGCAGAATTCAAATTAGAGCCTTCCTTCGTCTGAAAATCGCCGTTAGAGCCAAAACCTATCTCCCAGTATTCTGGCCTCCAGGACCGTAATCGCGTGCGGAAACCGTGCTATTCCGACGTAAAATGACGAGAGGGATTGACTGCCGCAAGCAGAATTCAAATCAGAGCCTTCCTTCGTCAGAAAATCGCTGTTATTGCCAAAACCTATCTCCCAGTATTCTGGCTTCGAGGACCATAATCACGTGTGGAAACCGCGCTATTCCGACGTAAAATGACGAGAGGGGTCGAATGCCGCAAGCAGAAGTCAAATCAGAGCCTTCCTTCGTCAGAAAATCGCTGTTATTGCCAAATCCTATCTCCCAGTATTCTGGCTTCGAGGACCGTAATCACGTGTGGAAAACATGCTATTCCGACGTAAAATGACGAGGGGAATCGAATGCCGCAAGCAGAATTCAAATTAGAGCCTTCCTTCGTCTGAAAATCGCTGTTAGAGCCAAAACCTATCTCCCAGTATTCTGGCCTCCAGGACCGTAATCGCGTGCGGAAACCGTGCTATTCCGACGTAAAATGACGAGAGGGATTGACTGCCGCAAGCAGAATTCAAATCAGAGCCTTCCTTCGTCAGAAAATCGCTGTTATTGCCAAAACCTATCTCCCAGTATTCTGGCTTCGAGGACCATAATCACGTGTGGAAACCGCGCTATTCCGACGTAAAATGACGAGAGGGGTCGAATGCCGCAAGCAGAAGTCAAATCAGAGCCTTCCTTCGTCAGAAAATCGCTGTTATTGCCAAATCCTATCTCCCAGTATTCTGGCTTCGAGGACCGTAATCACGTGTGGAAAACATGCTATTCCGACGTAAAATGACGAGGGGAATCGAATGCCGCAAGCAGAATTCAAATTAGAGCCTTCCTTCGTCTGAAAATCGCCGTTAGAGCCAAAACCTATCTCCCAGTATTCTGGCCTCCAGGACCGTAATCGCGTGCGGAAACCGTGCTATTCCGACGTAAAATGACGAGAGGGATTGACTGCCGCAAGCAGAATTCAAATCAGAGCCTTCCTTCGTCAGAAAATCGCTGTTATTGCCAAAACCTATCTCCCAGTATTCTGGCTTCGAGGACCATAATCACGTGTGGAAACCGCGCTATTCCGACGTAAAATGACGAGAGGGGTCGAATGCCGCAAGCAGAAGTCAAATCAGAGCCTTCCTTCGTCAGAAAATCGCTGTTATTGCCAAAACCTATCTCCCAGTATTCTGGCTTCGAGGACCATAATCACGTGTGGAAACCGCGCTATTCCGACGTAAAATGACGAGAGGGGTCAAATGCCGCAAGCAGAAGTCAAATCAGAGCCTTCCTTCGTCAGAAAATCGCTATTAGAGCCAAAACCTATCTTGCAGTAATATGGCTCCCAGGATCGTAATCAGGTGCGGAAACCGTGCTATTCCGACGTAAAATGACGAGAGGGATCGAATGCCGCAAGCAGAATTCAAATCAGAGCCTTCCTTCGTCAGAAAATCGCTATTAGAGCCAAAACCTATCTTGCAGTAATATGGCTCCCAGGATCGTAATCGGGTGTGGAAACCGCGCTATTCCGACGTAAAATGACGAGAGGGATCGAATGCCGCAAGCAGAATTCAAATCAGAGCCTTCCTTCGTCAGAAAATCGCTGTTATTGCCAAAACCTATCTCCCAGTATTCTGGCTTCGAGGACCATAATCACGTGTGGAAAACATGCTATTCCGCCGTAAAATGACGAGAGGGATAGAATGCCGCAAGCAGAAGTCAAATCAGAGCCTTCCTTCGTCAGAAAATCGCTATTAGAGCCAAAACCTATCTTGCAGTAATATGGCTCCCAGGATCGTAATCAGGTGCGGAAACCGTGCTATTCCGACGTAAAATGACGAGAGGGATCGAATGCCGCAAGCAGAATTCAAATCAGAGCCTTCCTTCGTCAGAAAATCGCTATTAGAGCCAAAACCTATCTTGCAGTAATATGGCTCCCAGGATCGTAATCGGGTGTGGAAACCGCGCTATTCCGACGTAAAATGACGAGAGGGATCGAATGCCGCAAGCAGAATTCAAATCAGAGCCTTCCTTCGTCAGAAAATCGCTGTTATTGCCAAAACCTATCTCCCAGTATTCTGGCTTCGAGGACCATAATCACGTGTGGAAAACATGCTATTCCGCCGTAAAATGACGAGAGGGATCGAATGCCGCAAGCAGAAGTCAAATTAGAGCCTTCCTTCGTCTGAAAATCGCTGTTAGAGCCAAAACCTATCTCCCAGTATTCTGGCCTCCAGAACCGTAATCGCGTGCGGAAACCGTGCTATTCCGACGTAAAATGACGAGAGGGAACGAATGCCGCAAGCAGAAGTCAAATCAGAGCCTTCCTTCGTCAGAAAATCGCTGTTATTGCCAAATCCTATCTCCCAGTATTCTGGCTTCGAGGACCGTAATCACGTGTGGAAAACATGCTATTCCGACGTAAAATGACGAGGGGAATCGAATGCCGCAAGCAGAATTCAAATTAGAGCCTTCCTTCGTCTGAAAATCGCTGTTAGAACCAAAACCTATCTCCCAGTATTCTGGCCTCCAGGACCGTAATCGCGTGCGGAAACCGTGCTATTCCGACGTAAAATGACGAGAGGGATTGACTGCCGCAAGCAGAATTCAAATCAGAGCCTTCCTTCGTCAGAAAATCGCTGTTATTGCCAAAACCTATCTCCCAGTATTCTGGCTTCGAGGACCATAATCACGTGTGGAAACCGCGCTATTCCGACGTAAAATGACGAGAGGGGTCGAATGCCGCAAGCAGAAGTCAAATCAGAGCCTTCCTTCGTCAGAAAATCGCTGTTATTGCCAAATCCTATCTCCCAGTATTCTGGCTTCGAGGACCGTAATCACGTGTGGAAAACATGCTATTCCGACGTAAAATGACGAGGGGAATCGAATGCCGCAAGCAGAATTCAAATCTGAGCCTTCCTTCGTCTGAAAATCGCCGTTAGAGCCAAAACCTATCTCCCAGTATTCTGGCCTCCAGGACCGTAATCGCGTGCGGAAACCGTGCTATTCCGACGTAAAATGACGAGAGGGATTGACTGCCGCAAGCAGAATTCAAATCAGAGCCTTCCTTCGTCAGAAAATCGCTGTTATTGCCAAAACCTATCTCCCAGTATTCTGGCTTCGAGGACCATAATCACGTGTGGAAACCGCGCTATTCCGACGTAAAATGACGAGAGGGGTCGAATGCCGCAAGCAGAAGTCAAATCAGAGCCTTCCTTCGTCAGAAAATCGCTGTTATTGCCAAATCCTATCTCCCAGTATTCTGGCTTCGAGGACCGTAATCACGTGTGGAAAACATGCTATTCCGACGTAAAATGACGAGGGGAATCGAATGCCGCAAGCAGAATTCAAATTAGAGCCTTCCTTCGTCTGAAAATCGCTGTTAGAGCCAAAACCTATCTCCCAGTATTCTGGCCTCCAGGACCGTAATCGCGTGCGGAAACCGTGCTATTCCGACGTAAAATGACGAGAGGGATTGACTGCCGCAAGCAGAATTCAAATCAGAGCCTTCCTTCGTCAGAAAATCGCTGTTATTGCCAAAACCTATCTCCCAGTATTCTGGCTTCGAGGACCATAATCACGTGTGGAAACCGCGCTATTCCGACGTAAAATGACGAGAGGGGTCGAATGCCGCAAGCAGAAGTCAAATCAGAGCCTTCCTTCGTCAGAAAATCGCTGTTATTGCCAAATCCTATCTCCCAGTATTCTGGCTTCGAGGACCGTAATCACGTGTGGAAAACATGCTATTCCGACGTAAAATGACGAGGGGAATCGAATGCCGCAAGCAGAATTCAAATTAGAGCCTTCCTTCGTCTGAAAATCGCCGTTAGAGCCAAAACCTATCTCCCAGTATTCTGGCCTCCAGGACCGTAATCGCGTGCGGAAACCGTGCTATTCCGACGTAAAATGACGAGAGGGATTGACTGCCGCAAGCAGAATTCAAATCAGAGCCTTCCTTCGTCAGAAAATCGCTGTTATTGCCAAAACCTATCTCCCAGTATTCTGGCTTCGAGGACCATAATCACGTGTGGAAACCGCGCTATTCCGACGTAAAATGACGAGAGGGGTCGAATGCCGCAAGCAGAAGTCAAATCAGAGCCTTCCTTCGTCAGAAAATCGCTATTAGAGCCAAAACCTATCTTGCAGTAATATGGCTCCCAGGATCGTAATCGGGTGTGGAAACCGCGCTATTCCGACGTAAAATGACGAGAGGGATCGAATGCCGCAAGCAGAAGTCAAATTAGAGCCTTCCTTCGTCTGAAAATCGCTGTTAGAGCCAAAACCTATCTTGCAGTAATATGGCTCCCAGGATCGTAATCGGGTGTGGAAACCGCGCTATTCCGACGTAAAATGACGTGAGGGATCGAATGCCGCAAGCAGAATTCAAATCAGAGCCTTCCTTCGTCAGAAAATCGCTGTTATTGCCAAAACCTATCTCCCAGTATTCTGGCTTCGAGGACCATAATCACGTGTGGAAAACATGCTATTCCGCCGTAAAATGACGAGAGGGATAGAATGCCGCAAGCAGAAGTCAAATCAGAGCCTTCCTTCGTCAGAAAATCGCTATTAGAGCCAAAACCTATCTTGCAGTAATATGGCTCCCAGGATCGTAATCAGGTGCGGAAACCGTGCTATTCCGACGTAAAATGACGAGAGGGATCGAATGCCGCAAGCAGAATTCAAATCAGAGCCTTCCTTCGTCAGAAAATCGCTATTAGAGCCAAAACCTATCTGGCAGTAATATGGCTCCCAGGATCGTAATCGGGTGTGGAAACCGCGCTATTCCGACGTAAAATGACGAGAGGGATCGAATGCCGCAAGCAGAATTCAAATCAGAGCCTTCCTTCGTCAGAAAATCGCTGTTATTGCCAAAACCTATCTCCCAGTATTCTGGCTTCGAGGACCATAATCACGTGTGGAAAACATGCTATTCCGCCGTAAAATGACGAGAGGGATCGAATGCCGCAAGCAGAAGTCAAATTAGAGCCTTCCTTCGTCTGAAAATCGCTGTTAGAGCCAAAACCTATCTCCCAGTATTCTGGCCTCCAGAACCGTAATCGCGTGCGGAAACCGTGCTATTCCGACGTAAAATGACGAGAGGGAACGAATGCCGCAAGCAGAAGTCAAATCAGAGCCTTCCTTCGTCAGAAAATCGCTGTTATTGCCAAATCCTATCTCCCAGTATTCTGGCTTCGAGGACCGTAATCACGTGTGGAAAACATGCTATTCCGACGTAAAATGACGAGGGGAATCGAATGCCGCAAGCAGAATTCAAATTAGAGCCTTCCTTCGTCTGAAAATCGCTGTTAGAACCAAAACCTATCTCCCAGTATTCTGGCCTCCAGGACCGTAATCGCGTGCGGAAACCGTGCTATTCCGACGTAAAATGACGAGAGGGATTGACTGCCGCAAGCAGAATTCAAATCAGAGCCTTCCTTCGTCAGAAAATCGCTGTTATTGCCAAAACCTATCTCCCAGTATTCTGGCTTCGAGGACCATAATCACGTGTGGAAACCGCGCTATTCCGACGTAAAATGACGAGAGGGGTCGAATGCCGCAAGCAGAAGTCAAATCAGAGCCTTCCTTCGTCAGAAAATCGCTGTTATTGCCAAATCCTATCTCCCAGTATTCTGGCTTCGAGGACCGTAATCACGTGTGGAAAACATGCTATTCCGACGTAAAATGACGAGGGGAATCGAATGCCGCAAGCAGAATTCAAATTAGAGCCTTCCTTCGTCTGAAAATCGCCGTTAGAGCCAAAACCTATCTCCCAGTATTCTGGCCTCCAGGACCGTAATCGCGTGCGGAAACCGTGCTATTCCGACGTAAAATGACGAGAGGGATTGACTGCCGCAAGCAGAATTCAAATCAGAGCCTTCCTTCGTCAGAAAATCGCTGTTATTGCCAAAACCTATCTCCCAGTATTCTGGCTTCGAGGACCATAATCACGTGTGGAAACCGCGCTATTCCGACGTAAAATGACGAGAGGGGTCGAATGCCGCAAGCAGAAGTCAAATCAGAGCCTTCCTTCGTCAGAAAATCGCTGTTATTGCCAAATCCTATCTCCCAGTATTCTGGCTTCGAGGACCGTAATCACGTGTGGAAAACATGCTATTCCGACGTAAAATGACGAGAGGGAACGAATGCCGCAAGCAGAAGTCAAATCAGAGCCTTCCTTCGTCAGAAAATCGCTGTTATTGCCAAATCCTATCTCCCAGTATTCTGGCTTCGAGGACCGTAATCACGTGTGGAAAACATGCTATTCCGACGTAAAATGACGAGGGGAATCGAATGCCGCAAGCAGAATTCAAATTAGAGCCTTCCTTCGTCTGAAAATCGCTGTTAGAGCCAAAACCTATCTCCCAGTATTCTGGCCTCCAGGACCGTAATCGCGTGCGGAAACCGTGCTATTCCGACGTAAAATGACGAGAGGGATTGACTGCCGCAAGCAGAATTCAAATCAGAGCCTTCCTTCGTCAGAAAATCGCTGTTATTGCCAAAACCTATCTCCCAGTATTCTGGCTTCGAGGACCATAATCACGTGTGGAAACCGCGCTGTTCCGACGTAAAATGACGAGAGGGGTCGAATGCCGCAAGCAGAAGTCAAATCAGAGCCTTCCTTCGTCAGAAAATCGCTATTAGAGCCAAAACCTATCTTGCAGTAATATGGCTCCCAGGATCGTAATCGGGTGTGGAAACCGCGCTATTCCGACGTAAAATGACGAGAGGGATCGAATGCCGCAAGCAGAAGTCAAATTAGAGCCTTCCTTCGTCTGAAAATCGCTGTTAGAGCCAAAACCTATCTCCCAGTATTCTGGCTTCGAGGACCATAATCACGTGTGGAAACCGCGCTATTCCGACGTAAAATGACGAGAGGGGTCGAATGCCGCAAGCAGAAGTCAAATCAGAGCCTTCCTTCGTCAGAAAATCGCTGTTATTGCCAAAACCTATCTCCCAGTATTCTGGCTTCGAGGACCGTAATCACGTGTGGAAAACATGCTATTCCGACGTAAAATGACGAGGGGAATCGAATGCCGCAAGCAGAATTCAAATTAGAGCCTTCCTTCGTCTGAAAATCGCTGTTAGAGCCAAAACCTATCTCCCAGTATTCTGGCCTCCAGGACCGTAATCGCGTGCGGAAACCGTGCTATTCCGACGTAAAATGACGAGAGGGATTGACTGCCGCAAGCAGAATTCAAATCAGAGCCTTCCTTCGTCAGAAAATCGCTGTTATTGCCAAAACCTATCTCCCAGTATTCTGGCTTCGAGGACCATAATCACGTGTGGAAACCGCGCTATTCCGACGTAAAATGACGAGAGGGGTCGAATGCCGCAAGCAGAAGTCAAATCAGAGCCTTCCTTCGTCAGAAAATCGCTGTTATTGCCAAATCCTATCTCCCAGTATTCTGGCTTCGAGGACCGTAATCACGTGTGGAAAACATGCTATTCCGACGTAAAATGACGAGGGGAATCGAATGCCGCAAGCAGAATTCAAATTAGAGCCTTCCTTCGTCTGAAAATCGCTGTTAGAGCCAAAACCTATCTCCCAGTATTCTGGCCTCCAGGACCGTAATCGCGTGCGGAAACCGTGCTATTCCGACGTAAAATGACGAGAGGGATTGACTGCCGCAAGCAGAATTCAAATCAGAGCCTTCCTTCGTCAGAAAATCGCTGTTATTGCCAAAACCTATCTCCCAGTATTCTGGCTTCGAGGACCATAATCACGTGTGGAAACCGCGCTATTCCGACGTAAAATGACGAGAGGGGTCGAATGCCGCAAGCAGAAGTCAAATCAGAGCCTTCCTTCGTCAGAAAATCGCTATTAGAGCCAAAACCTATCTTGCAGTAATATGGCTCCCAGGATCGTAATCAGGTGCGGAAACCGTGCTATTCCGACGTAAAATGACGAGAGGGATCGAATGCCGCAAGCAGAATTCAAATCAGAGCCTTCCTTCGTCAGAAAATCGCTGTTATTGCCAAAACCTATCTCCCAGTATTCTGGCTTCGAGGACCATAATCACGTGTGGAAACCGCGCTATTCCGACGTAAAATGACGAGAGGGGTCGAATGCCGCAAGCAGAAGTCAAATCAGAGCCTTCCTTCGTCAGAAAATCGCTGTTATTGCCAAATCCTATCTCCCAGTATTCTGGCTTCGAGGACCGTAATCACGTGTGGAAAACATGCTATTCCGACGTAAAATGACGAGGGGAATCGAATGCCGCAAGCAGAATTCAAATTAGAGCCTTCCTTCGTCTGAAAATCGCTATTAGAGCCAAAACCTATCTTGCAGTAATATGGCTCCCAGGATCGTAATCGGGTGTGGAAACCGCGCTATTCCGACGTAAAATGACGAGAGGGATCGAATGCCGCAAGCAGAAGTCAAATTAGAGCCTTCCTTCGTCTGAAAATCGCTGTTAGAGCCAAAACCTATCTCCCAGTATTCTGGCCTCCAGGACCGTAATCGCGTGCGGAAACCGTGCTGTTCCGACGTAAAATGACGAGAGGGAACGAATGCCGCAAGCAGAAGTTAAATCAGAGCCTTCCTTCGTCAGAAAATCGCTGTTATTGCCAAATCCTATCTCCCAGTATTCTGGCTTCGAGGACCGTAATCACGTGTGGAAAACATGCTATTCCGCCGTAAAATGACGAGGGGAATCGAATGCCGCAAGCAGAATTCAAATCAGAGCCTTCCTTCGTCAGAAAATCGCTGTTATTGCCAAAACCTATCTCCCAGTATTCTGGCTTCGAGGACCATAATCACGTGTGGAAAACATGCTATTCCGCCGTAAAATGACGAGGGGAATCGAATGCCGCAAGCAGATTTCAAATCAGAGCCTTCCTTTGTCAGAAAATCGCTGTTATTGCCAAAACCTATCTTGCAGTAATATGGCTCCCAGGATCGTAATCGGGTGTGGAAACCGCGCTATTCCGCCGTAAAATGACGAGAGGGATCGAATGCCGCAAGCAGAAGTCAAATTAGAGCCTTCCTTCGTCTGAAAATCGCTGTTAGAGCCAAAACCTATCTCCCAGTATTCTGGCCTCCAGGACCGTAATCGCGTGCGGAAACCGCGCTATTCCGCCGTAAAATGACGAGAGGGATCGAATGCCGCAAGCAGAAGTCAAATTAGAGCCTTCCTTCGTCAGAAAATCGCTGTTATTGCCAAAACCTATCTCCCAGTATTCTGGCTTCGAGGACCATAATCACGTGTGGAAAACATGCTATTCCGCCGTAAAATGACGAGAGGGATCGAATGCCGCAAGCAGAAGTCAAATCAGAGCCTTCCTTCGTCAGAAAATCGCTGTTATTGCCAAATCCTATCTCCCAGTATTCTGGCTTCGAGGACCGTAATCACGTGTGGAAAACATGCTATTCCGACGTAAAATGACGAGGGGAATCGAATGCCGCAAGCAGAATTCAAATTAGAGCCTTCCTTCGTCTGAAAATCGCTGTTAGAGCCAAAACCTATCTCCCAGTATTCTGGCCTCCAGGACCGTAATCGCGTGCGGAAACCGTGCTATTCCGACGTAAAATGACGAGAGGGATTGACTGCCGCAAGCAGAATTCAAATCAGAGCCTTCCTTCGTCAGAAAATCGCTGTTATTGCCAAAACCTATCTCCCAGTATTCTGGCTTCGAGGACCATAATCACGTGTGGAAACCGCGCTATTCCGACGTAAAATGACGAGAGGGGTCGAATGCCGCAAGCAGAAGTCAAATCAGAGCCTTCCTTCGTCAGAAAATCGCTGTTATTGCCAAAACCTATCTCCCAGTATTCTGGCTTCGAGGACCATAATCACGTGTGGAAAACATGCTATTCCGCCGTAAAATGACGAGGGGAATCGAATGCCGCAAGCAGATTTCAAATCAGAGCCTTCCTTTGTCAGAAAATCGCTGTTATTGCCAAAACCTATCTTGCAGTATTCTGGCCTCCAGGACGGTAATCGCGTGCGGAAAACGCGCTATTCCAACGTAAAATGACGAGAGGAATCGAGTGTCGTAAGGAGAATTCAAATCAGTGCCTACCTTCGTCCGAAAATCGCTGTTATAGCCAAAACCTATCTTGCAGTAATCTGGCTCCGAGGATCGTAATGGGTAGTGGAAAACGCGCTATTCCGACGTAAAATGACGAGAGGAATCGAATGTCGTAAGGAGAATTCAGATCAGAGCCTTCCTTCGTCCGAAAATCGTTGTTATAGCCAAAACCTATCTCCCAGTATTCTGACCTCCAGGACCGTAATCGCGTGCGGAAACCATGCTATTCCGACGTAAAATGACGAGAGGGATGGAATGCCGCAAGCAGAATTCAAATCAGAGCCTTCCTTCGTCCTAAAATCACTGTTATTGCCAAAACCTATCTCCCAGTATTCTGGCTTCGAGGACCATAATCACGTGTGGAAAACATGCTATTCCGCCGTAAAATGACGAGAGGGATCGAATGCCGCAAGCAGAAGTCAAATCAGAGCCTTCCTTCGTCAGAAAATCGCTATTAGAGCCAAAACCTATCTTGCAGTAATATGGCTCCCAGGATCGTAATCGGGTGTGGAAACCGCGCTATTCCGACGTAAAATGACGAGAAGGATCGAATGCCGCAAGCAGAATTCAAATCAGAGCCTTCCTTCGTCAGAAAATCGCTGTTAGAGCCAAAACCTATCTCCCAGTATTCTGGCCTCCAGGACGGTAATCGCGTGCGGAAACCGTGCTATTCCGACGTAAAATGACGAGTGGGATCGAATGCCGCAAGCAGAATTCAAATCAGTGCCTACCTTCGTCCGAAAATCGCTGTTATAGCCAAAACCTATCTTGCAGTAGTCTGGCTCCCAGGATCGTAATGGGTAGTGGAAAACGCGCTATTCCAACGTAAAATGACGAGAGGAATCGAGTGTCGTAAGGAGAATTCAAATCAGAGCCTTCCTTCGTCAGAAAATCGCTGTTAGAGCCAAAACCTATCTCCCAGTATTCTGGCTTCGAAGACCGTAATCCCGTGCGGAAACCGTGCTATTCCGACGTAAAATGACGAGAGGGATCGAATGCCGCAAGCAGAATTCAAATCAGAGCCTTCCTTCGTCAGAAAATCGCTGTTATTGCCAAAACCTATCTCCCAGTATTCTGGCTTCGAGGACCATAATCACGTGTGGAAAACATGCTATTCCGCCGTAAAATGACGAGAGGGATCGAATGCCGCAAGCAGAAGTCAAATCAGAGCCTTCCTTCGTCAGAAAATCGCTATTAGAGCCAAAACCTATCTTGCAGTATTCTGGCCTTCAGGACCGTAATCGCGTGTGGATACCGTGCTATTCCGCCGTAAAATGACGAGAGGGATCGAATGCCGCAAGCAGAATTCAAATCAGAGCCTTCCTTCGTCAGAAAATCGCTGTTATTGCCAAAACCTATCTCCCAGTATTCTGGCTTCGAGGACCATAATCACGTGTGGAAAACATGCTATTCCGCCGTAAAATGACGAGAGGGATCGAATGCCGCAAGCAGAAGTCAAATCAGAGCCTTCCTTCGTCAGAAAATCGCTGTTATTGCCAAAACCTATCTCCCAGTATTCTGGCCTCCAGGACGGTAATCGCGTGCGGAAACCGTGCTATTCCGACGTAAAATGACGAGAGGGATCGAATGCCGCAAGCAGAATTCAAATCAGAGCCTTCCTTCGTCAGAAAATCGCTATTAGAGCCAAAACCTATCTTGCAGTAATATGGCTCCCAGGATCGTAATCGGGTGTGGAAACCGCGCTATTCCGACGTAAAATGACGAGAAGGATCGAATGCCGCAAGCAGAATTCAAATCAGAGCCTTCCTTCGTCAGAAAATCGCTGTTAGAGCCAAAACCTATCTCCCAGTATTCTGGCCTCCAGGACGGTAATCGCGTGCGGAAACCGTGCTATTCCGACGTAAAATGACGAGAGGGATCGAATGCCGCAAGCAGAATTCAAATCAGTGCCTACCTTCGTCCGAAAATCGCTGTTATAGCCAAAACCTATCTTGCAGTAGTCTGGCTCCCAGGATCGTAATGGGTAGTGGAAAACGCGCTATTCCAACGTAAAATGACGAGAGGAATCGAGTGTCGTAAGGAGAATTCAAATCAGAGCCTTCCTTCGTCAGAAAATCGCTGTTAGAGCCAAAACCTATCTCCCAGTATTCTGGCTTCGAAGACCGTAATCCCGTGCGGAAACCGTGCTATTCGGACGTAAAATGACGAGAGGGATCGAATGCCGCAAGCAGAATTCAAATCAGAGCCTTCCTTCGTCAGAAAATCGCTGTTAATGCCAAAACCTATCTCCCAGTATTCTGGCTTCGAGGACCATAATCACGTGTGGAAAACATGCTATTCCGCCGTAAAATGACGAGAGGGATCGAATGCCGCAAGCAGAAGTCAAATCAGAGCCTTCCTTCGTCAGAAAATCGCTATTAGAGCCAAAACCTATCTTGCAGTATTCTGGCCTTCAGGACCGTAATCGCGTGTGGATACCGTGCTATTCCGCCGTAAAATGACGAGAGGGATCGAATGCCGCGAGCAGAATTCAAATCAGAGCCTTCCTTCGTCAGAAAATCGCTGTTATTGCCAAAACCTATCTCCCAGTATTCTGGCTTCGAGGACCATAATCACGTGTGGAAAACATGCTATTCCGACGTAAAATGACGAGAGGGATCGAATGCCGCAAGCAGAATTCAAATCAGAGCCTTCCTTCGTCAGAAAATCGCTGTTAGAGCCAAAACCTATCTCCCAGTATTCTGGCTTCGAAGACCGTAATCCCGTGCGGAAACCGTGCTATTCCGACGTAAAATGACGAGAGGGATCGAATGCCGCAAGCAGAATTCAAATCAGAGCCTTCCTTCGTCAGAAAATCGCTGTTATTGCCAAAACCTATCTCCCAGTATTCTGGCTTCGAGGACCATAATCACGTGTGGAAAACATGCTATTCCGCCGTAAAATGACGAGAGGGATCGAATGCCGCAAGCAGAAGTCAAATCAGAGCCTTCCTTCGTCAGAAAATCGCTATTAGAGCCAAAACCTATCTTGCAGTATTCTGGCCTTCAGGACCGTAATCGCGTGTGGATACCGTGCTATTCCGCCGTAAAATGACGAGAGGGATCGAATGCCGCGAGCAGAATTCAAATCAGAGCCTTCCTTCGTCAGAAAATCGCTGTTATTGCCAAAACCTATCTCCCAGTATTCTGGCTTCGAGGACCATAATCACGTGTGGAAAACATGCTATTCCGACGTAAAATGACGAGAGGGATCGAATGCCGCAAGCAGAATTCAAATCAGAGCCTTCCTTCGTCAGAAAATCGCTGTTAGAGCCAAAACCTATCTCCCAGTATTCTGGCTTCGAAGACCGTAATCCCGTGCGGAAACCGTGCTATTCCGACGTAAAATGACGAGAGGGATCGAATGCCGCAAGCAGAATTCAAATCAGAGCCTTCCTTCGTCAGAAAATCGCTATTAGAGCCAAAACCTATCTTGCAGTAATATGGCTCCCAGGATCGTAATCGGGTGTGGAAACCGCGCTATTCCGACGTAAAATGACGAGAAGGATCGAATGCCGCAAGCAGAATTCAAATCAGAGCCTTCCTTCGTCAGAAAATCGTTGTTATAGCCAAAACTTATCTCCCAGTATTCTGGCTTCGAAGACCGTAATCCCGTGCGGAAACCGTGCTATTCCGACGTAAAATGACGAGAGGGATCGAATGCCGCAAGCAGAATTCAAATCAGAGCCTTCCTTCGTCAGAAAATCGCTATTAGAGCCAAAACCTATCTTGCAGTAATATGGCTCCCAGGATCGTAATCGGGTGTGGAAACCGCGCTATTCCGACGTAAAATGACGAGAAGGATCGAATGCCGCAAGCAGAATTCAAATCAGAGCCTTCCTTCGTCAGAAAATCGCTGTTATTGCCAAAACCTATCTCCCAGTATTCTGGCTTCGAGGACCATAATCACGTGTGGAAAACATGCTATTCCGCCGTAAAATGACGAGAGGGATCGAATGCCGCAAGCAGAATTCAAATCAGAGCCTTCCTTCGTCAGAAAATCGCTGTTAGAGCCAAAACCTATCTCCCAGTATTCTGGCTTCGAAGACCGTAATCCCGTGCGGAAACCGTGCTATTCCGACGTAAAATGACGAGAGGGATCGAATGCCGCAAGCAGAATTCAAATCAGAGCCTTCCTTCGTCAGAAAATCGCTGTTATTGCCAAAACCTATCTCCCAGTATTCTGGCTTCGAGGACCATAATCACGTGTGGAAAACATGCTATTCCGCCGTAAAATGACGAGAGGGATCGAATGCCGCAAGCAGAATTCAAATCAGAGCCTTCCTTCGTCAGAAAATCGCTGTTAGAGCCAAAACCTATCTCCCAGTATTCTGGCTTCGAAGACCGTAATCCCGTGCGGAAACCGTGCTATTCCGACGTAAAATGACGAGAGGGATCGAATGCCGCAAGCAGAATTCAAATCAGAGCCTTCCTTCGTCAGAAAATCGCTGTTATTGCCAAAACCTATCTCCCAGTATTCTGGCTTCGAGGACCATAATCACGTGTGGAAAACATGCTATTCCGCCGTAAAATGACGAGAGGGATCGAATGCCGCAAGCAGAATTCAAATCAGTGCCTACCTTCGGCCGAAAATCGCTGTTATAGCCAAAACCTATCTTGCAGTAGTCTGGCTCCCAGGATCGTAATGGGTAGTGGAAAACGCGCTATTCCAACGTAAAATGACGAGAGGAATCGAATGTCGTAAGGAGAATTCAAATCAGAGCCTTCCTTCGTCCGAAAATCGTTGTTATAGCCAAAACTTATCTCCCAGTATTCTGGCTTCGAAGACCGTAATCCCGTGCGGAAACCGTGCTATTCCGACGTAAAATGACGAGAGGGGTCGAATGCCGCAAGCAGAATTCAAATCAGAGCCTTCCTTCGTCAGAAAATCGCTGTTATTGCCAAAACCTATCTCCCAGTATTCTGGCTTCGAGGACCGTAATCGCGTGTGGAAACCGTGCTATTCCGACGTAAAATGACGAGGGGAATCGAATGCCGCAAGCAGAATTCAAATCAGAGCCTTCCTTCGTCAGAAAATCGCTGTTATTGCCAAAACCTATCTCCCAGTATTCTGGCTTCGAGGACCATAATCACGTGTGGAAAACATGCTATTCCGCCGTAAAATGACGAGAAGGATCGAATGCCGCAAGCAGAATTCAAATCAGAGCCTTCCTTCGTCCGAAAATCACTGTTATTGCCAAAACCTATCTCCCAGTATTCTGGCCTCCAGGACCGTAATCGCGTGTGGAAACCGTGCTATTCCGACGTAAAATGACGAGGGGAATCGAATGCCGCAAGCAGAATTCAAATCAGAGCCTTCCTTCGTCAGAAAATCGCTGTTATAGCCAAAACCTATCTTGCAGTAGTCTGGCTCCCAGGATCGTAATGGGTAGTGGAAAACGCGCTATTCCAACGTAAAATGACGAGAGGAATCGAATGTCGTAAGGAGAATTCAAATCAGAGCCTTCCTTCGTCCGAAAATCGTTGTTATAGCCAAAACTTATCTCCCAGTATTCTGGCTTCGAAGACCGTAATCCCGTGCGGAAACCGTGCTATTCCGACGTAAAATGACGAGAGGGATCGAATGCCGGAAGCAGAATTCAAATCAGAGCCTTCCTTCGTCAGAAAATCGCTATTAGAGCCAAAACCTATCTTGCAGTAATATGGCTCCCAGGATCGTAATCGGGTGTGGAAACCGCGCTATTCCGACGTAAAATGACGAGAAGGATCGAATGCCGCAAGCAGAATTCAAATCAGAGCCTTCCTTCGTCAGAAAATCGCTGTTATTGCCAAAACCTATCTCCCAGTATTCTGGCTTCGAGGACCATAATCACGTGTGGAAAACATGCTATTCCGCCGTAAAATGACGAGAGGGATCGAATGCCGCAAGCAGAATTCAAATCAGAGCCTTCCTTCGTCAGAAAATCGCTGTTAGAGCCAAAACCTATCTCCCAGTATTCTGGCTTCGAAGACCGTAATCCCGTGCGGAAACCGTGCTATTCCGACGTAAAATGACGAGAGGGATCGAATGCCGCAAGCAGAATTCAAATCAGAGCCTTCCTTCGTCAGAAAATCGCTGTTATTGCCAAAACCTATCTCCCAGTATTCTGGCTTCGAGGACCATAATCACGTGTGGAAAACATGCTATTCCGCCGTAAAATGACGAGAGGGATCGAATGCCGCAAGCAGAATTCAAATCAGTGCCTACCTTCGGCCGAAAATCGCTGTTATAGCCAAAACCTATCTTGCAGTAGTCTGGCTCCCAGGATCGTAATGGGTAGTGGAAAACGCGCTATTCCAACGTAAAATGACGAGAGGAATCGAATGTCGTAAGGAGAATTCAAATCAGAGCCTTCCTTCGTCCGAAAATCGTTGTTATAGCCAAAACTTATCTCCCAGTATTCTGGCTTCGAAGACCGTAATCCCGTGCGGAAACCGTGCTATTCCGCCGTAAAATGACGAGAGGAATCGAGTGTCGTAAGGAGAATTCAAATCAGAGCCTTCCTTCGTCAGAAAATCGCTGTTATTGCCAAAACCTATCTCCCAGTATTCTGGCTTCGAGGACCATAATCACGTGTGGAAAACATGCTATTCCGCCGTAAAATGACGAGAGGGATCGAATGCCGCAAGCAGAAGTCAAATCAGAGCCTTCCTTCGTCAGAAAATCGCTGTTATTGCCAAAACCTATCTCCCAGTATTCTGGCCTCCAGGACGGTAATCGCGTGCGGAAACCGTGCTATTCCGACGTAAAATGACGAGAGGGATCGAATGCCGCAAGCAGAAGTCAAATCAGAGCCTTCCTTCGTCAGAAAATCGCTGTTATTGCCAAAACCTATCTCCCAGTATTCTGGCCTCCAGGACGGTAATCGCGTGCGGAAACCGTGCTATTCCGACGTAAAATGACGAGAGGGATCGAATGCCGCAAGCAGAATTCAAATCAGAGCCTTCCTTCGTCCGAAAATCGTTGTTATAGCCAAAACTTATCTCCCAGTATTCTGGCTTCGAAGACCGTAATCCCGTGCGGAAACCGTGCTATTCCGACGTAAAATGACGAGAGGGATCGAATGCCGCAAGCAGAATTCAAATCAGTGCCTACCTTCGGCCGAAAATCGCTGTTATAGCCAAAACCTATCTTGCAGTAGTCTGGCTCCCAGGATCGTAATGGGTAGTGGAAAACGCGCTATTCCAACGTAAAATGACGAGAGGAATCGAATGCCGCAAGCAGAATTCAAATCAGAGCCTTCCTTCCTCAGAAAATCGCTGTTATTGCCAAAACCTATCTCCCAGTATTCTGGCTTCGAGGACCATAATCACGTGTGGAAAACATGCTATTCCGCCGTAAAATGACGAGAGGGATCGAATGCCGCAAGCAGAAGTCAAATCAGAGCCTTCCTTCGTCAGAAAATCGCTGTTATTGCCAAAACCTATCTCCCAGTATTCTGGCCTCCAGGACGGTAATCGCGTGCGGAAACCGTGCTATTCCGACGTAAAATGACGAGAGGGATCGAATGCCGCAAGCAGAATTCAAATCAGAGCCTTCCTTCGTCCGAAAATCACTGTTATTGCCAAAACCTATCTCCCAGTATTCTGGCCTCCAGGACCGTAATCGCGTGTGGAAACCGTGCTATTCCGACGTAAAATGATGAGAGGAATCGAATGCCGCAAGCAGAATTCAAATCAGAGCCTTCCTTCGTCAGAAAATCGCTGTTAGAGCCAAAACCTATCTTCCAGTATTCTGGCCTCCAGGACCGTAATCGCGTGTGGAAACCGTGCTATTCCGACGTAAAATGACGAGAGGGATCGAATGCCGCAAGCAGAAGTCAAATCAGAGCCTTCCTTCGTCAGAAAATCGCTATTAGAGCCAAAACCTATCTTGCAGTAATATGGCTCCCAGGATCGTAATCGGGTGTGGAAACCGCGCTATTCCGACGTAAAATGACGAGAAGGATCGAATGCCGCAAGCAGAAGTCAAATTAGAGCCTTCCTTCGTCTGAAAATCGCTGTTAGAGCCAAAACCTATCTCCCAGTATTCTGGCCTCCAGGACCCTAATCGCGTGCGCAAACCGTGCTATTCCGACGTAAAATGACGAGAGGGATCGAATGCCGCAAGCAGAAGTCAAATCAGAGCCTTCCTTCGTCAGAAAATCGCTATTAGAGCCAAAACCTATCTTGCAGTAATATGGCTCCCAGGATCGTAATCGGGTGTGGACACCGCGCTATTCCGCCGTAAAATGACGAGAGGGATCGAATGCCGCAAGCAGAATTCAAATCAGAGCCTTCCTTCGTCAGAAAATCGCTGTTATTGCCAAAACCTATCTCCCAGTATTCTGTCTTCGAGGACCATAATCACGTGTGGAAAACATGCTATTCCGCCGTAAAATGACGAGAGGGATCGAATGCCGCAAGCAGAAGTCAAATCAGAGCCTTCCTTCGTCAGAAAATCGCTATTAGAGCCAAAACCTATCTTGCAGTAATATGGCTCCCAGGATCGTAATCGGGTGTGGACACCGCGCTATTCCGACGTAAAATGACGAGAAGGATCGAATGCCGCAAGCAGAATTCAAATCAGAGCCTTCCTTCGTCAGAAAATCGCTATTATTGCCAAAACCTATCTCCCAGTATTCTGGCTTCGAGGACCGTAATCGCGTGTGGAAACCGTGCTATTCCGACGTAAAATGACGAGGGGATCGAATGCCGCAAGCAGAATTCAAATCAGTGCCTACCTTCGTCCGAAAATCGCTGTTATAGCCAAAACCTATCTTGCAGTAGTCTGGCTCCCAGGATCGTAATGGGTAGTGGAAACCGCGCTATTCCGACGTAAAATGACGAGAAGGATCGAATGCCGCAAGCAGAATTCAAATCAGAGCCTTCCTTCGTCCGAAAATCGTTGTTATTGCCAAAACCTATCTCCCAGTATTCTGGCTTCGAGGACCATAATCACGTGTGGAAAACATGCTATTCCGACGTAAAATGACGAGAAGGATCGAATGCCGCAAGCAGAATTCAAATCAGAGCCTTCCTTCGTCCGAAAATCACTGTTATTGCCAAAACCTATCTCCCAGTATTCTGGCCTCCAGGACCGTAATCGCGTGTGGAAACCGTGCTATTCCGACGTAAAATGACGAGGGGAATCGAATGCCGCAAGCAGAATTCAAATCAGAGCCTTCCTTCGTCAGAAAATCGCTGTTAGAGCCAAAACCTATCTTCCAGTATTCTGGCCTCCAGGACCGTAATCGCGTGCGCAAACCGTGCTATTCCGACGTAAAATGACGAGAGGGATCGAATGCCGCAAGCAGAAGTCAAATCAGAGCCTTCCTTCGTCAGAAAATCGCTATTAGAGCCAAAACCTATCTTGCAGTAATATGGCTCCCAGGATCGTAATCGGGTGTGGACACCGCGCTATTCCGCCGTAAAATGACGAGAGGGATCGAATGCCGCAAGCAGAATTCAAATCAGAGCCTTCCTTCGTCAGAAAATCGCTGTTATTGCCAAAACCTATCTCCCAGTATTCTGTCTTCGAGGACCATAATCACGTGTGGAAAACATGCTATTCCGCCGTAAAATGACGAGAGGGATCGAATGCCGCAAGCAGAAGTCAAATCAGAGCCTTCCTTCGACAGAAAATCGCTATTAGAGCCAAAACCTATCTTGCAGTAATATGGCTCCCAGGATCGTAATCGGGTGTGGAAACCGCGCTATTCCGACGTAAAATGACGAGAAGGATCGAATGCCGCAAGCAGAATTCAAATCAGAGCCTTCCTTCGTCAGAAAATCGCTATTATTGCCAAAACCTATCTCCCAGTATTCTGGCTTCGAGGACCGTAATCGCGTGTGGAAACCGTGCTATTCCGACGTAAAATGACGAGGGGATCGAATGCCGCAAGCAGAATTCAAATCAGAGCCTTCCTTCGTCCGAAAATCACTGTTATTGCCAAAACCTATCTCCCAGTATTCTGGCCTCCAGGACCGTAATCGCGTGTGGAAACCGTGCTATTCCGACGTAAAATGACGAGGGGAATCGAATGCCGCAAGCAGAATTCAAATCAGAGCCTTCCTTCGTCCGAAAATCGTTGTTATTGCCAAAACCTATCTCCCAGTATTCTGGCTTCGAGGACCATAATCACGTGTGGAAAACATGCTATTCCGCCGTAAAATGACGAGAGGGATCGAATGCCGCAAGCAGAAGTCAAATCAGAGCCTTCCTTCGTCAGAAAATCGCTGTTATTGCCAAAACCTATCTCCCAGTATTCTGGCCTCCAGGACGGTAATCGCGTGCGGAAACCGTGCTATTCCGACGTAAAATGACGAGAGGGATCGAATGCCGCAAGCAGAATTCAAATCAGTGCCTACCTTCGTCCGAAAATCGCTGTTATAGCCAAAACCTATCTTGCAGTAGTCTGGCTCCCAGGATCGTAATGGGTAGTGGAAACCGCGCTATTCCGACGTAAAATGACGAGAAGGATCGAATGCCGCAAGCAGAATTCAAATCAGAGCCTTCCTTCGTCAGAAAATCGCTATTAGAGCCAAAACCTATCTTGCAGTAATATGGCTCCCAGGATCGTAATCGGGTGTGGAAACCGCGCTATTCCGACGTAAAATGACGAGAAGGATCGAATGCCGCAAGCAGAAGTCAAATTAGAGCCTTCCTTCGTCTGGAAATCGCTGTTAGAGCCAAAACCTATCTCCCAGTATTCTGGCCTCCAGGACCCTAATCGCGTGCGCAAACCGTGCTATTCCGACGTAAAATGACGAGAGGGATCGAATGCCGCAAGCAGAAGTCAAATCAGAGCCTTCCTTCGTCAGAAAATCGCTATTAGAGCCAAAACCTATCTTGCAGTAATATGGCTCCCAGGATCGTAATCGGGTGTGGACACCGCGCTATTCCGCCGTAAAATGACGAGAGGGATCGAATGCCGCAAGCAGAATTCAAATCAGAGCCTTCCTTCGTCAGAAAATCGCTGTTATTGCCAAAACCTATCTCCCAGTATTCTGTCTTCGAGGACCATAATCACGTGTGGAAAACATGCTATTCCGCCGTAAAATGACGAGAGGGATCGAATGCCGCAAGCAGAAGTCAAATCAGAGCCTTCCTTCGTCAGAAAATCGCTATTAGAGCCAAAACCTATCTTGCAGTAATATGGCTCCCAGGATCGTAATCGGGTGTGGACACCGCGCTATTCCGACGTAAAATGACGAGAAGGATCGAATGCCGCAAGCAGAATTCAAATCAGAGCCTTCCTTCGTCAGAAAATCGCTATTATTGCCAAAACCTATCTCCCAGTATTCTGGCTTCGAGGACCGTAATCGCGTGTGGAAACCGTGCTATTCCGACGTAAAATGACGAGGGGATCGAATGCCGCAAGCAGAATTCAAATCAGTGCCTACCTTCGTCCGAAAATCGCTGTTATAGCCAAAACCTATCTTGCAGTAGTCTGGCTCCCAGGATCGTAATGGGTAGTGGAAACCGCGCTATTCCGACGTAAAATGACGAGAAGGATCGAATGCCGCAAGCAGAATTCAAATCAGAGCCTTCCTTCGTCCGAAAATCGTTGTTATTGCCAAAACCTATCTCCCAGTATTCTGGCTTCGAGGACCATAATCACGTGTGGAAAACATGCTATTCCGCCGTAAAATGACGAGAGGGATCGAATGCCGCAAGCAGAAGTCAAATCAGAGCCTTCCTTCGTCAGAAAATCGCTGTTATTGCCAAAACCTATCTCCCAGTATTCTGGCCTCCAGGACGGTAATCGCGTGCGGAAACCGTGCTATTCCGACGTAAAATGACGAGAGGGATCGAATGCCGCAAGCAGAATTCAAATCAGTGCCTACCTTCGTCCGAAAATCGCTGTTATAGCCAAAACCTATCTTGCAGTAGTCTGGCTCCCAGGATCGTAATGGGTAGTGGAAACCGCGCTATTCCGACGTAAAATGACGAGAAGGATCGAATGCCGCAAGCAGAATTCAAATCAGAGCCTTCCTTCGTCCGAAAATCACTGTTATTGCCAAAACCTATCTCCCAGTATTCTGGCCTCCAGGACCGTAATCGCGTGTGGAAACCGTGCTATTCCGACGTAAAATGACGAGGGGAATCGAATGCCGCAAGCAGAATTCAAATCAGAGCCTTCCTTCGTCAGAAAATCGCTATTAGAGCCAAAACCTATCTTGCAGTAATATGGCTCCCAGGATCGTAATCGGGTGTGGAAACCGCGCTATTCCGACGTAAAATGACGAGAAGGATCGAATGCCGCAAGCAGAATTCAAATCAGAGCCTTCCTTCGTCCGAAAATCACTGTTATTGCCAAAACCTATCTCCCAGTATTCTGGCCTCCAGGACCGTAATCGCGTGTGGAAACCGTGCTATTCCGACGTAAAATGACGAGGGGAATCGAATGCCGCAAGCAGAATTCAAATCAGAGCCTTCCTTCGTCAGAAAATCGCTGTTATTGCCAAAACCTATCTCCCAGTATTCTGGCCTCCAGGACGGTAATCGCGTGCGGAAACCGTGCTATTCCGACGTAAAATGACGAGAGGGATCGAATGCCGCAAGCAGAATTCAAATCAGTGCCTACCTTCGTCCGAAAATCGCTGTTATAGCCAAAACCTATCTTGCAGTAGTCTGGCTCCCAGGATCGTAATGGGTAGTGGAAACCGCGCTATTCCGACGTAAAATGACGAGAAGGATCGAATGCCGCAAGCAGAATTCAAATCAGAGCCTTCCTTCGTCCGAAAATCACTGTTATTGCCAAAACCTATCTCCCAGTATTCTGGCCTCCAGGACCGTAATCGCGTGTGGAAACCGTGCTATTCCGACGTAAAATGACGAGGGGAATCGAATGCCGCAAGCAGAATTCAAATCAGAGCCTTCCTTCGTCAGAAAATCGCTGTTAGAGCCAAAACCTATCTTCCAGTATTCTGGCCTCCAGGACCGTAATCGCGTGTGGAAACCGTGCTATTCCGACGTAAAATGACGAGAGGGATCGAATGCCGCAAGCAGAAGTCAAATCAGAGCCTTCCTTCGTCAGAAAATCGCTATTAGAGCCAAAACCTATCTTGCAGTAATATGGCTCCCAGAATCGTAATCGGGTGTGGAAACCGCGCTATTCCGACGTAAAATGACGTGAAGGATCGAATGCCGCAAGCAGAAGTCAAATTAGAGCCTTCCTTCGTCTGGAAATCGCTGTTAGAGCCAAAACCTATCTCCCAGTATTCTGGCCTCCAGGACCCTAATCGCGTGCGCAAACCGTGCTATTCCGACGTAAAATGACGAGAGGGATCGAATGCCGCAAGCAGAAGTCAAATCAGAGCCTTCCTTCGTCCGAAAATCACTGTTATTGCCAAAACCTATCTCCCAGTATTCTGGCCTCCAGGACCGTAATCGCGTGTGGAAACCGTGCTATTCCGACGTAAAATGACGAGGGGAATCGAATGCCGCAAGCAGAATTCAAATCAGAGCCTTCCTTCGTCAGAAAATCGCTGTTAGAGCCAAAACCTATCTTCCAGTATTCTGGCCTCCAGGACCGTAATCGCGTGCGCAAACCGTGCTATTCCGACGTAAAATGACGAGAGGGATCGAATGCCGCAAGCAGAAGTCAAATCAGAGCCTTCCTTCGTCAGAAAATCGCTATTAGAGCCAAAACCTATCTTGCAGTAATATGGCTCCCAGAATCGTAATCGGGTGTGGAAACCGCGCTATTCCGACGTAAAATGACGTGAAGGATCGAATGCCGCAAGCAGAAGTCAAATTAGAGCCTTCCTTCGTCTGGAAATCGCTGTTAGAGCCAAAACCTATCTCCCAGTATTCTGGCCTCCAGGACCCTAATCGCGTGCGCAAACCGTGCTATTCCGACGTAAAATGACGAGAGGGATCGAATGCCGCAAGCAGAAGTCAAATCAGAGCCTTCCTTCGTCCGAAAATCACTGTTATTGCCAAAACCTATCTCCCAGTATTCTGGCCTCCAGGACCGTAATCGCGTGTGGAAACCGTGCTATTCCGACGTAAAATGACGAGGGGAATCGAATGCCGCAAGCAGAATTCAAATCAGAGCCTTCCTTCGTCAGAAAATCGCTGTTAGAGCCAAAACCTATCTTCCAGTATTCTGGCTTCGAGGACCATAATCACGTGTGGAAAACATGCTATTCCGCCGTAAAATGACGAGAGGGATCGAATGCCGCAAGCAGAATTCAAATCAGTGCCTACCTTCGGCCGAAAATCGCTGTTATAGCCAAAACCTATCTTGCAGTAGTCTGGCTCCCAGGATCGTAATGGGTAGTGGAAAACGCGCTATTCCAACGTAAAATGACGAGAGGAATCGAATGTCGTAAGGAGAATTCAAATCAGAGCCTTCCTTCGTCCGAAAATCGTTGTTATAGCCAAAACTTATCTCCCAGTATTCTGGCTTCGAAGACCGTAATCCCGTGCGGAAACCGTGCTATTCCGCCGTAAAATGACGAGAGGAATCGAGTGTCGTAAGGAGAATTCAAATCAGAGCCTTCCTTCGTCAGAAAATCGCTGTTATTGCCAAAACCTATCTCCCAGTATTCTGGCTTCGAGGACCATAATCACGTGTGGAAAACATGCTATTCCGCCGTAAAATGACGAGAGGGATCGAATGCCGCAAGCAGAAGTCAAATCAGAGCCTTCCTTCGTCAGAAAATCGCTGTTATTGCCAAAACCTATCTCCCAGTATTCTGGCCTCCAGGACGGTAATCGCGTGCGGAAACCGTGCTATTCCGACGTAAAATGACGAGAGGGATCGAATGCCGCAAGCAGAAGTCAAATCAGAGCCTTCCTTCGTCAGAAAATCGCTGTTATTGCCAAAACCTATCTCCCAGTATTCTGGCCTCCAGGACGGTAATCGCGTGCGGAAACCGTGCTATTCCGACGTAAAATGACGAGAGGGATCGAATGCCGCAAGCAGAATTCAAATCAGAGCCTTCCTTCGTCCGAAAATCGTTGTTATAGCCAAAACTTATCTCCCAGTATTCTGGCTTCGAAGACCGTAATCCCGTGCGGAAACCGTGCTATTCCGACGTAAAATGACGAGAGGGATCGAATGCCGCAAGCAGAATTCAAATCAGTGCCTACCTTCGGCCGAAAATCGCTGTTATAGCCAAAACCTATCTTGCAGTAGTCTGGCTCCCAGGATCGTAATGGGTAGTGGAAAACGCGCTATTCCAACGTAAAATGACGAGAGGAATCGAATGTCGTAAGGAGAATTCAAATCAGAGCCTTCCTTCGTCCGAAAATCGTTGTTATAGCCAAAACTTATCTCCCAGTATTCTGGCTTCGAAGACCGTAATCCCGTGCGGAAACCGTGCTATTCCGACGTAAAATGACGAGAGGGATCGAATGCCGCAAGCAGAATTCAAATCAGTGCCTACCTTCGTCCGAAAATCGCTGTTATAGCCAAAACCTATCTTGCAGTAGTCTGGCTCCCAGGATCGTAATGGGTAGTGGAAAACGCGCTATTCCGACGTAAAATGACGAGAGGAATCGAATGTCGTAAGGAGAATTCAAATCAGAGCCTTCCTTCGTCCGAAAATCGTTGTTATAGCCAAAACTTATCTCCCAGTATTCTGGCTTCGAAGACCGTAATCCCGTGCGGAAACCGTGCTATTCCGACGTAAAATGACGAGAGGGATCGAATGCCGCAAGCAGAATTCAAATCAGAGCCTTCCTTCCTCAGAAAATCGCTGTTATTGCCAAAACCTATCTCCCAGTATTCTGGCTTCGAGGACCATAATCACGTGTGGAAAACATGCTATTCCGCCGTAAAATGACGAGAGGGATCGAATGCCGCAAGCAGAAGTCAAATCAGAGCCTTCCTTCGTCAGAAAATCGCTGTTATTGCCAAAACCTATCTCCCAGTATTCTGGCCTCCAGGACGGTAATCGCGTGCGGAAACCGTGCTATTCCGACGTAAAATGACGAGAGGGATCGAATGCCGCAAGCAGAATTCAAATCAGAGCCTTCCTTCGTCCGAAAATCACTGTTATTGCCAAAACCTATCTCCCAGTATTCTGGCCTCCAGGACCGTAATCGCGTGTGGAAACCGTGCTATTCCGACGTAAAATGATGAGGGGAATCGAATGCCGCAAGCAGAATTCAAATCAGAGCCTTCCTTCGTCAGAAAATCGCTGTTAGAGCCAAAACCTATCTTCCAGTATTCTGGCCTCCAGGACCGTAATCGCGTGCGCAAACCGTGCTATTCCGACGTAAAATGACGAGAGGGATCGAATGCCGCAAGCAGAAGTCAAATCAGAGCCTTCCTTCGTCAGAAAATCGCTATTAGAGCCAAAACCTATCTTGCAGTAATATGGCTCCCAGGATCGTAATCGGGTGTGGAAACCGCGCTATTCCGACGTAAAATGACGAGAAGGATCGAATGCCGCAAGCAGAAGTCAAATTAGAGCCTTCCTTCGTCTGGAAATCGCTGTTAGAGCCAAAACCTATCTCCCAGTATTCTGGCCTCCAGGACCCTAATCGCGTGCGCAAACCGTGCTATTCCGACGTAAAATGACGAGAGGGATCGAATGCCGCAAGCAGAAGTCAAATCAGAGCCTTCCTTCGTCAGAAAATCGCTATTAGAGCCAAAACCTATCTTGCAGTAATATGGCTCCCAGGATCGTAATCGGGTGTGGACACCGCGCTATTCCGCCGTAAAATGACGAGAGGGATCGAATGCCGCAAGCAGAATTCAAATCAGAGCCTTCCTTCGTCAGAAAATCGCTGTTATTGCCAAAACCTATCTCCCAGTATTCTGTCTTCGAGGACCATAATCACGTGTGGAAAACATGCTATTCCGCCGTAAAATGACGAGAGGGATCGAATGCCGCAAGCAGAAGTCAAATCAGAGCCTTCCTTCGTCAGAAAATCGCTATTAGAGCCAAAACCTATCTTGCAGTAATATGGCTCCCAGGATCGTAATCGGGTGTGGACACCGCGCTATTCCGACGTAAAATGACGAGAAGGATCGAATGCCGCAAGCAGAATTCAAATCAGAGCCTTCCTTCGTCAGAAAATCGCTATTATTGCCAAAACCTATCTCCCAGTATTCTGGCTTCGAGGACCGTAATCGCGTGTGGAAACCGTGCTATTCCGACGTAAAATGACGAGGGGATCGAATGCCGCAAGCAGAATTCAAATCAGTGCCTACCTTCGTCCGAAAATCGCTGTTATAGCCAAAACCTATCTTGCAGTAGTCTGGCTCCCAGGATCGTAATGGGTAGTGGAAACCGCGCTATTCCGACGTAAAATGACGAGAAGGATCGAATGCCGCAAGCAGAATTCAAATCAGAGCCTTCCTTCGTCCGAAAATCGTTGTTATTGCCAAAACCTATCTCCCAGTATTCTGGCTTCGAGGACCGTAATCACGTGTGGAAAACATGCTATTCCGACGTAAAATGACGAGAAGGATCGAATGCCGCAAGCAGAATTCAAATCAGAGCCTTCCTTCGTCCGAAAATCACTGTTATTGCCAAAACCTATCTCCCAGTATTCTGGCCTCCAGGACCGTAATCGCGTGTGGAAACCGTGCTATTCCGACGTAAAATGACGAGGGGAATCGAATGCCGCAAGCAGAATTCAAATCAGAGCCTTCCTTCGTCAGAAAATCGCTGTTAGAGCCAAAACCTATCTTCCAGTATTCTGGCCTCCAGGACCGTAATCGCGTGCGCAAACCGTGCTATTCCGACGTAAAATGACGAGAGGGATCGAATGCCGCAAGCAGAAGTCAAATCAGAGCCTTCCTTCGTCAGAAAATCGCTATTAGAGCCAAAACCTATCTTGCAGTAATATGGCTCCCAGGATCGTAATCGGGTGTGGACACCGCGCTATTCCGCCGTAAAATGACGAGAGGGATCGAATGCCGCAAGCAGAATTCAAATCAGAGCCTTCCTTCGTCAGAAAATCGCTGTTATTGCCAAAACCTATCTCCCAGTATTCTGTCTTCGAGGACCATAATCACGTGTGGAAAACATGCTATTCCGCCGTAAAATGACGAGAGGGATCGAATGCCGCAAGCAGAAGTCAAATCAGAGCCTTCCTTCGACAGAAAATCGCTATTAGAGCCAAAACCTATCTTGCAGTAATATGGCTCCCAGGATCGTAATCGGGTGTGGACACCGCGCTATTCCGACGTAAAATGACGAGAAGGATCGAATGCCGCAAGCAGAATTCAAATCAGAGCCTTCCTTCGTCAGAAAATCGCTATTATTGCCAAAACCTATCTCCCAGTATTCTGGCTTCGAGGACCGTAATCGCGTGTGGAAACCGTGCTATTCCGACGTAAAATGACGAGGGGATCGAATGCCGCAAGCAGAATTCAAATCAGAGCCTTCCTTCGTCCGAAAATCACTGTTATTGCCAAAACCTATCTCCCAGTATTCTGGCCTCCAGGACCGTAATCGCGTGTGGAAACCGTGCTATTCCGACGTAAAATGACGAGGGGAATCGAATGCCGCAAGCAGAATTCAAATCAGAGCCTTCCTTCGTCCGAAAATCGTTGTTATTGCCAAAACCTATCTCCCAGTATTCTGGCTTCGAGGACCATAATCACGTGTGGAAAACATGCTATTCCGCCGTAAAATGACGAGAGGGATCGAATGCCGCAAGCAGAAGTCAAATCAGAGCCTTCCTTCGTCAGAAAATCGCTGTTATTGCCAAAACCTATCTCCCAGTATTCTGGCCTCCAGGACGGTAATCGCGTGCGGAAACCGTGCTATTCCGACGTAAAATGACGAGAGGGATCGAATGCCGCAAGCAGAATTCAAATCAGTGCCTACCTTCGTCCGAAAATCGCTGTTATAGCCAAAACCTATCTTGCAGTAGTCTGGCTCCCAGGATCGTAATGGGTAGTGGAAACCGCGCTATTCCGACGTAAAATGACGAGAAGGATCGAATGCCGCAAGCAGAATTCAAATCAGAGCCTTCCTTCGTCAGAAAATCGCTATTAGAGCCAAAACCTATCTTGCAGTAATATGGCTCCCAGGATCGTAATCGGGTGTGGAAACCGCGCTATTCCGACGTAAAATGACGAGAAGGATCGAATGCCGCAAGCAGAAGTCAAATTAGAGCCTTCCTTCGTCTGGAAATCGCTGTTAGAGCCAAAACCTATCTCCCAGTATTCTGGCCTCCAGGACCCTAATCGCGTGCGCAAACCGTGCTATTCCGACGTAAAATGACGAGAGGGATCGAATGCCGCAAGCAGAAGTCAAATCAGAGCCTTCCTTCGTCAGAAAATCGCTATTAGAGCCAAAACCTATCTTGCAGTAATATGGCTCCCAGGATCGTAATCGGGTGTGGACACCGCGCTATTCCGCCGTAAAATGACGAGAGGGATCGAATGCCGCAAGCAGAATTCAAATCAGAGCCTTCCTTCGTCAGAAAATCGCTGTTATTGCCAAAACCTATCTCCCAGTATTCTGTCTTCGAGGACCATAATCACGTGTGGAAAACATGCTATTCCGCCGTAAAATGACGAGAGGGATCGAATGCCGCAAGCAGAAGTCAAATCAGAGCCTTCCTTCGTCAGAAAATCGCTATTAGAGCCAAAACCTATCTTGCAGTAATATGGCTCCCAGGATCGTAATCGGGTGTGGACACCGCGCTATTCCGACGTAAAATGACGAGAAGGATCGAATGCCGCAAGCAGAATTCAAATCAGAGCCTTCCTTCGTCAGAAAATCGCTATTATTGCCAAAACCTATCTCCCAGTATTCTGGCTTCGAGGACCGTAATCGCGTGTGGAAACCGTGCTATTCCGACGTAAAATGACGAGGGGATCGAATGCCGCAAGCAGAATTCAAATCAGTGCCTACCTTCGTCCGAAAATCGCTGTTATAGCCAAAACCTATCTTGCAGTAGTCTGGCTCCCAGGATCGTAATGGGTAGTGGAAACCGCGCTATTCCGACGTAAAATGACGAGAAGGATCGAATGCCGCAAGCAGAATTCAAATCAGAGCCTTCCTTCGTCCGAAAATCGTTGTTATTGCCAAAACCTATCTCCCAGTATTCTGGCTTCGAGGACCATAATCACGTGTGGAAAACATGCTATTCCGCCGTAAAATGACGAGAGGGATCGAATGCCGCAAGCAGAAGTCAAATCAGAGCCTTCCTTCGTCAGAAAATCGCTGTTATTGCCAAAACCTATCTCCCAGTATTCTGGCCTCCAGGACGGTAATCGCGTGCGGAAACCGTGCTATTCCGACGTAAAATGACGAGAGGGATCGAATGCCGCAAGCAGAATTCAAATCAGTGCCTACCTTCGTCCGAAAATCGCTGTTATAGCCAAAACCTATCTTGCAGTAGTCTGGCTCCCAGGATCGTAATGGGTAGTGGAAACCGCGCTATTCCGACGTAAAATGACGAGAAGGATCGAATGCCGCAAGCAGAATTCAAATCAGAGCCTTCCTTCGTCCGAAAATCACTGTTATTGCCAAAACCTATCTCCCAGTATTCTGGCCTCCAGGACCGTAATCGCGTGTGGAAACCGTGCTATTCCGACGTAAAATGACGAGGGGAATCGAATGCCGCAAGCAGAATTCAAATCAGAGCCTTCCTTCGTCAGAAAATCGCTATTAGAGCCAAAACCTATCTTGCAGTAATATGGCTCCCAGGATCGTAATCGGGTGTGGAAACCGCGCTATTCCGACGTAAAATGACGAGAAGGATCGAATGCCGCAAGCAGAATTCAAATCAGAGCCTTCCTTCGTCCGAAAATCACTGTTATTGCCAAAACCTATCTCCCAGTATTCTGGCCTCCAGGACCGTAATCGCGTGTGGAAACCGTGCTATTCCGACGTAAAATGACGAGGGGAATCGAATGCCGCAAGCAGAATTCAAATCAGAGCCTTCCTTCGTCAGAAAATCGCTGTTATTGCCAAAACCTATCTCCCAGTATTCTGGCCTCCAGGACGGTAATCGCGTGCGGAAACCGTGCTATTCCGACGTAAAATGACGAGAGGGATCGAATGCCGCAAGCAGAATTCAAATCAGTGCCTACCTTCGTCCGAAAATCGCTGTTATAGCCAAAACCTATCTTGCAGTAGTCTGGCTCCCAGGATCGTAATGGGTAGTGGAAACCGCGCTATTCCGACGTAAAATGACGAGAAGGATCGAATGCCGCAAGCAGAATTCAAATCAGAGCCTTCCTTCGTCCGAAAATCACTGTTATTGCCAAAACCTATCTCCCAGTATTCTGGCCTCCAGGACCGTAATCGCGTGTGGAAACCGTGCTATTCCGACGTAAAATGACGAGGGGAATCGAATGCCGCAAGCAGAATTCAAATCAGAGCCTTCCTTCGTCAGAAAATCGCTGTTAGAGCCAAAACCTATCTTCCAGTATTCTGGCCTCCAGGACCGTAATCGCGTGTGGAAACCGTGCTATTCCGACGTAAAATGACGAGAGGGATCGAATGCCGCAAGCAGAAGTCAAATCAGAGCCTTCCTTCGTCAGAAAATCGCTATTAGAGCCAAAACCTATCTTGCAGTAATATGGCTCCCAGAATCGTAATCGGGTGTGGAAACCGCGCTATTCCGACGTAAAATGACGTGAAGGATCGAATGCCGCAAGCAGAAGTCAAATTAGAGCCTTCCTTCGTCTGAAAATCGCTGTTAGAGCCAAAACCTATCTCCCAGTATTCTGGCCTCCAGGACCCTAATCGCGTGCGCAAACCGTGCTATTCCGACGTAAAATGACGAGAGGGATCGAATGCCGCAAGCAGAAGTCAAATCAGAGCCTTCCTTCGTCCGAAAATCACTGTTATTGCCAAAACCTATCTCCCAGTATTCTGGCCTCCAGGACCGTAATCGCGTGTGGAAACCGTGCTATTCCGACGTAAAATGACGAGGGGAATCGAATGCCGCAAGCAGAATTCAAATCAGAGCCTTCCTTCGTCAGAAAATCGCTGTTAGAGCCAAAACCTATCTTCCAGTATTCTGGCCTCCAGGACCGTAATCGCGTGCGCAAACCGTGCTATTCCGACGTAAAATGACGAGAGGGATCGAATGCCGCAAGCAGAAGTCAAATCAGAGCCTTCCTTCGTCAGAAAATCGCTATTAGAGCCAAAACCTATCTTGCAGTAATATGGCTCCCAGAATCGTAATCGGGTGTGGAAACCGCGCTATTCCGACGTAAAATGACGAGAAGGATCGAATGCCGCAAGCAGAAGTCAAATTAGAGCCTTCCTTCGTCTGGAAATCGCTGTTAGAGCCAAAACCTATCTCCCAGTATTCTGGCCTCCAGGACCCTAATCGCGTGCGCAAACCGTGCTATTCCGACGTAAAATGGCGAGAGGGATCGAATGCCGCAAGCAGAAGTCAAATCAGAGCCTTCCTTCGTCAGAAAATCGCTGTTATTGCCAAAACCTATCTCCCAGTATTCTGGCTTCGAGGACCATAATCACGTGTGGAAAACATGCTATTCCGCCGTAAAATGACGAGAGGGATCGAATGCCGCAAGCAGAATTCAAATCAGAGCCTTCCTTCGTCAGAAAATCGCTGTTATTGCCAAAACCTATCTCCCAGTATTCTGTCTTCGAGGACCATAATCACGTGTGGAAAACATGCTATTCCGCCGTAAAATGACGAGAGGGACCGAATGCCGCAAGCAGAAGTCAAATCAGAGCCTTCCTTCGTCAGAAAATCGCTATTAGAGCCAAAACCTATCTTGCAGTAATATGGCTCCCAGGATCGTAATCGGGTGTGGACACCGCGCTATTCCGACGTAAAATGACGAGAAGGATCGAATGCCGCAAGCAGAATTCAAATCAGAGCCTTCCTTCGTCAGAAAATCGCTATTATTGCCAAAACCTATCTCCCAGTATTCTGGCTTCGAGGACCGTAATCGCGTGTGGAAACCGTGCTATTCCGACGTAAAATGACGAGGGGATCGAATGCCGCAAGCAGAATTCAAATCAGTGCCTACCTTCGTCCGAAAATCGCTGTTATAGCCAAAACCTATCTTGCAGTAGTCTGGCTCCCAGGATCGTAATGGGTAGTGGAAAACGCGCTATTCCGACGTAAAATGACGAGAGGAATCGAATGTCGTAAGGAGAATTCAAATCAGAGCCTTCCTTCGTCCGAAAATCGTTGTTATTGCCAAAACCTATCTCCCAGTATTCTGGCTTCGAGGACCATAATCACGTGTGGAAAACATGCTATTCCGCCGTAAAATGACGAGAGGGATCGAATGCCGCAAGCAGAAGTAAAATCAGAGCCTTCCTTCGTCAGAAAATCGCTATTAGAGCCAAAACCTATCTTGCAGTAGTCTGGCTTCGAAGACCGTAATCCCGTGCGGAAACCGTGCTATTCCGCCGTAAAATGACGAGAGGAATCGAGTGTCGTAAGGAGAATTCAAATCAGAGCCTTCCTTCGTCAGAAAATCGCTGTTATTGCCAAAACCTATCTCCCAGTATTCTGGCTTCGAGGACCATAATCACGTGTGGAAAACATGCTATTCCGCCGTAAAATGACGAGAGGGATCGAATGCCGCAAGCAGAAGTCAAATCAGAGCCTTCCTTCGTCCGAAAATCGTTGTTATAGCCAAAACTTATCTCCCAGTATTCTGGCTTCGAAGACCGTAATCCCGTGCGGAAACCGTGCTATTCCGACGTAAAATGACGAGAGGGATCGAATGCCGCAAGCAGAATTCAAATCAGAGCCTTCCTTCGTCAGAAAATCGCTGTTATTGCCAAAACCTATCTCCCAGTATTCTGGCTTCGAGGACCGTAATCGCGTGTGGAAACCGTGCTATTCCGACGTAAAATGACGAGGGGAATCGAATGCCGCAAGCAGAATTCAAATCAGAGCCTTCCTTCGTCAGAAAATCGCTATTAGAGCCAAAACCTATCTTGCAGTAATATGGCTCCCAGGATCGTAATCGGGTGTGGAAACCGCGCTATTCCGACGTAAAATGACGAGAAGGATCGAATGCCGCAAGCAGAATTCAAATCAGAGCCTTCCTTCGTCCGAAAATCACTGTTATTGCCAAAACCTATCTCCCAGTATTCTGGCCTCCAGGACCGTAATCGCGTGTGGAAACCGTGCTATTCCGACGTAAAATGACGAGGGGAATCGAATGCCGCAAGCAGAATTCAAATCAGAGCCTTCCTTCGACAGAAAATCGCTGTTATTGCCAAAACCTATCTCCCAGTATTCTGGCCTCCAGGACGGTAATCGCGTGCGGAAACCGTGCTATTCCGACGTAAAATGACGAGAGGGATCGAATGCCGCAAGCAGAATTCAAATCAGTGCCTACCTTCGTCCGAAAATCGCTGTTATAGCCAAAACCTATCTTGCAGTAGTCTGGCTCCCAGGATCGTAATGGGTAGTGGAAACCGCGCTATTCCGACGTAAAATGACGAGAAGGATCGAATGCCGCAAGCAGAATTCAAATCAGAGCCTTCCTTCGTCCGAAAATCACTGTTATTGCCAAAACCTATCTCCCAGTATTCTGGCCTCCAGGACCGTAATCGCGTGTGGAAACCGTGCTATTCCGACGTAAAATGACGAGGGGAATCGAATGCCGCAAGCAGAATTCAAATCAGAGCCTTCCTTCGTCAGAAAATCGCTGTTAGAGCCAAAACCTATCTTCCAGTATTCTGGCCTCCAGGACCGTAATCGCGTGCGCAAACCGTGCTATTCCGACGTAAAATGACGAGAGGGATCGAATGCCGCAAGCAGAAGTCAAATCAGAGCCTTCCTTCGTCAGAAAATCGCTATTAGAGCCAAAACCTATCTTGCAGTAATATGGCTCCCAGAATCGTAATCGGGTGTGGAAACCGCGCTATTCCGACGTAAAATGACGTGAAGGATCGAATGCCGCAAGCAGAAGTCAAATTAGAGCCTTCCTTCGTCTGGAAATCGCTGTTAGAGCCAAAACCTATCTCCCAGTATTCTGGCCTCCAGGACCCTAATCGCGTGCGCAAACCGTGCTATTCCGACGTAAAATGGCGAGAGGGATCGAATGCCGCAAGCAGAAGTCAAATCAGAGCCTTCCTTCGTCAGAAAATCGCTGTTATTGCCAAAACCTATCTCCCAGTATTCTGGCTTCGAGGACCATAATCACGTGTGGAAAACATGCTATTCCGCCGTAAAATGACGAGTGGGATCGAATGCCGCAAGCAGAATTCAAATCAGAGCCTTCCTTCGTCAGAAAATCGCTGTTATTGCCAAAACCTATCTCCCAGTATTCTGTCTTCGAGGACCATAATCACGTGTGGAAAACATGCTATTCCGCCGTAAAATGACGAGAGGGACCGAATGCCGCAAGCAGAAGTCAAATCAGAGCCTTCCTTCGTCAGAAAATCGCTATTAGAGCCAAAACCTATCTTGCAGTAATATGGCTCCCAGGATCGTAATCGGGTGTGGACACCGCGCTATTCCGACGTAAAATGACGAGAAGGATCGAATGCCGCAAGCAGAATTCAAATCAGAGCCTTCCTTCGTCAGAAAATCGCTATTATTGCCAAAACCTATCTCCCAGTATTCTGGCTTCGAGGACCGTAATCGCGTGTGGAAACCGTGCTATTCCGACGTAAAATGACGAGGGGATCGAATGCCGCAAGCAGAATTCAAATCAGTGCCTACCTTCGTCCGAAAATCGCTGTTATAGCCAAAACCTATCTTGCAGTAGTCTGGCTCCCAGGATCGTAATGGGTAGTGGAAAACGCGCTATTCCGACGTAAAATGACGAGAGGAATCGAATGTCGTAAGGAGAATTCAAATCAGAGCCTTCCTTCGTCCGAAAATCGTTGTTATTGCCAAAACCTATCTCCCAGTATTCTGGCTTCGAGGACCATAATCACGTGTGGAAAACATGCTATTCCGCCGTAAAATGACGAGAGGGATCGAATGCCGCAAGCAGAAGTCAAATCAGAGCCTTCCTTCGTCAGAAAATCGCTATTAGAGCCAAAACCTATCTTGCAGTAGTCTGGCTTCGAAGACCGTAATCCCGTGCGGAAACCGTGCTATTCCGCCGTAAAATGACGAGAGGAATCGAGTGTCGTAAGGAGAATTCAAATCAGAGCCTTCCTTCGTCAGAAAATCGCTGTTATTGCCAAAACCTATCTCCCAGTATTCTGGCTTCGAGGACCATAATCACGTGTGGAAAACATGCTATTCCGCCGTAAAATGACGAGAGGGATCGAATGCCGCAAGCAGAAGTCAAATCAGAGCCTTCCTTCGTCAGAAAATCGCTGTTATTGCCAAAACCTATCTCCCAGTATTCTGGCCTCCAGGACGGTAATCGCGTGCGGAAACCGTGCTATTCCGACGTAAAATGACGAGAGGGATCGAATGCCGCAAGCAGAATTCAAATCAGTGCCTACCTTCGTCCGAAAATCGCTGTTATAGCCAAAACCTATCTTGCAGTAGTCTGGCTCCCAGGATCGTAATGGGTAGTGGAAACCGCGCTATTCCGACGTAAAATGACGAGAAGGATCGAATGCCGCAAGCAGAATTCAAATCAGAGCCTTCCTTCGTCCGAAAATCACTGTTATTGCCAAAACCTATCTCCCAGTATTCTGGCCTCCAGGACCGTAATCGCGTGTGGAAACCGTGCTATTCCGACGTAAAATGACGAGGGGAATCGAATGCCGCAAGCAGAATTCAAATCAGAGCCTTCCTTCGTCAGAAAATCGCTATTAGAGCCAAAACCTATCTTGCAGTAATATGGCTCCCAGGATCGTAATCGGGTGTGGAAACCGCGCTATTCCGACGTAAAATGACGAGAAGGATCGAATGCCGCAAGCAGAATTCAAATCAGAGCCTTCCTTCGTCCGAAAATCACTGTTATTGCCAAAACCTATCTCCCAGTATTCTGGCCTCCAGGACCGTAATCGCGTGTGGAAACCGTGCTATTCCGACGTAAAATGACGAGGGGAATCGAATGCCGCAAGCAGAATTCAAATCAGAGCCTTCCTTCGACAGAAAATCGCTGTTATTGCCAAAACCTATCTCCCAGTATTCTGGCCTCCAGGACGGTAATCGCGTGCGGAAACCGTGCTATTCCGACGTAAAATGACGAGAGGGATCGAATGCCGCAAGCAGAATTCAAATCAGTGCCTACCTTCGTCCGAAAATCGCTGTTATAGCCAAAACCTATCTTGCAGTAGTCTGGCTCCCAGGATCGTAATGGGTAGTGGAAACCGCGCTATTCCGACGTAAAATGACGAGAAGGATCGAATGCCGCAAGCAGAATTCAAATCAGAGCCTTCCTTCGTCCGAAAATCACTGTTATTGCCAAAACCTATCTCCCAGTATTCTGGCCTCCAGGACCGTAATCGCGTGTGGAAACCGTGCTATTCCGACGTAAAATGACGAGGGGAATCGAATGCCGCAAGCAGAATTCAAATCAGAGCCTTCCTTCGTCAGAAAATCGCTGTTAGAGCCAAAACCTATCTTCCAGTATTCTGGCCTCCAGGACCGTAATCGCGTGCGCAAACCGTGCTATTCCGACGTAAAATGACGAGAGGGATCGAATGCCGCAAGCAGAAGTCAAATCAGAGCCTTCCTTCGTCAGAAAATCGCTATTAGAGCCAAAACCTATCTTGCAGTAATATGGCTCCCAGAATCGTAATCGGGTGTGGAAACCGCGCTATTCCGACGTAAAATGACGTGAAGGATCGAATGCCGCAAGCAGAAGTCAAATTAGAGCCTTCCTTCGTCTGGAAATCGCTGTTAGAGCCAAAACCTATCTCCCAGTATTCTGGCCTCCAGGACCCTAATCGCGTGCGCAAACCGTGCTATTCCGACGTAAAATGACGAGAGGGATCGAATGCCGCAAGCAGAAGTCAAATCAGAGCCTTCCTTCGTCCGAAAATCACTGTTATTGCCAAAACCTATCTCCCAGTATTCTGGCCTCCAGGACCGTAATCGCGTGTGGAAACCGTGCTATTCCGACGTAAAATGACGAGGGGAATCGAATGCCGCAAGCAGAATTCAAATCAGAGCCTTCCTTCGTCAGAAAATCGCTGTTAGAGCCAAAACCTATCTTCCAGTATTCTGGCCTCCAGGACCGTAATCGCGTGCGCAAACCGTGCTATTCCGACGTAAAATGACGAGAGGGATCGAATGCCGCAAGCAGAAGTCAAATCAGAGCCTTCCTTCGTCAGAAAATCGCTATTAGAGCCAAAACCTATCTTGCAGTAATATGGCTCCCAGAATCGTAATCGGGTGTGGAAACCGCGCTATTCCGACGTAAAATGACGAGAAGGATCGAATGCCGCAAGCAGAAGTCAAATTAGAGCCTTCCTTCGTCTGGAAATCGCTGTTAGAGCCAAAACCTATCTCCCAGTATTCTGGCCTCCAGGACCCTAATCGCGTGCGCAAACCGTGCTATTCCGACGTAAAATGGCGAGAGGGATCGAATGCCGCAAGCAGAAGTCAAATCAGAGCCTTCCTTCGTCAGAAAATCGCTGTTATTGCCAAAACCTATCTCCCAGTATTCTGGCTTCGAGGACCATAATCACGTGTGGAAAACATGCTATTCCGCCGTAAAATGACGAGAGGGACCGAATGCCGCAAGCAGAAGTCAAATCAGAGCCTTCCTTCGTCAGAAAATCGCTATTAGAGCCAAAACCTATCTTGCAGTAATATGGCTCCCAGGATCGTAATCGGGTGTGGACACCGCGCTATTCCGACGTAAAATGACGAGAAGGATCGAATGCCGCAAGCAGAATTCAAATCAGAGCCTTCCTTCGTCAGAAAATCGCTATTATTGCCAAAACCTATCTCCCAGTATTCTGGCTTCGAGGACCGTAATCGCGTGTGGAAACCGTGCTATTCCGACGTAAAATGACGAGGGGATCGAATGCCGCAAGCAGAATTCAAATCAGTGCCTACCTTCGTCCGAAAATCGCTGTTATAGCCAAAACCTATCTTGCAGTAGTCTGGCTCCCAGGATCGTAATGGGTAGTGGAAAACGCGCTATTCCGACGTAAAATGACGAGAGGAATCGAATGTCGTAAGGAGAATTCAAATCAGAGCCTTCCTTCGTCCGAAAATCGTTGTTATTGCCAAAACCTATCTCCCAGTATTCTGGCTTCGAGGACCATAATCACGTGTGGAAAACATGCTATTCCGCCGTAAAATGACGAGAGGGATCGAATGCCGCAAGCAGAATTCAAACCAGTGCCTAATTTCGTCCGAAAATCGCTGTTATAGCCAAAACCTATCTTGCAGTAGTCTGGCTCCCAGGATCGTAATGGGTAGTGGAAACCGCGCTATTCCGACGTAAAATGACGAGAAGGATCGAATGCCGCAAGCAGAATTCAAATCAGAGCCTTCCTTCGTCCGAAAATCGTTGTTATTGCCAAAACCTATCTCCCAGTATTCTGGCTTCGAGGACCATAATCACGTGTGGAAAACATGCTATTCCGCCGTAAAATGACGAGAGGGATCGAATGCCGCAAGCAGAAGTCAAATCAGAGCCTTCCTTCGTCCGAAAATCGTTGTTATAGCCAAAACTTATCTCCCAGTATTCTGGCTTCGAAGACCGTAATCCCGTGCGGAAACCGTGCTATTCCGACGTAAAATGACGAGAGGAATCGAGTGTCGTAAGGAGAATTCAAATCAGAGCCTTCCTTCGTCAGAAAATCGCTGTTATTGCCAAAACCTATCTCCCAGTATTCTGGCTTCGAGGACCATAATCACGTGTGGAAAACATGCTATTCCGCCGTAAAATGACGAGAGGGATCGAATGCCGCAAGCAGAAGTCAAATCAGAGCCTTCCTTCGTCCGAAAATCGTTGTTATAGCCAAAACTTATCTCCCAGTATTCTGGCTTCGAAGACCGTAATCCCGTGCGGAAACCGTGCTATTCCGACGTAAAATGACGAGAGGGATCGAATGCCGCAAGCAGAATTCAAATCAGAGCCTTCCTTCGTCAGAAAATCGCTGTTATTGCCAAAACCTATCTCCCAGTATTCTGGCTTCGAGGACCGTAATCGCGTGTGGAAACCGTGCTATTCCGACGTAAAATGACGAGGGGAATCGAATGCCGCAAGCAGAATTCAAATCAGTGCCTACCTTCGTCCGAAAATCGCTGTTATAGCCAAAACCTATCTTGCAGTAGTCTGGCTCCCAGGATCGTAATGGGTAGTGGAAACCGCGCTATTCCGACGTAAAATGACGAGAAGGATCGAATGCCGCAAGCAGAATTCAAATCAGAGCCTTCCTTCGTCCGAAAATCACTGTTATTGCCAAAACCTATCTCCCAGTATTCTGGCCTCCAGGACCGTAATCGCGTGTGGAAACCGTGCTATTCCGACGTAAAATGACGAGGGGAATCGAATGCCGCAAGCAGAATTCAAATCAGAGCCTTCCTTCGTCAGAAAATCGCTGTTAGAGCCAAAACCTATCTTCCAGTATTCTGGCCTCCAGGACCGTAATCGCGTGCGCAAACCGTGCTATTCCGACGTAAAATGACGAGAGGGATCGAATGCCGCAAGCAGAAGTCAAATCAGAGCCTTCCTTCGTCAGAAAATCGCTATTAGAGCCAAAACCTATCTTGCAGTAATATGGCTCCCAGAATCGTAATCGGGTGTGGAAACCGCGCTATTCCGACGTAAAATGACGTGAAGGATCGAATGCCGCAAGCAGAAGTCAAATTAGAGCCTTCCTTCGTCTGGAAATCGCTGTTAGAGCCAAAACCTATCTCCCAGTATTCTGGCCTCCAGGACCCTAATCGCGTGCGCAAACCGTGCTATTCCGACGTAAAATGACGAGAGGGATCGAATGCCGCAAGCAGAAGTCAAATCAGAGCCTTCCTTCGTCCGAAAATCACTGTTATTGCCAAAACCTATCTCCCAGTATTCTGGCCTCCAGGACCGTAATCGCGTGTGGAAACCGTGCTATTCCGACGTAAAATGACGAGGGGAATCGAATGCCGCAAGCAGAATTCAAATCAGAGCCTTCCTTCGTCAGAAAATCGCTGTTAGAGCCAAAACCTATCTTCCAGTATTCTGGCCTCCAGGACCGTAATCGCGTGCGCAAACCGTGCTATTCCGACGTAAAATGACGAGAGGGATCGAATGCCGCAAGCAGAAGTCAAATCAGAGCCTTCCTTCGTCAGAAAATCGCTATTAGAGCCAAAACCTATCTTGCAGTAATATGGCTCCCAGAATCGTAATCGGGTGTGGAAACCGCGCTATTCCGACGTAAAATGACGAGAAGGATCGAATGCCGCAAGCAGAAGTCAAATTAGAGCCTTCCTTCGTCTGGAAATCGCTGTTAGAGCCAAAACCTATCTCCCAGTATTCTGGCCTCCAGGACCCTAATCGCGTGCGCAAACCGTGCTATTCCGACGTAAAATGGCGAGAGGGATCGAATGCCGCAAGCAGAAGTCAAATCAGAGCCTTCCTTCGTCAGAAAATCGCTATTAGAGCCAAAACCTATCTTGCAGTAATATGGCTCCCAGGATCGTAATCGGGTGTGGACACCGCGCTATTCCGACGTAAAATGACGAGAAGGATCGAATGCCGCAAGCAGAATTCAAATCAGAGCCTTCCTTCGTCAGAAAATCGCTATTATTGCCAAAACCTATCTCCCAGTATTCTGGCTTCGAGGACCGTAATCGCGTGTGGAAACCGTGCTATTCCGACGTAAAATGACGAGGGGATCGAATGCCGCAAGCAGAATTCAAATCAGTGCCTACCTTCGTCCGAAAATCGCTGTTATAGCCAAAACCTATCTTGCAGTAGTCTGGCTCCCAGGATCGTAATGGGTAGTGGAAAACGCGCTATTCCGACGTAAAATGACGAGAGGAATCGAATGTCGTAAGGAGAATTCAAATCAGAGCCTTCCTTCGTCCGAAAATCGTTGTTATTGCCAAAACCTATCTCCCAGTATTCTGGCTTCGAGGACCATAATCACGTGTGGAAAACATGCTATTCCGCCGTAAAATGACGAGAGGGATCGAATGCCGCAAGCAGAATTCAAACCAGTGCCTAATTTCGTCCGAAAATCGCTGTTATAGCCAAAACCTATCTTGCAGTAGTCTGGCTCCCAGGATCGTAATGGGTAGTGGAAACCGCGCTATTCCGACGTAAAATGACGAGAAGGATCGAATGCCGCAAGCAGAATTCAAATCAGAGCCTTCCTTCGTCCGAAAATCGTTGTTATTGCCAAAACCTATCTCCCAGTATTCTGGCTTCGAGGACCATAATCACGTGTGGAAAACATGCTATTCCGCCGTAAAATGACGAGAGGGATCGAATGCCGCAAGCAGAAGTCAAATCAGAGCCTTCCTTCGTCCGAAAATCGTTGTTATAGCCAAAACTTATCTCCCAGTATTCTGGCTTCGAAGACCGTAATCCCGTGCGGAAACCGTGCTATTCCGACGTAAAATGACGAGAGGAATCGAGTGTCGTAAGGAGAATTCAAATCAGAGCCTTCCTTCGTCAGAAAATCGCTGTTATTGCCAAAACCTATCTCCCAGTATTCTGGCTTCGAGGACCATAATCACGTGTGGAAAACATGCTATTCCGCCGTAAAATGACGAGAGGGATCGAATGCCGCAAGCAGAAGTCAAATCAGAGCCTTCCTTCGTCCGAAAATCGTTGTTATAGCCAAAACTTATCTCCCAGTATTCTGGCTTCGAAGACCGTAATCCCGTGCGGAAACCGTGCTATTCCGACGTAAAATGACGAGAGGGATCGAATGCCGCAAGCAGAATTCAAATCAGAGCCTTCCTTCGTCAGAAAATCGCTGTTATTGCCAAAACCTATCTCCCAGTATTCTGGCTTCGAGGACCGTAATCGCGTGTGGAAACCGTGCTATTCCGACGTAAAATGACGAGGGGAATCGAATGCCGCAAGCAGAATTCAAATCAGAGCCTTCCTTCGTCAGAAAATCGCTATTAGAGCCAAAACCTATCTTGCAGTAATATGGCTCCCAGGATCGTAATCGGGTGTGGAAACCGCGCTATTCCGACGTAAAATGACGAGAAGGATCGAATGCCGCAAGCAGAATTCAAATCAGAGCCTTCCTTCGTCCGAAAATCACTGTTATTGCCAAAACCTATCTCCCAGTATTCTGGCCTCCAGGACCGTAATCGCGTGTGGAAACCGTGCTATTCCGACGTAAAATGACGAGGGGAATCGAATGCCGCAAGCAGAATTCAAATCAGAGCCTTCCTTCGACAGAAAATCGCTGTTATTGCCAAAACCTATCTCCCAGTATTCTGTCTTCGAGGACCATAATCACGTGTGGAAAACATGCTATTCCGCCGTAAAATGACGAGTGGGATCGAATGCCGCAAGCAGAATTCAAATCAGAGCCTTCCTTCGTCAGAAAATCGCTGTTATTGCCAAAACCTATCTCCCAGTATTCTGTCTTCGAGGACCATAATCACGTGTGGAAAACATGCTATTCCGCCGTAAAATGACGAGAGGGACCGAATGCCGCAAGCAGAAGTCAAATCAGAGCCTTCCTTCGTCAGAAAATCGCTATTAGAGCCAAAACCTATCTTGCAGTAATATGGCTCCCAGGATCGTAATCGGGTGTGGACACCGCGCTATTCCGACGTAAAATGACGAGAAGGATCGAATGCCGCAAGCAGAATTCAAATCAGAGCCTTCCTTCGTCAGAAAATCGCTATTATTGCCAAAACCTATCTCCCAGTATTCTGGCTTCGAGGACCGTAATCGCGTGTGGAAACCGTGCTATTCCGACGTAAAATGACGAGGGGATCGAATGCCGCAAGCAGAATTCAAATCAGTGCCTACCTTCGTCCGAAAATCGCTGTTATAGCCAAAACCTATCTTGCAGTAGTCTGGCTCCCAGGATCGTAATGGGTAGTGGAAAACGCGCTATTCCGACGTAAAATGACGAGAGGAATCGAATGTCGTAAGGAGAATTCAAATCAGAGCCTTCCTTCGTCCGAAAATCGTTGTTATTGCCAAAACCTATCTCCCAGTATTCTGGCTTCGAGGACCATAATCACGTGTGGAAAACATGCTATTCCGCCGTAAAATGACGAGAGGGATCGAATGCCGCAAGCAGAAGTCAAATCAGAGCCTTCCTTCGTCAGAAAATCGCTATTAGAGCCAAAACCTATCTTGCAGTAGTCTGGCTTCGAAGACCGTAATCCCGTGCGGAAACCGTGCTATTCCGCCGTAAAATGACGAGAGGAATCGAGTGTCGTAAGGAGAATTCAAATCAGAGCCTTCCTTCGTCAGAAAATCGCTGTTATTGCCAAAACCTATCTCCCAGTATTCTGGCTTCGAGGACCATAATCACGTGTGGAAAACATGCTATTCCGCCGTAAAATGACGAGAGGGATCGAATGCCGCAAGCAGAAGTCAAATCAGAGCCTTCCTTCGTCAGAAAATCGCTGTTATTGCCAAAACCTATCTCCCAGTATTCTGGCCTCCAGGACGGTAATCGCGTGCGGAAACCGTGCTATTCCGACGTAAAATGACGAGAGGGATCGAATGCCGCAAGCAGAATTCAAATCAGTGCCTACCTTCGTCCGAAAATCGCTGTTATAGCCAAAACCTATCTTGCAGTAGTCTGGCTCCCAGGATCGTAATGGGTAGTGGAAACCGCGCTATTCCGACGTAAAATGACGAGAAGGATCGAATGCCGCAAGCAGAATTCAAATCAGAGCCTTCCTTCGTCCGAAAATCACTGTTATTGCCAAAACCTATCTCCCAGTATTCTGGCCTCCAGGACCGTAATCGCGTGTGGAAACCGTGCTATTCCGACGTAAAATGACGAGGGGAATCGAATGCCGCAAGCAGAATTCAAATCAGAGCCTTCCTTCGTCAGAAAATCGCTATTAGAGCCAAAACCTATCTTGCAGTAATATGGCTCCCAGGATCGTAATCGGGTGTGGAAACCGCGCTATTCCGACGTAAAATGACGAGAAGGATCGAATGCCGCAAGCAGAATTCAAATCAGAGCCTTCCTTCGTCCGAAAATCACTGTTATTGCCAAAACCTATCTCCCAGTATTCTGGCCTCCAGGACCGTAATCGCGTGTGGAAACCGTGCTATTCCGACGTAAAATGACGAGGGGAATCGAATGCCGCAAGCAGAATTCAAATCAGAGCCTTCCTTCGACAGAAAATCGCTGTTATTGCCAAAACCTATCTCCCAGTATTCTGGCCTCCAGGACGGTAATCGCGTGCGGAAACCGTGCTATTCCGACGTAAAATGACGAGAGGGATCGAATGCCGCAAGCAGAATTCAAATCAGTGCCTACCTTCGTCCGAAAATCGCTGTTATAGCCAAAACCTATCTTGCAGTAGTCTGGCTCCCAGGATCGTAATGGGTAGTGGAAACCGCGCTATTCCGACGTAAAATGACGAGAAGGATCGAATGCCGCAAGCAGAATTCAAATCAGAGCCTTCCTTCGTCCGAAAATCACTGTTATTGCCAAAACCTATCTCCCAGTATTCTGGCCTCCAGGACCGTAATCGCGTGTGGAAACCGTGCTATTCCGACGTAAAATGACGAGGGGAATCGAATGCCGCAAGCAGAATTCAAATCAGAGCCTTCCTTCGTCAGAAAATCGCTGTTAGAGCCAAAACCTATCTTCCAGTATTCTGGCCTCCAGGACCGTAATCGCGTGCGCAAACCGTGCTATTCCGACGTAAAATGACGAGAGGGATCGAATGCCGCAAGCAGAAGTCAAATCAGAGCCTTCCTTCGTCAGAAAATCGCTATTAGAGCCAAAACCTATCTTGCAGTAATATGGCTCCCAGAATCGTAATCGGGTGTGGAAACCGCGCTATTCCGACGTAAAATGACGTGAAGGATCGAATGCCGCAAGCAGAAGTCAAATTAGAGCCTTCCTTCGTCTGGAAATCGCTGTTAGAGCCAAAACCTATCTCCCAGTATTCTGGCCTCCAGGACCCTAATCGCGTGCGCAAACCGTGCTATTCCGACGTAAAATGACGAGAGGGATCGAATGCCGCAAGCAGAAGTCAAATCAGAGCCTTCCTTCGTCCGAAAATCACTGTTATTGCCAAAACCTATCTCCCAGTATTCTGGCCTCCAGGACCGTAATCGCGTGTGGAAACCGTGCTATTCCGACGTAAAATGACGAGGGGAATCGAATGCCGCAAGCAGAATTCAAATCAGAGCCTTCCTTCGTCAGAAAATCGCTGTTAGAGCCAAAACCTATCTTCCAGTATTCTGGCCTCCAGGACCGTAATCGCGTGCGCAAACCGTGCTATTCCGACGTAAAATGACGAGAGGGATCGAATGCCGCAAGCAGAAGTCAAATCAGAGCCTTCCTTCGTCAGAAAATCGCTATTAGAGCCAAAACCTATCTTGCAGTAATATGGCTCCCAGAATCGTAATCGGGTGTGGAAACCGCGCTATTCCGACGTAAAATGACGAGAAGGATCGAATGCCGCAAGCAGAAGTCAAATTAGAGCCTTCCTTCGTCTGGAAATCGCTGTTAGAGCCAAAACCTATCTCCCAGTATTCTGGCCTCCAGGACCCTAATCGCGTGCGCAAACCGTGCTATTCCGACGTAAAATGGCGAGAGGGATCGAATGCCGCAAGCAGAAGTCAAATCAGAGCCTTCCTTCGTCAGAAAATCGCTGTTATTGCCAAAACCTATCTCCCAGTATTCTGGCTTCGAGGACCATAATCACGTGTGGAAAACATGCTATTCCGCCGTAAAATGACGAGAGGGACCGAATGCCGCAAGCAGAAGTCAAATCAGAGCCTTCCTTCGTCAGAAAATCGCTATTAGAGCCAAAACCTATCTTGCAGTAATATGGCTCCCAGGATCGTAATCGGGTGTGGAAACCGCGCTATTCCGACGTAAAATGACGAGAAGGATCGAATGCCGCAAGCAGAATTCAAATCAGAGCCTTCCTTCGTCAGAAAATCGCTATTATTGCCAAAACCTATCTCCCAGTATTCTGGCTTCGAGGACCGTAATCGCGTGTGGAAACCGTGCTATTCCGACGTAAAATGACGAGGGGATCGAATGCCGCAAGCAGAATTCAAATCAGTGCCTACCTTCGTCCGAAAATCGCTGTTATAGCCAAAACCTATCTTGCAGTAGTCTGGCTCCCAGGATCGTAATGGGTAGTGGAAAACGCGCTATTCCGACGTAAAATGACGAGAGGAATCGAATGTCGTAAGGAGAATTCAAATCAGAGCCTTCCTTCGTCCGAAAATCGTTGTTATTGCCAAAACCTATCTCCCAGTATTCTGGCTTCGAGGACCATAATCACGTGTGGAAAACATGCTATTCCGCCGTAAAATGACGAGAGGGATCGAATGCCGCAAGCAGAATTCAAACCAGTGCCTAATTTCGTCCGAAAATCGCTGTTATAGCCAAAACCTATCTTGCAGTAGTCTGGCTCCCAGGATCGTAATGGGTAGTGGAAACCGCGCTATTCCGACGTAAAATGACGAGAAGGATCGAATGCCGCAAGCAGAATTCAAATCAGAGCCTTCCTTCGTCCGAAAATCGTTGTTATTGCCAAAACCTATCTCCCAGTATTCTGGCTTCGAGGACCATAATCACGTGTGGAAAACATGCTATTCCGCCGTAAAATGACGAGAGGGATCGAATGCCGCAAGCAGAAGTCAAATCAGAGCCTTCCTTCGTCCGAAAATCGTTGTTATTGCCAAAACCTATCTCCCAGTATTCTGGCTTCGAGGACCATAATCACGTGTGGAAAACATGCTATTCCGCCGTAAAATGACGAGAGGGATCGAATGCCGCAAGCAGAATTCAAATCAGAGCCTTCCTTCGTCAGAAAATCGCTGTTATTGCCAAAACCTATCTCCCAGTATTCTGGCTTCGAGGACCATAATCACGTGTGGAAAACATGCTATTCCGCCGTAAAATGACGAGAGGGATCGAATGCCGCAAGCAGAAGTAAAATCAGAGCCTTCCTTCGTCAGAAAATCGCTATTAGAGCCAAAACCTATCTTGCAGTAGTCTGGCTCCCAGGATCGTAATGGGTAGTGGAAACCGCGCTATTCCGACGTAAAATGACGAGAAGGATCGAATGCCGCAAGCAGAATTCAAATCAGAGCCTTCCTTCGTCCGAAAATCGTTGTTATTGCCAAAACCTATCTCCCAGTATTCTGGCTTCGAGGACCATAATCACGTGTGGAAAACATGCTATTCCGCCGTAAAATGACGAGAGGGATCGAATGCCGCAAGCAGAAGTCAAATCAGAGCCTTCCTTCGTCAGAAAATCGCTGTTATTGCCAAAACCTATCTCCCAGTATTCCGGCCTCCAGGACGGTAATCGCGTGCGGAAACCGTGCTATTCCGACGTAAAATGACGAGAGGGATCGAATGCCGCAAGCAGAATTCAAATCAGTGCCTACCTTCGTCCGAAAATCGCTGTTATAGCCAAAACCTATCTTGCAGTAGTCTGGCTCCCAGGATCGTAATGGGTAGTGGAAACCGCGCTATTCCGACGTAAAATGACGAGAAGGATCGAATGCCGCAAGCAGAATTCAAATCAGAGCCTTCCTTCGTCCGAAAATCACTGTTATTGCCAAAACCTATCTCCCAGTATTCTGGCCTCCAGGACCGTAATCGCGTGTGGAAACCGTGCTATTCCGACGTAAAATGACGAGGGGAATCGAATGCCGCAAGCAGAATTCAAATCAGAGCCTTCCTTCGTCAGAAAATCGCTGTTATTGCCAAAACCTATCTCCCAGTATTCTGGCCTCCAGGACGGTAATCGCGTGCGGAAACCGTGCTATTCCGACGTAAAATGACGAGAGGGATCGAATGCCGCAAGCAGAATTCAAATCAGTGCCTACCTTCGTCCGAAAATCGCTGTTATAGCCAAAACCTATCTTGCAGTAGTCTGGCTCCCAGGATCGTAACGGGTAGTGGAAACCGCGCTATTCCGACGTAAAATGACGAGAAGGATCGAATGCCGCAAGCAGAATTCAAATCAGAGCCTTTCTTCGTCCGAAAATCACTGTTATTGCCAAAACCTATCTCCCAGTATTCTGGCCTCCAGGACCGTAATCGCGTGTGGAAACCGTGCTATTCCGACGTAAAATGACGAGGGGAATCGAATGCCGCAAGCAGAATTCAAATCAGAGCCTTCCTTCGTCAGAAAATCGCTGTTAGAGCCAAAACCTATCTTCCAGTATTCTGGCCTCCAGGACCGTAATCGCGTGCGCAAACCGTGCTATTCCGACGTAAAATGACGAGAGGGATCGAATGCCGCAAGCAGAAGTCAAATCAGAGCCTTCCTTCGTCAGAAAATCGCTATTAGAGCCAAAACCTATCTTGCAGTAATATGGCTCCCAGGATCGTAATCGGGTGTGGAAACCGCGCTATTCCGACGTAAAATGACGAGAAGGATCGAATGCCGCAAGCAGAAGTCAAATTAGAGCCTTCCTTCGTCTGGAAATCGCTGTTAGAGCCAAAACCTATCTCCCAGTATTCTGGCCTCCAGGACCCTAATCGCGTGCGCAAACCGTGCTATTCCGACGTAAAATGACGAGAGGGATCGAATGCCGCAAGCAGAAGTCAAATCAGAGCCTTCCTTCGTCAGAAAATCGCTGTTATTGCCAAAACCTATCTCCCAGTATTCTGGCTTCGAGGACCATAATCACGTGTGGAAAACATGCTATTCCGCCGTAAAATGACGAGAGGGATCGAATGCCGCAAGCAGAATTCAAATCAGAGCCTTCCTTCGTCAGAAAATCGCTGTTATTGCCAAAACCTATCTCCCAGTATTCTGGCCTCCAGGACCGTAATCGCGTGTGGAAACCGTGCTATTCCGACGTAAAATGACGAGGGGAATCGAATGCCGCAAGCAGAATTCAAATCAGAGCCTTCCTTCGTCAGAAAATCGCTATTAGAGCCAAAACCTATCTTGCAGTAATATGGCTCCCAGGATTGTAATCGGGTGTGGAAACCGCGCTATTCCGACGTAAAATGACGAGAGGGATCGAATGCCGCAAGCAGAAGTCAAATTAGAGCCTTCCTTCGTCTGGAAATCGCTGTTAGAGCCAAAACCTATCTCCCAGTATTCTGGCCTCCAGGACCCTAATCGCGTGCGCAAACCGTGCTATTCCGACGTAAAATGACGAGAGGGATCGAATGCCGCAAGCAGAAGTCAAATCAGAGCCTTCCTTCGTCAGAAAATCGCTGTTATTGCCAAAACCTATCTCCCAGTATTCTGGCTTCGAGGACCATAATCACGTGTGGAAAACATGCTATTCCGCCGTAAAATGACGAGAGGGATCGAATGCCGCAAGCAGAATTCAAATCAGAGCCTTCCTTCGTCAGAAAATCGCTGTTATTGCCAAAACCTATCTCCCAGTATTCTGTCTTCGAGGACCATAATCACGTGTGGAAAACATGCTATTCCGCCGTAAAATGACGAGAGGGATCGAATGCCGCAAACAGAAGTCAATTCAGAGCCTTCCTTCGTCAGAAAATCGCTATTAGAGCCAAAACCTATCTTGCAGTAATATGGCTCCCAGGATCGTAATCGGGTGTGGACACCGCGCTATTCCGACGTAAAATGACGAGAAGGATCGAATGCCGCAAGCAGAATTCAAATCAGAGCCTTCCTTCGTCAGAAAATCGCTATTATTGCCAAAACCTATCTCCCAGTATTCTGGCTTCGAGGACCGTAATCGCGTGTGGAAACCGTGCTATTCCGACGTAAAATGACGAGGGGATCGAATGCCGCAAGCAGAATTCAAATCAGTGCCTACCTTCGTCCGAAAATCGCTGTTATAGCCAAAACCTATCTTGCAGTAGTCTGGCTCCCAGGATCGTAATGGGTAGTGGAAAACGCGCTATTCCGACGTAAAATGACGAGAGGAATCGAATGTCGTATAGAGAATTCAAATCAGAGCCTTCCTTCGTCCGAAAATCGTTGTTATTGCCAAAACCTATCTCCCAGTATTCTGGCTTCGAGGACCATAATCACGTGTGGAAAACATGCTATTCCGCCGTAAAATGACGAGAGGGATCGAATGCCGCAAGCAGAAGTCAAATCAGAGCCTTCCTTCGTCAGAAAATCGCTATTAGAGCCAAAACCTATCTTGCAGTAGTCTGGCTCCCAGGATCGTAATGGGTAGTGGAAACCGCGCTATTCCGACGTAAAATGACGAGAAGGATCGAATGCCGCAAGCAGAATTCAAATCAGAGCCTTCCTTCGTCAGAAAATCGCTATTATTGCCACAACCTATCTCCCAGTATTCTGGCTTCGAGGACCGTAATCGCGTGTGGAAACCGTGCTATTCCGACGTAAAATGACGAGGGGATCGAATGCCGCAAGCAGAATTCAAATCAGTGCCTACCTTCGTCCGAAAATCGCTGTTATAGCCAAAACCTATCTTGCAGTAGTCTGGCTCCCAGGATCGTAATGGGTAGTGGAAAACGCGCTATTCCGACGTAAAATGACGAGAGGAATCGAATGTCGTATAGAGAATTCAAATCAGAGCCTTCCTTCGTCCGAAAATCGTTGTTATTGCCAAAACCTATCTCCCAGTATTCTGGCTTCGAGGACCATAATCACGTGTGGAAAACATGCTATTCCGCCGTAAAATGACGAGAGGGATCGAATGCCGCAAGCAGAAGTCAAATCAGAGCCTTCCTTCGTCAGAAAATCGCTATTAGAGCCAAAACCTATCTTGCAGTAGTCTGGCTCCCAGGATCGTAATGGGTAGTGGAAACCGCGCTATTCCGACGTAAAATGACGAGAAGGATCGAATGCCGCAAGCAGAATTCAAATCAGAGCCTTCCTTCGTCCGAAAATCGTTGTTATTGCCAAAACCTATCTCCCAGTATTCTGGCTTCGAGGACCATAATCACGTGTGGAAAACATGCTATTCCGCCGTAAAATGACGAGAGGGATCGA